>LS990923.1:19605019-19832519 GCA_900464855.2 Musa schizocarpa | reverse complement strand
ACCTTTGATCATCATTTTGATTCATGAAATTTTGGATTCATGACTTGGTCTTACATTTGTTTATTTGTTTATGAGATGGTTGAAATCTTCATACCTCTGAATTCTTCCCTTCTCCTTTCAATTTTTGAATTTATGCATGTTATATATTGAAGATTTAAAACCATATTTTGGTATCATGCATATCTAAGAAATATTGATATGACAAATTGAATGAGTTGAAAATGAATGATGATTTTTCTCTTGAATATAACTTGTGATATTTTTCATATAAATCATCATTTTGATTTCTCGACATTCGATACATGAGATTTTATTATAAATTAAAATTTCTCATTAATCGATCTTCTACGATTTTACTTGATATTCTGTTGAGAGGAGATTTTCTAAATGAATCATGATTTTTCCTTATGAGTTCTTGGTGTTATTACTTGATTTTCTTTTAAAACAAGATCTCTTCTTTGTACTCCTATGATTTTCTTGATATTTTATTTAAAGAAGATATTTACTATATTAATCATCTCTTTTGGTATTCAAATGATTTTATCCTTCATGACATGATTTCTTTGTATTTATGGCTTGCATGGCTTGAAATGTTTTGGTATGATGCATGCAATGATGAAATATTCATGAAGTTAAAATGATGTATGCAATACTTATGATAATGATGTACATGATGTATTTATTGCATATGATGTGTGTTTGGTATCATGATCAACATGTTGATAAATGCTTAAAAATTTTAATGTTTGAGTATCATGTATGATATGCTTATTAATGATGATTGATTTATTTTTCGGTATCGTGCATGAAAAATAAGGTTATTGAAATTGTGTATGTTTTAATTTGAATATATAATGATGCATAAATAAGAATGATACTTACCTTTGTCATAATATGAAAATTGATATAAGGGTCTTCCCTTCTTTTTGACAATGACAAAGGGGGAGCAAGAATTTCTAGCGTGGACATCATGAAAAGAGGCAAACTAACTATTTTTGCACAATTCAAGATGAAAAAAAAAAAATTGCACTTCTCAAAAGAGAAGATGCAAATGTAACATTTGCCAAATTGTTTGCTTGCCTCATGTAAAATATTATCTCTTGCTAGTTTGGCATTTTTGCTAGCTTGTATGTTGCAAAACTTGATCACTTTTTCAAACATTTTGCTAGCTTACACTTTGCATATGATGTGTATAATGAATGCTTTAAATGATGAATGTTTGGTATCATGATCAACATGTTGATAAATGCTTAAAAATTTTAATGTTTGAGTATCATGATATGCCCATTAATGATGATTGATTTAATTTTCGGTACCGTGCATGAAAAATAAGGTTTTTGAAATTGTGTACGTTTTAATTTGAATATATAATGATGCACAAATAAGATTGATACTTACCGTAGTCATAATATGAAAACTGATATAAGGGTCTTCTCTTGTTTTTGACAATGACAAAGGGGGAGCAAGAATTTCTAGCGTGGACATCATGAAAAGAGGTAAACTAGCTAGTTTGCATAATTCAAGATGAAAGCAAAAATTGCACTTCTCAAAAGAGAAGATGCAAATGTAACATTTGCCAAATTGTTTGCTTACCTCATGTAAAACATTATCTCTTGCTAGTTTGACATTTTGCTAGCTTGCACTTTGCAAAGAAAGCAAAAATAACACTTCTCAAAAGAGAAGAAAGAGCTTGTTATCTTGAACATCACAAGCTTGCCTATCTTAAGAAACAAAAATTGCAAAAGTGCTATCTTGCCTATCTCAAGAAGCAAAACTTGCAACTTGCACGTTGCAATAGGAAGCAAGAATCATAAGCTTACACAAGAAAGTTATCTTGCATTTGCTTTCAAAATTTTTGCTAGCTTGTATATTGTGAAACTTGCATATCGTAAAAATTGCTAGCTTGTAGTCTAAAGAGAAGCAAAAAGTTGCTATCTCAAAAGAAGCAAATGTGTTATCTTGCCTATCTCAAGAGGCAAAAATGCTAACTTGCACATCTAGCAAAACTTGACAAATTTGCATATTTCAAGAAGCAAGAGTTGCTTTCTTGAACATCTCAAAACTGCTAGCTTGCATGTTCTAAAATATTATAAAATTTGCTAGCTTGATGTTGTGAAACTTGCTATCTTACTACCTTGCATATCTATGATGATAGCAAAATTGCATGATGATAAAAATTTAATATTATGTTTTTCATGCAATGAGTTGAACTTATATTACAAAGGGGGAGAAGTATGTTAATGACATGACATGTTATGCATAAGTTTATGCATATGTTCATGATGACGTGTTGCAAGTATTCATGATGAATATTGCAATGACTTGAATTCAGTTTGAATTCTAGGTTCTATCAATATGGCATATTGATAGGGGGAGTTTGTTTAAACTCTAGGAGTTAAGTTTAACTCCATCATCAATTTGTTGTCATCATCAAAAAGGGGGAGATTGTTGAATCTCGTATTTTGATGATGAAACTAATTGATAATTGTGTTTATGTTTTAATCTGCATTTTGAGTGACGCAGGATGCTTCGATCAGGATGAGACAATTAAAGCAGGTAAAATCATGTTGTGTCGGAAGAACATGTCAGAAGATTCGACGTCGGGCCGATGGATCGGTCAACGTATCGACAGAAGGCTTCGGGCCGTGGACTTGGGCATCGGGCCAAGAAGAGCGGGTATTATGCCAAGGATATCAGAGTTGCGGAGTCAACTAGCCGATTGGGCAATAGGCCGCAGGAGAGGACGATGCGCCGAAGAATCGGACGAAGCGTCGAGGGACCAATGACATTCCGGACAACTTAGTTAATTGCTTAGGATTAATTGTCTCGATCGAAGTTTTGTTTGAAGTGTGTAGGATTAACTATAATGAAAGAAATACATGCAGTAGGAGTTACGCCGGAGTCAAGACTATGATCACGTTGGGAGTTCAAGAGCTCGACGGAAGTCCGGACGGTCGTCGAAGGTTCTATGGGAACAAATCTGAGAAGTCCAGGAGCTTGCCAAAGAAGCTCGTCGGAACTTGCCAAGTGGATCGTCGCAAGTCTAGGAGTTTGCTGGAAGTCTGTCGGAGCATCGCTGGAGGTTCGTCGGATGTTCGTCGGAAGTTCACCAGAAGCTCGCTGGAAGAAACGATTGATGCACCAGAGTAAGCTATAGTAAATGTCTTAAGAATTGTCGTAGTTAGCATATAGATTAAGTTAGGAATGAGAGGTGATTCCATTAACTTAATCTTGGGGCAATTGGGCCCTTGAAAGACCCAAATTAGGCCGAATGGATCAGCCCATTCGGACCTAGATTACTTGGCTAGAGGTGGCACCGCCTGGGTTGGCGGTGGCATTGCCCAGGGCTCAGTCTCCGAGCTTACGTTGGGCGGTGCAACCACCTCTGACAGAGGTGCAACCACCTGAGCTCGGTCTCCGAGCTTTGGTTGGGCGGTGCAACCGCTCCAGTCAGGTGGTGGCACCACCGGAGCTCGGTCTCCGAGCTCTGGCAGGAGGTGCAACCGCCCTTGACAAGTGGTGGCATTGCCCAAAGGCTCAATCTCCGAGCTCTGTCAGGCGATACAACCGTCAGACCCCGAAATTCCGAGAATTGACAGTTTTGAGCTCGGAATTCAAACTGATTTGGGGCCTATAAATACCCCACTCTTTCAGCAATGAAAGAGCAACCAAAAACCACCAAAATCCTGATCTTACTTTATGAATTTTAGAGCTCAAAAGTGTTGTATGAGTTAAAAATTCTCCTTCCTCTTTTCTTCCAAGTTTTGATCTGTGAAAAGAGGAAAGAAAATTCTATAAGGGTTGTCTCCTAAGCCCATCAAAAGGAGTGAAACTATAAAAATGTGGTTGGCCTTCGCCAATTGAAGGAAAGCCTCTAGTGGACGTCGGTGACCTCATCAATGGAGGAAGTCGAAAGTGGATGTAAGTCAAGATTGACCGAACTGCTTGTCATAGGTGCCCAGCAAGCCAATCACGTGAGTGATGGCACGTGTGACTTGATACAGAATCATTTTGCTTATTATATTTTGGCATATATCACTTTACAACTATTGCATAAATGTATATATATATTGTGATGTCCTTGGATTTGTGCAATGGGAATCGGATCGTGATGAGATCACGATAATGAGATCGATTCACCTTTAAACACATATCCTAAATAATCCTGGTCATAGGTTTTCGAGAGGGACATCCTCCGATAACCGGATAGACCGGGTGTCTTGTATACCCGTCCATATGATGGATGCGTTTGGTCTCATAAGCTGCTCGTGTAGGGACACTAGGGATACGAAGACAGGTGCTCATTGGAGAATGAGTTCCTTCGATTGATCCGCTTTACGGAATCTTTGGATGGTTGATGATGCCTTATTGTCGACAACGATTTCGTCAGAAGTCCTAGTGGTGTATCCGGTCCTTAGACTTGAGACACCAAGGATGTCCTGTATGAGTGCTCCACTCTTTGATACCAGACTTATAGGTTTGGCTGTCCCAGATCTAGTACACCGGCCATTGGGAGTGGTAGTCAACCTTACGAGGGCTATTGAGTGTCGATAGAGGATCATCCACTCTACGGCCATGAGAGGAATATCCCATGTGTTCTTGCTCGAGACAAATCCGCCAGGGTCATTCGGGTTGAGAGAGAGAAAGAGTTCTCCGGGAGAATCCGATTAGAGCGAGACTCGAAAGAGTAGAAACCGTATGGGTCCGACAACACACCATGCTCGATATCGATCTGGGATATTAGATGGATGAGGGACTATAGGTACATGGTAATCGAGAGGATGACAGTCCAATGGATTGGATTCCCCAATCAGATCGGTCCTGGGGACTATGGCGTAGTGGGCCTAGTACGTCCAGAAGTCGATGAGTCGAGTGAATTATTACAGATAATAATTCACCGAGTTAGAAGGAGTTTCGACAGGTATGACTCACGGCCAGCTCGATATTGGGCCTAGAGGGTCACACACATATGGTAGGCATTGCGATGAGTAGAGGGTGGGATATGAGATATCCGACCGAGCCCTTGTCTTATTGGATGCAGATCCAATACCCACTAGGGAAGGACCCATTAGGTTTTGACACGGGATCTCTATAAATAGGAGGGATTCATGCCTCATAGGCTAGAGTCTTTGCTTGCCTTTCCTATTCTCCTCTCCCTCTCCACCTCGGAGGCTCGGAGTTTTGAGGAGGGTCGCCAACCCCTTTGTGTGGATCACCGCTAGAGAGGACGCTTGACCTCCTTCACCCTCCTAAGGATCTGCAAGGAAACAGGGATATACGATCTCCCTAGGTAACACAATCTCTATACGCAGATTTTTGTTTTATGGATTTTACGCGCACCAATCTTCGCATCGAATTCTACGAACATCTTTTTTGGGAATTGGGGATTTTGTTTTCTTGTTCTTCCTTGCTTGCATATGATGTCTCCCCATGATTTCCCAACGGTGGTATCGAGCCAGGTTGTTCGTATGCGAATGATTAGTTTTGAACCGTGTGTTGTGTTTAGGAAGAATATTGATGTCAAAATCGTGACGCTAAAAGCGAGGAAAGGGCAGCAACGGTTGCTCGCCTCGATCCATGATGCTGCAGACCACCGCGGCAAAGAAACCGCACCAGCACCACGCCATTCAGGCGATGCGCAAGGCGCCAGCTGCGCATGCCTGCAGTAGCCGGTCGGCGGTCTGTTTGCAGCAGGCTTTGCGACCAGTGGGGCTGGCAGCCCGCGGTAGAGGCGCTTATGCCACGACCCCCATGAACAAAAGGCGACGGCAACAAAGACGGTGAGGCATCGCAGGGCAGCGGCGCTTCCGTGGCGCTGCTCCCACCGGCAAAAAAACCCTGCAGGGCGCCGCAGCTGCAGGCAGCATCGCCTCGGCGCTGCCCGCTGGCAGGCAGAACCGCCCGGGGGGCGGGCCTTGGGGCGCCACCGCAGTGATGGCGCCCCACGGGCGTGCCGCGCCGCGGCAGCAGGGCACTCCCTCGCCCTCGCCAAGAGCCAGCCGCCAGAAGGGTGGCGGCAGCGGCAGCAGCAGAGGGAATTAGGGTTTTGGGAAAAAGGACAGTTTTGCCCCTGTGAATTTGAGAAATTCCAATTTCTGTCTTTTGTTCAAATTACGAAAATACTCTTAGGAATTGAGAATTCCCTACATGTCCCTGATTTCAGAAAAATATTAATTAATTAAAAGGTTTAGTTGATTATTATTTTTTATTATTATCTAGTAGTCCTATATGATGATGATTATTTATACATGTGATGTATGATGTGTGGACGGATGATCATGGATCGTGTGATGTGTGTACTTGTGATTATTATTATTGAGGTCTGCGAACCTCCATTATATTTTCGTTTATTGTCGGGCCTGCGTGCCTATGATTAAGTTGTAATCACATGAGGAGGCCTTGCGAGGAGGCGTGGATGCGATAGCGGGACCCACGAGGCGGACGATCGCGTGATGCATGGAGATGCATCAAGATGTCGACAAGAACAAACAAAGGGCGAGATGGACGATCACAAGGGCATGGAGATGCACCGTTGCACACATAGATCTTGATGTGAGTGATTAGGCCTCATGGCTCGGGCCTAATCATATTAGGTTGTGGTCCATGATCATCCGATGTGATTGCTTATACACATACTAGATATGTATATATATTTGCATGCGATGTAGATATATATTAAATATGTATATGTGTGACATGTCATATTAGGAGACCAAATTATAGAAACATCTCTCGATAATATTAAGCCCAAAACGTGAGGCAATTAGATTGACCCACGTGGCCTTCCATCGTTATGAGTATGAACCGATTCCGGTGTAGGTTGAGTTGGTCGAGTCCCTCGAGACTCACCTATATCGTGATTCGCTATCTTGCTTACGACATAGAGATGTCACCGGTGACCGAGGACATGGTATGCATGGTCGAGTCCCTCGAGGGTATATCATCAAATCAGACTCATCTTGTAACGAAGGTGTTGACTTAACCGAAAGCATCATGGTTGGTCGAGTCCCTCGAGGCCATGGTGATTCGGAGGCCGAACAGGGCGGGGAATCACAAGGAGTTATGATCGGCAAGAGTTGCCTACCTTTTTAGGCTTAGTGTGATTGGTCGAGTCCCTCGAGGTTACACTAAGACGCCGATTGGATCCCGATCCCCACTAGAAGTCTCTTTGGAGACTTCCGTTTCACGTGCTGAGGGTGTCGCGTGACTCGTTAGTAAAATAGTGGGAGCATATTAAGATAGAAGTCCATATCTTGATAGTTTATTTCTTGCAAAATCTGCATGTTATTCATTTCTACTACATCTTTATTTTCAGAAAATGTCGCTTTCAAATCCCTTACGTGGCATACTTGATGTCAACCGCCTTCATTGGTCCAAATTATATGGATTGGCTCAGTAACTTGAGAATTGTTCTCACAGCCGGAGAAAATCGTATACGCCCTTGATACTGATGATGCCTACGCAAGAAGAAGGGGCAAGCGAGGATGAGATCGCTCGCTACGTGAAGTACATTGATGACTCCACTCTTGCTCAGTGCTATATGTTGGGCTCTATGACTCTAGAGTTACAGAGACAACATGAAAAGATGGATGCCAGATCCATTCTCCTACATGTCCGCAAATTGTTTGAGGAATAGGGAAGGACTCAACGATATGAGATATCCAAGAGCCTTTTCTGTGCTAGGATGACTGAAAGGACACCGGTTCAGAACCATGTCCTAAAGATGATTGAGTGGATAGAGAAACTCACAGGTCTAGGAATGGTCCTAGAGGATAACTTGTGTGTGGACATTGTGCTTCAGTCCCTACCAGATTCCTTTTCACAGTTCATAATGAATTTTAATATGAACAAGCTTGAGGTGACTCTCCCAAAGCTCCTCAATATGTTGAGGGAGGCAGAGAGTACTATTAAGAAAGAGAAGCCAGTTCTCTACATTGGTGAGACCAGAAAAGAAAAGGAAAGCGAGAAAGGTCCCTTAAGAAGGGAAAGGGCAAGGGCAAACAAGGTAAAGCAAAGGTTGCTAAGAAAGACCCAGCAAAAGGACAAAGGCCAGTGCTTCCACTATGGTAAAGATGGGTATTGGAAGAGAAACTGCAAAGAGTACCTTGCAGAAAGGGCTTAAACAAAAAGCTTGATGAAGCTTGTGTACATTCATGATCATCTCCATTTGTCGATTCTTATGATAACACATGGGTATTGGATACCAGTAGTGCTTATCATATATATGTAATTCTTGAGGTTTCGGCAAGGCCTAGGAGACTTCAGAGAGGCTTAGATGGACCTCAAGATGGGTAATGGAGCAAAAAGTTGTTTGATTAGCTGTTGGCGAGGTCGCCCTACATCCTGCCTAGTGGAGCTTTTATTGCATTAGATGCATGTTATTTTGTTCGTCTATTATCAAAAACATTATCTCCATTTCATGTTTAACAGTTAGTGGATATAAATTTGTTTTTGAGAACAATGGTTGTTCGATATTATTAGATGATAAGATCATCACGAAAGGAACATTGCATAATGGTTTATTTATGTTAGACACCACTCCACATATCATGAATGTAAATATGTCCAAAAGGAAACGAGATGAGTTGAACAGTGCATACCTGTGGCATTGTAGGCTAGGTCACATCTATGAAAGAAGGATTCAAAAGTTGTTAAATGATGGATATCTAGATCCATTCGACTATGTGTCATATACAACTTGTGAGCCTTGCATTCGTGGAAAACTGACCAAATCTCCATTTAGTAGAACTGGAGAGAGAGCCAATGAGTTGTTGGAACTCATACATAGTGATGTATGTGGACCCATGTCAACTCATGCCATTGGAGGTTACTCCTACTTCATTACATTTACTGATGATTTCTCAAGGTATGGATATGTGTACTTAATGAAGTACAAGTTCGAGGTCTTTGAGAAATTCAGAGAGTATAAGAATGAGGTGGAGAACCAGACTGGAATGAGTATCAAAACTCTTCGATCAGATCGAGGAGGTGAATACTTAAGTACAGAGTTTACTCAGTTCCTCAAGGACCATGGGATATTATCCCAATGGACACCTCCTTATACACCTCAGCTCAATGGTGTCTCAAAGGAGAAATCGTACATTATTAGATATGGTATGGTCCATGATGAGTTTCGCTGACCTACCCATCTCATTCTGGGGATATGCCCTAGAAACCGCAGCTTACCTTCTGAACAGAGTTCCAACTAAGTCGGTAGTGTCTACACCATATGAGATATGTAAAGGGAAGAAGCCTGATCTTAAGGTTGTTAAGATCAGGGGCTGCCCTGCCCATGTTAGAAGACACAACCCCGATAAGTTAGAATCAAGGACAGAGCGATTCAAATTTGTGGGATACCCCAAGGAAACTTGTGGGTATTATTTCTATCATCTCGAGGACCAAAAGGTCTTTGTAGCTAAGAGAGCAGTGTTCCTTGAGAAGGAACACATTCTTGACAGAGACAGTGGGAGAATGATAGAATTGAGCGAGGTTGGAGAACCAAGCTCAAGCACCACTCTACAGCTCGAGTCTATTCAGGTACCTAATACACAAGTTTCAACTTTACGCAGATCTGATAGAGTATCCCATTCTCCTGAGAGATATGTGGGACATATTAGAGGAGAGGATGTAGAGGATATTGATCCACAGACCTACGAGGAGGCTATTATGAGTATAGACTCCGGGAAGTGGCAAGAAGCCATGAATTCTGAGATGGATTCTATGTACTCCAATAAGGTTTACACCTAGTTGATGCGCCCGAAGGTATTGTACCCATCGGTTGTAAGTGGATCTTTAAGAAAAAGATCGGAGTAGATGGAAAGGTAGAGACCTACAAAGCAAGGCTAGTCGCTAAGGGGTATCGTCAAAGGCAAGGTGTTGACTACGACGAAACCTTCTCACCCGTAGCAATGCTAAAATCCATCAGAAATCTATTGGCTATTGCAGCACACTATGATTATGAGATCTGGCAGATGGATGTGAAAATCGCATTCCTCAATGGGAACCTTGAGGAGGAGGTGTATATGATGCAACCTTAGGGATTCGTATCCAAGAACTACCCAGATAAGGTGTGTAGGTTGCTTAGATCCATTTATGGACTAAAGCAAGCTTCCCGAAGTTGGAACATAAGATTTGATAAGGCAATCAGATCTTATGACTTCGTTAAGAACGAAGATTAGCCTTGTGTATACAGAAAGGTAAGTGGGAGCGCTATCACCTTTTTGGTGTTATATGTGGATGACATCCTGATCATTGGGAATGATGTAAGAATGCTATCCACAATAAAGGCTTGGTTATCTAGACACTTCTCCATGAAGGACTTAGGGGAAGCATCCTATATCTTGGGGATTAGAATCTATAGAGATAGATCCAAAAGGATGCTTGGCTTGTCCCAGTCCAGGTACATAGAAACCATTGTCAAAAGGTTTGGCATGGAAAATTCTAAGAGAGGTCTCATACCGATGAGACATGGGATATCGCTTTTCACCAGTATGTCCCCAAAGACTCGAGAAGAAAGGGCTTAACATGGATATGATACCTTATGCCTCAGCAATAGGGTCTATCATGTATGCCATGCTATGTAATCGGGCCCGATATAGCGCATGCTCGAGTGTCACGAAAGTGTATCGGCGGATCCGTGCTTGGAGACCGAAAGCAAGAAAGTGTATCCTTAAGTACTTGAGAAGGACTAAGGATCTTTTACTAGTATATGGAGGTAATAGCCTTAAGGTTGAAGGCTACACCGACTCAAGTTTTCAGTCCGATGTCGATGATAGCAAGTCAATTCGTGGTATGTGTACACCTTGAATGGAGGAGCAAAGCAGGCCGAAGAGTTCCAAGCAAGATACCATCGCTAACTCGACCACGACGCTGAGTACATTACTGCATCGATGCAGCAAAGGAGGGAGTCCGGGTGAAGAAGTTCATCACAGATTTGGGAGTCGATACAGATAGCGATAAAGTCGACTTTCCTTATATTGCGACAACTATGGGGTGATTACTCAAATAAGGGAACCCGGGTCTCATCGGAAGTGTTCGAGGAGGTTCCAACTTATAAGAAAGATCGTAAGTTGAGGAGATGTAGCAGTGGAAAGAGTTCCATCCGAAGATAACATTACAGATCCACCGACAAAGCCGTTGTCTCGCATTGTCTTTGAATGTCACAGAGTCCGATGGAGATCGGACATATAGGTGATTGGCTTTAGGTCAAGTGGGAGATTGCTAGTCATAGGTGCCCAGCAAGCCAATCAAGTGAGTGATGGCACGTGTGACTTGATACAAAATCTTTTTGCTTATTATATTTTGGCGTATATCACTTTATAACTATTGCATAAATGCATATATATATTGTGATGTCCTTGGATTTGTGCAATGGGAATCGGATCGTGATGAGATCACGATAATGAGATCGATTCACCTTTAAACACATATCCTAAATAATCCCCGGTCATAGGTTTTTCGAGAGGGACATCGTGATAACCGGATAGACCGGTGTCTTTGTATACCCGTCCATATGATGGATGCAGCTGGTCTCATAAGCTGCTCGTGTAGGGACACTAGGGATACAGTACAGGTGCTCATTGGAGAATGAGTTCACTAATTAATCCGCTTACGGAATGCTGGATGGTTGATACCAGACTTGAGACTTGAGACACCAAGGATGTCCTGTATGAGTGCTCCACTCTTTGATACCAGACTTATAGGTTTGGCTGTCCCAGATCTAGTACAGCTGGTCATTGGGAGTGGTAGTCGACCCACGAGGGCTATTGAGTGTCGATAGAGGATCATCCACTCTCATGGCCATGAGAGGAATATCCCATGTGTTCTTGCTCAAACAAATCCCCAGCCGGGGTCATTCGGGTTGAGAGAGAAAGAGTTCTCGGGAGAATCCGATTAGAGCGAGACTCGAAAGTAGAAACCGTATGGGTCCGACAACACCATGCTCGATATACCTGGCCTCCGGGATATTAGATGGATGAGGGACTATAGGTACATGGTAACCGAGGACGACATTGGTCTAATGGATTGGATTCCCCTATATCGTTTGGGGACTACTGGCGTAGTGGCCTAGCAATGCGTTAGAGTAGTCGATGAGTCGAAAGTGAATTATTACGAGATAATAATTCACCGAAGTTAGAAGGAGTTCGGACGTGTATGACTCACACCAGCTCGATATTGGGCTTAGAGGGTCACACACATATGGTAGGCATTGCGATGAGTAGAGGTTCGGATATGAGATATCCGACTGAGCCCTTGTCTTATTGGATGCAGATCCAATACCCACTAGGGAAGGACCCATTAGGTTTTGACACGGGATCTCTATAAATAGGAGGGATTCACAGCCTCATAGGCTAGAGTCTTTTCTTGCCTTTCCTATTCTCCTCTCCCTCTCCACCTCAAAGGCCTGGAGTTTTGAGGAGGGTCGCCGCAACCCCCTGCAGGTGGATCACCGCTAGAGAGGAGGACACTTGACCTCCTTCACCCTCTCCTAAGGATCTGCAAGGAAACAGGGATATACGATCTCCCTAGGTAACACAATCTCTATACGCAGTTTTGTGTTTTGCGGATTTTTACGCACCAATCTTCGCACGACGACGAACATCTTTTTGGGAATTGGGGATTTTTGTTTTCTTGTTCTTCCGCTGCGCATATGATGTCGCCCCCCATGATTTCCCAACACGAACCACTCTAAAATCTCGGTTTGCATTACTTTAAGCATATTATCTTTACTGCAAAACTCCTCAATAGCTTACTGCCTTCTGTGCATTTATGTTCGTGTTTCAAAGTTTAGTATTTTCCGAATCGATGTTTAGACATAAATCAGTTTTATCGTACGAACATCATATTTCAGTTTACGCTTACATTCTAATTTCCATCATAACTGCAAACTGCCTACATAGACTTGTTTTAACTGCATCTTATTCGATCACAAGTTAAAGTGATTTACGAATCGGCTTTTCTACCGAAATCGCTCTTATCGTACGAACAAAGTTTTAATCGTCGAAAGTTTTCCACTACACTAATTCACACCCCCCCCTTAGTGCTCTTGATCCTAACAATATATTGTGATGTCCTTGGATCTATGCAATGGGAATCGGATCATGATGAGATCATGATAATGAGACCGATTCACATTTAAACACATATCCTAAATAATCTCGATCATAGATTACTCGAGAGAGATATTGAGATAATTAGACAAACTAGTGTGTTATATACCCGTCCATATGATGGATGCAGCTGGTCTCATAGCTGCTCATGTGAGGACACTAGGGATACAATATAGGTGCTCATTAGGGAATGAGTTCACTGATTGATCCGCTTACGGAATGTTGAATGGTTGATGATATCTTATTGTCAGAGAGCGATTCCGTAATCTCAGTAGTGTATCTGGTCCTTAGACTTGAGACACCAACGATGTCCTGTATAAGTGCTCCACTTTTTGATATTGAACTTATAGGTTTGGATATCCCAAATCTAGTATAGTTGGTCATCGGGAGTAGTAGTCAACTTTACGAGGGTTATTGAGTATTGATAGAGGATCATCCACTCTCGGTATCATGAGAGGAATGTCTCATATGTTCTTAATCAGACAAGTCCCTAAATAGGGTCATTCAGATTAAGAGAGAAAGAGTTCTCCTGGAGAATCCGATTAGAGCGAGACTCGAGTAGAAACCGTATGTGTTTGATAGCACCATGCCCGATATACGGTGTTTGGGATATTAGATGGATGAGAGACTATAGGTATATGGTAATTGAGGTTAGACAAGTCTAATTGATTGGATTTCCCTAAATTATTTGGGGACTGCGGCATAGTGGCCTAGTATGTCCGCAATCAATGAGTCAAGGGAATTATTATGTAGATAATAATTCACTGAGCCAGAAGGAGTTCTGATAGGAATGACTCATGACCAGCTCGATATTGGGCCTAGAGAGTCATACACATATGATAGACATTGTGATAAGTAGAGGTTCGGATATAAGATATCCGTTGGAGCTCCTATCTTATTGGATATCCAATAAGCCCTTAAATTATTGGATCATATGGATGAGATCTAATAAGAGCCCATAAGAGATTATTGGATTGAGATCCACTAATCTAAGAGCCTTAGGTAGTTGGATGGAGATCCAATACCCAATAGGGGAGGATCCATTATAGTTAAGTTGACAAGAGACCTCTATAAATATCAAGGTTTCAATAGTTTATAAGCTAGAGCTTTTTGCTTCCTCTCCTATTCTCCTCCCCCTCTTCACCTCAGAGCAGGCATAGAGTTTTGAGAAGCATCATCACAGCCCTACTGTGTATATCACCGCTAGAGAAGAGAGCGCTTTACCTCCTTTACCCTCTCCTATAAATCTGCAGGGATTTAGGGTTATACAATCTCCCTATGTAACACAATTTATTTCACATGTAATTTTCTATTTCACGAATTTTTACACACCAATCTTCGTAAGACGACGAACATATCTTTCGGAATTGGAGATTTTATTTTCTGTTCACATGTCGCTCCCAAGATTTCCCAACACATATCATATTCAACACCAATGTGTTTACATAATTACAAGATCACAATATCATATTGAAAATATAAGAGGTTTCTAACCAATAATATTTTCCCTCCTACATATCTATTCTAGACTATTTTTCAAGATTTGAAAATTTCAAAGAATAGATATATGAGCAAACCACCATAACTCATATACCAGCCAAAACTTATAACAAATGCATATAAATAAATAAATAAATTTTATTTTTAGAGCAAAGCATACAAAGCATCAACTTATTATTGATGTTTATATCAAATACCATGCAAAAGCTTTATATTTATTTCAGCGTAAATAAAGTCATAATTATAGCAAAATGACATATCAAAATAAATATCATATTCATAGAAATGACGAAGATCAACTATTTATAATTTGAATAAATATAGCTAAAGATGCATATCTAAATTCATAATAAATATCACTATATCTAAGAGTACATGTCAAAATCGACATTCATAATAACACTAATGGTCACGTTCTATCTTCGTAACAGGTCCAAAATTATGTTTAACTCGTATGATATGATACAGGTAACACATATCTTTACGTCAGGATTAAAAAAAACTAGTTTACGAACATTTCTAATATGTAACACTCATTGGTAAGGTCGCAATCATAATCATACTAGTCATATAATATCAGGTATCAAATACATTTAAAAGAATATTTGAACAAATTTTTTTTATCTTTCATTTCAAATTTAACAATTCATATAACATTTAAAACTAACAAGAATAAATCCTTTTGAATAATGAAAATATCAAATTAATAATTTCAAAGTTGATACATATTTCATTTAATAAGTGCAAATCATACATTTTCATAAGTTTAAAACATATACATTAATTAAAAATGCATGTATATTACTTTTAAAACAGGCTAGATAGAGTTATTGAATATTTACACGAATGGAAATCGTGGATCATTAACTCACTTAATAATCAAAATGCTCATAGATAAAATATTATTCACTAATTATCTATAAAATATGGACAAACATCACATGTAAATTATTTTAATTTTATCATTTTTTTCTTTATTTTTCACTGTTAACAGTTGTAATTATTCTCAAAATTTTATCAGTTTCTTATACACTATAAGCACATCTATAACTTGCTAAACATGCTTTATCTCTGTGTTAATTCCCACTTAAGTGCAACTATAATTTATCTTTTTTTTTTCCCATCATCTTTCGCAGTAAACTAATGCCAATTAAGAATTAATATCATTAGGAATCTGATTAACTTAGAAAGCTAAAACTAGCTAATTAATAATCCAATTTAGTAGTCTAATTAACAGGAAAACTTAAGAATCTAAAGCCATATCTAAATTAATTTTTCTGATCCCAGATACGATGATTTCCTTAATGCCAAAAACGAAGCCTGCAAAATTGCCTCCTCTTTTTTCTCTTTCGCCCTCTCTGTTTCGTTCCCTCCTTCCGTTTGAGCTGTTTTGGTTGAAGAAAAATTGTTCTTTTGCAACTTCCTCCTTAAAATTTTTATTTACAACTAAGTCCTTAAAAAGACAAAAAACTATTACAATATCCTTGCAGTCTAAGGGGTTGACCTCAGAAAAAGTCAAATGGAAAAAGATTTGTTTTGTCATCCTAAATCTTATTCAACTCTATATCGATGACCAAAACTTTTTCAAGTCATTCGTGTGTTTAAGGTGGATCAACTGTTTCAAAACTACCATCGATAAAAAAAAATCAAGTGTCATGGAATCGAAGGTCTTAAGGTCATTGAATCATAATTTAAGCTGTCGTAATCAACACTTTCCCATAATTCGATATATAAAATGTGAGTCTGCAATAAATTTTAAGCAACGCCTTGTGCATTTAATTAGTCATCATGCTTCTTGAATACATTTAATTTGGTTGGTCCATTTGGATTCTAATAACCATGGATTAACATGTTTCGAAAAATAACATAAATATTAGACCATTTCATGCATTATGTATTTGATATAAACATGCAAATTCAAACTCAATTATCTCGCATGTTTCTTCTACAAAAACTATGAATCGCGAAATCTTGTTCGACAACCACAAAAAGGTAATTTTCAATCAATCAACCATGCAATAAAGCCTGTAACATCTCCGATAAAATAAACTGTAACATCAATTGACAATTTACAGTAGGTTTCATGAGTAATAAGACAATCTTACGGCATCACTGATCGTTTATGAGATTAGATCAACGCAGATTGGAAGGAATAGTGAGTCCAAATAATTAAGATCGGAGAGAACTTGGTGGCAGGCCAAAAACAAACAAGAACAGAAGGAACGGAGTTCATCAACTCATCTTTTTGCCACAAAATGCAATAGGAGAGGATGAAAGAGAAAGCCTGATCATCTATCTGATGGGCCTGCCACCCAAATCCCCATTGTTCTTCCTGTATATTGGGTCAGGGAAATTTCAATGCTTGATACTTTAAAAGCCCAAGGCCAGCACCGAAATACTTAACATGTCCAATATTATGCAATGCACAAGCAAATGCAGTTTTCCATATATATATATATATATATATATAGTTTTATCCTTATGTTCCATTTTTCACAGAAGACAGAGATGCATAATGTTACTTCTTGTTATTCTTGACATTTATGTAAAGATATCTGAGAGACAAATTGTCCTTGGATGAAGTAAAAACTGTATATGCGCATCCAGCAACAAATTTGTCCTCCTAATGCAACGATTTAGACATTGTCACTATCCATCGAGGCCACGAAAAGTCACAACAAAAGACCCACAACTGTGTATGTTCAACCCGCCAAGTCACGCAGCAATTGAGCTCCCATAAGGTTCCTGTAGGGAAGATTCTGTGCCTCCCCATCCAAGATAGAGAATTGACTCGGATGGCATTCTTCCATCTGCTCTTTGGAGTAAACGAGAGACTGCTGTGACGCCAGCGATGGCGGGAACGACGGTCTCACGCTGCCTCCACCATTGTGCTGCTGCAAGCCAAGCCTTAGGGACACGCCGCTTCCAAAGGTCTGATTGCTGCAGTAATAATGGTTGTAGGAAGAGAAGTCCAAGTCCACTACACCAAAGTCGGAGCTCTTGCTGCTGATACGATCTCTTGCACTGGAACTGCTGACTATCCAGGAGAGTGAGTCGGAGTCCGTAAGGAGTTGCCCTGCTGCTGGCTTCTGCTCTTCAATGTCTACTTCGCAAGAGTTATAGATAGAGTTTTGGTTCTGGCTGGACTGAGGATGGTTTGGTGGGTTGATAGCATCGTCGTCGTTGCTGTTATCTCCGAGTGATGTTTGGTCCTCCTGCTCCAGTATTTCTTCCAAGTACATCTCCTCCACCATTGGCTTCCACAGTCTGACCCTGGCGTTTATAAACCAATTGGAGACCTGTTGGTAGAACCACATATATATAATCGTGGTTATCATATGACTGTGATGGCAAGAAGACGAATGATCTGTATATGATTATAAAGTGTGGGACGTAGACATGCCTGGCTCCTGGATAGTCCTGTTTGCCGGGCTAGTATATGTTTATCAACATCACTAGGGTACCTGCAGTCAATCAGAAACATAAGTCCGAGATACTAGTTAGAAGTAGATGCATCTAACTATAGTTTTCCTTTCCTTTCCTCCTCCACAATAGAAATATAACGTGCACGGGTTTCACACCATGCAAAGATAAGGAATGTAATTGAGAAGGTAGACTTAATTTTTTTTGCCTTTTGGATTATATACTCGATGTGAACTTTAAGATACGTACCGTTCAGAGCAAAATGCGAAGGTATAAATGCATATATCTATATATGATTGAGTGAAATGATGCTAAACAAATTTTCACTTGTGAATGACTGCATGTGCGTGACAAAAGAAAAAGAAAGGGAAAGATAATTACGGATGAAGGAAGTGCTCGAAGAGCCAAGCACGAAGAATGGAGACGGAGCGCTGAGGGAGGCCCCTCTGTGGACGCCAGGGTTCGCTCTCCATCACCCCCGCTTGCTGAAACGCCTTCCGCTGTCGAAGACGCTGATCGATCAGCTTAAGCCTTGGCGTCTCGCCTCTCGTACTACTACCCCCTTCCGCAACTGCATCCTTCTCTCCCATCTGCCTCCTTATCGCCTGAATCTGACCTGCGATTCTGTCCCTCAGGCACCCGAAGTGCCTCGACATGACTTTCGATGCCAAGGTCGAGTAGGCTGCCGCCGCCCCTTCGCCCGCCATGGCCTCGAACGACGAAACCACTGCTTTCATCCGATGACGATATCTTCTGTATCTCCTGTCCACCTATCGCCACAGAAGAAAGAAATCATTGCACTTTATAGGCCCTCAATGAACCCACAAAAAGAACGTAAGATCTTACGGCTCCTATGTTTATCTTAGCTAGCAACAACGAACTTAAACAAGGTTTCTTTGTCTCTATTAAGAATGCATGTGTTCTCTCATGAGGCTGCTGCATACACATTGTGTACTTGGAAGGTACTGCATACATAGAAGAAGTTAAATGGAAATGTTCATCCCTTGGCGACGTAAAAAGCTGATGTGGTGGGTTCCAGTTAATACGGAGGGATGGAGGGCCTGCAGGCCTAGACGACTAAGGAATAGAGGTTTCCCCAAGTAAATGGAAGTCCCGGAAATATCAACCTGTGCCTGCGGGGTCGCAGCAACGCATTCGAGGTAGGTGCGCAGGCCCGCATAATTGAACCCAGAGTCAACAAGTTGTCAAACCAATCAATTGGATGATCTCTCCCCCAAAACCCCACACCCACAAACACACCCCCTCCCCCCTCCCCCGCCGAGCGATAAAGATATGGTCTCATTTACGCTCGCAAAGATATGGGCACCCCTCTTCCTCTAACCCAGAAATCATATGTCCTTCCTGTGTTGTTTGGGACAGTAATACAGGTTACAGATCAAGCTTTTAAGGTACTTTTCAACTTCATTCATGAACGCTCAAGATAACAAAGTGGATTAGAACCTGACCTCTTCTCGCATGGAAAGCAGCTTAGCCTTCCTAGTCTGCAGCTCATGAATGTCCAAGGAGTAGAGAGATTGGCTCAAAGAAGTAGAGGAAGAAGAGCCTCCTTCGTTCCGCTGTTTTGTTTTGCTAGCCTTCTTCTTTGATGAGCCGCTGTGAGCAGTAGTGTTCATATTGCAGAACTCGTTTAGGAGGTCCTGAGCTGCGAGCAAGTACTTGGAGGTCTTCAGCAGATGCTGGGATGGCTGGTGTAGATTCGAAGTAGTCGGTGAGATCGGTGGCCGGAAGAACCTACCATCCTGAAACAACTCATCTCTCGAAGTGGGCAAAACATCCTGATCGAACGGAGGCTGATCGTAGCTGGAGTTGGATGTCTCGGCATGGTTCAAGGACAAGGACAATCCACCGCTGCTGGACTGCCCATTCCCCTCGCATGGTGGGAATAGAAACCTTGCCCGGGGTCCGTCGACAAGCATCTGATTCGGTGGCTGCCATGGGCACAAGGGCAACCTCTCGGGTGTAACCATCAGATTCTCATTCGACGGTTGGGGGAAGCTGCAGGATGCGGCGTGGGCCGAGCTGCCGATCACGGAGAAGGAGGCTCTCCAGTTGTCGGAGTTCTCTTGAGGCTTGGAGGGTATCCCCAGCATCTCCATCCCCGTCTGCAGGATGTAGAGCTCCTGGCTTGGTTGGAAGCTCTGCATCACTGGTTCGATAGTGGAGGAAAAGTTGGTGTAACCCATGGTTTGGTGATGGTGAGACATCTGGGCCTTTTTAGGTAACTCAAGAAAGAATGCTTCAGCAATAAGTATTCTCTATAATCTTTAATCTTATCAATCCAGAACAACAAAAAAGATCATATCAATCTACGAATGGACTAATCGAGCTTGATATTATAACCTTTGGTAATCTATATGAAACATAAATATATGTGCAGGAGAACCATGCTTACCGATGCACCAGAGCAGAAGTCAAGTCTATCTTGTAACAGAAGTGAAGGGCTTTTCACATGGCGAGGAAACTGGGACGGGGATGATGGACGATGAGAAGCTGAAGGATGATTATGAGCTAACGTACACATATAAGCACCTGCAACGCTTCCAAACCCCTATAAAGCAAATCCACTCTGTTGGGCTGGCAGCCCAAATGGGTTCAGTCCATGGTGGGCTTTATCAGCCCACAACCCACACCCCTTTGATCTAATCCTAGATCAATATAATGGGGGTGTGGGGGCTGCATTTTAGAAGCAGAAAAGAGGCAGAAAAAGACAGCAACGTGGGCAGCAACGTTGACATCCTCGTAGCAACAAAGAGAGAAGAACAAGGCAGAAAAATAAGAGAAAGAAAGGGAAGAAGACAAGGACAACGCAGAGAGACTGTTCTCAATCATCTAGCAATGTTCTCATCTCAGGTTAGATCAAATCTACAGTAGACTCTTGCTGTGATTACTTGGGGAGGTTTTAGATATTGTGGGCAATGACGTAATCCTTATATCCCAGTTATTCTCTTGTGGTTGTTGCTAGGGTTTTGAGCAAGAGATTGAGATTTGTATATTCATTATTCTCATAGTGGATTATCTTTAGTTTGCCCCGTGGTTTTTACCCTTCACATTGAAGGGGTTTTCCACGTATATCTTGGTGTTTTGTTTGATTGTGTTTCCATTTTATTCCGCTACGTATTATAGTCTTCTAGTATTTGTTCATATACAAAGGTTATTCCTCTTTATATCCCCATCAATTGGTATCAGAGCAGGATTTTGGTGATTTAATTTTTGTATTTGAACATGGAGGCCAGTAATGTTTTTCGCATGATTAGTTTGAATGGAAACAATTGGATGATATGGAAACCAAGAATGGAAGATCTCTTGTATTGCAAAGATTTGTATGGACCTTTGCAGGGGGGTAGTGCAAAACCTACAACTATGACAGATGATGAGTGGAAGATGTTAGATCGAAAAACAATTGGGTTTATTAGACAATGGCTTGATGATAGTGTCTTTCACCATGTTTCTACTTAAATTTCTGCATATTCTTTTTGAAAAAAATTAGAAAGTCTCTATGAAAGAAAAATAACTGGCAATAAAGCTTTTTTGATCAGAAAACTTGTGAACCTAAAATATAGAGAGGGTGCTTCTATTGCCAGAAAGTTGCAGTGTATTACTAACCAGTTATCCTCTATGAAAATATCTCTTGATAATGAGTTGCAGGCATTGTTACTTCTCAGTTCATTACCAGAAAGTTGGGAGACACTAGTGGTTTCCCTTAGTAATTCTATGCCAGATGGTATTGTCACTATGAGTCAAGTAACAAGCAACTTGTTGAATGAAGAGTTAAGAAGAAAGAGTTCGGCAACATCTCAGAATGATTCACATACACTTATCTCAGAGAACAGAGGAATGTCAAAGTTTAGAAGCAATTCACGTATGGGTAGGAGCAAGTCAAAATCAAGAAAAGATATTGTTCGCTATAACTGTGGTGAGAAAAGACATTACAAGAACCAATGTAAGCAACCTAAGAAGAACAAGAAAAAAGAAAAAGAAGTGGAGTCTACAGAGTCAAAGGATAATACTACAGCTACAGTGCAGGGTGGTGATTATTTGATTTTGTCTCCTTCTGATGATATTTTTTCTTGTGTGTATTAGGATCTTGAGTGGGTGATTGACACAGGTGCTTCTTATCATGCTATACCACGGAGGAAGTTTTTTGCTACATATAGGTCTGAAAATTTTAGTATTGTCAAGATGGGCAACTATGGCACAGCAGACATGTTGACGAAGACCTTACCAAAAGAAAGACAGGAGATATGCCGACAGTTGATCGACATGGCTTCACATTAAGGAGTCATGGGACAGCCTCCCTTATGGGCTGAAGGGGGAGGTTGTTGGGCTGGCAGCCCAAAGTGGGTTCAGCCCATGGTGGGCTTTATCAGCCCACAACCCACACCCCTTTGACCTAACCCTAGATCAATATAATGGGGGTGTGGAGGCTGTGTTTTAGAAGCAGAAAAGAGGCAGAAAAATGCAGCAACGTGGGCAACAACGTTGACATCCTCGTAGCAACAAAGAGAAAAGAACAAGGTAGAAAAACAAGAGAAAGAAAGGGAAGAAGACAAGGACAACGCAGAGAGACTATTCTCAATATCTAGCAGTGTTCTCATCTCAGGTTAGATCAAATCTACAGTAGACTCTTACTGTGATTACTTGGGGAGGTTTTAGATATTGTGGGCAGTGACGTAATCCTTATAACCTAGTTATTCTCTTGTGGTTGTTGCTAGGGTTTTGGGCAAGAGATTGAGATTTGTATATTCATTATTCTCATAGTGAATTATCTCTAATTTGTCACTTGGTGTTTTGTTTGATTGTGTTTCCATTTTATTCCGCTGCGTATTATGGTCTTCTAGTATTTATTCATATACAAAGTTATTCCTCTTTATACCTCCATCACACTCGACGTCAAATCTTTAAAGATAAAGATAAAAAAAAAAAGCAACAATATCATATATCAGCGACGGCATCTCGAGCAGAGAGTATCGGCATAAAGGGCCGATACACTCTGCCAAACGCCGCATGGCCATACACTCTCTCTCTCTCTCTGGTTGCCATGTAACAGGTCATTTTTTTTTCGCTTTTTAGTGTTTATGGAGATGGAATTGCAGTGATGTCCAACAGCTCGGCTTCGTTTATTGCATGTTTTCATGAACAGAAAGAGTGAGAGATCTCGGTTTGGCACATATCCCAAGTTCTCCAGGGTGAAGGGCAGCTCTCTTTCTTTCTCGTCCACAGCAAGCAGGGGGGCCACGCCTTTTCAGATGGGCTGCTATTGCTCCTGCCGTTGTCATGTGAACCAAGCTCATGCGTTATTTGGGTCTTACAGAGTTACAGTGTTGTTTTCATCAGCTTCTTCTCTTCCTTCCCATTCTAGTCCAAAACTAGTGAGATGAGAGAGAGGGCGAAGGGAAGAGGAGTAACAGTGCCATAGATGCGCCTGTAAAATATTCCGGAAATAGAGTCTGGCCCCGATCCAAAGGGGGTGTGGTCCTCCATTTCCAACAAAGTCCCATGGAAACACCTATTAAATGGGACCAATGCGACCTTGGGACCGCAACTCCATCTCTCTCTCTCTCTCTCTCTCTCTCTCTCTCTCTCATTTTCTCCTTTCTTCCCCTCTCGTTCACACTATTTTACCTTTTGGTGGTCCTCCATCGTGCTTACTTGGAGGTCCTCCAGACCTCGTACCCTATTTTTCTATCATAAAAATCTTGTCTTCTAGCCTTACTTTTAGCTGCTAATCCAATCCTCTCTTACTCTATATTAACCCCTAAAGACGTCAAACTTTCGTATGTTTTACATCATCATCATCATCCTGGGTTTGTCTTCCTTCGATTAAAACGTAACATCAAATACAATCCAACAGCAGTAGAGGAACAGGAACTGGTCCACAGTTGCACTATCTGTTGATAATTGATGGTAGGCGATTGCGTGTCGTCTACGTGTGTAGGGCCTGTAGGCTACTAAAGGGAAGGCATTTGCGCGGGCTAAACGCCATGCATGCTTCGGCAACACCTACGTCTCTTTGTCGTCGGACGACCCAAACTGCATTCTATCTACCCGTGTCCATCACACGGAGTAAGACATCCACAACCAAAACAGACGGATGGCAACAATTGTTTCCTCCACTGCGCTAATTATTTAGTAATAAACTTGCAGAATGGTCATCAAGTAATAATTTACTAATTATTTAGTAATTATATAGAGATTCTAGAGCCTCAATTATTACTTAGGCGGTGGGAGGGGCTTTTAGTCATCGGTGGAAGGGCCCTGGAAATTAAAAAAGCAATCCTAATAATTGAGGTATGATGCTGGACGCACGCAATCATTGTGCAATCGAAAAGGTTTGTGTCTTCAAGCCTCGTATCAACTTAAAATCCGGAAATCGACAACCGAAAGACTAACAAGTGGAAATTTCTTTTACCTCGTTCGTCTCCTAGACCATTCTATTAGGATCGAATCGGTACTAAAAGAGCGAGAGGAAGAAGTAATTCCTGTTTTCGTTAAAAACGTTAATTTTGAAAATCTTCATTTTGATAAAAAATTATATCGGAAAGATATTAAGCATATGAAAATGAATAAGTAAAGAAAGTAGTTTATAATAAAAGTAAAAAACTTAAAGTAAATACAAACTGAGTTTTATAGTGGTTCGGTCATCGTGACCTACCTCCACTCCCGATTCCTCTTCCGTCAAGGCCATCAGTATCCACGAACGATCTTCCTTCAATTATCTTTTAACACTCTTTCTCTTTTTCACGGGTTTAGGAGACAACCCTTACAAGCCTCTCTTTCTTATATCTCACTTTTCTCTTTAGACGAACTTCTAAATACTAGGAATAAGTGATCCTAAATCCTAAGAGAATTTCCTAATTTTTTTCAAGTATTCTTTTCCTCTTTTTCAACTCAATTGCTCAATTCTTTTTATGCTATGCAAAAATAGCTAGGGTATTTATAGATCCCAAATGACTTCAAAATTGTAAAGAAAAAGGTCTCATCCCGAGTTTCTCGGGTATTGGCGATACCACCGCCTGTGCTGGGCAGTACCACCACCTACAGCACTAATACTAGGTGATATCACTACATAGTCTGGCGGTACCACCGCTTAACATAGTCTAGGAGATTGTGTCTGGGCGATACTATCACCCATACTAGCGGTACCACGGCCTAGACTGATGGTACTATCGCCTAACATAGTATTGGAGACTATGTCTCATAGACTAAGCCATTGGCGGTGCCATCGATTGACCTAACTTTTGAGTCACTGAACGAGCCATTCTCTTGGCCCAAAACAGCTCCACTTTGGGCCCAATTGGTCCCTAATTGTGTTAGCTTAATTATATTCTAAACCAACCCAATTACGACCTAAACTAACTTTATCTATACAAATTATTACAAGCAAGAATACTATGATGTCTGATATGTTATTGGTTTATTGGTGTTTCCTCCAATCATTCGGCACATCATCCTTTTTTGTGCAATGTCCGATCTTCTTGCCTAATGGACATGTTGACCTCTACAACTCCGATCTTCTTGATGCAATGTCCGCTCTTCTAGGCCCGATACCCAAACTCATAGCACAAAGCCCTCTATCGATACATTGACCGATCTTCCGGCTTGACGTCCAATCTTCTGATATGTTCCACTTTAGCCCAACATTCGATTCCTCCTGCTTTAATCAATTTGCCTCTCCTGATCGAAGCCAGTCCTATGTCACTCAAAATATAGATTAGATCATAACATTATCAATTAGTTTTATCATTAAAATCTAAGATTCAACAAAGATACGATGATGTGATTATTATACTTTGATACCATAATGATTTGAAATATTTATGATGATGCATGCAAAACTTATGATAATGATTCATGCAATACAATGATATACACATAATGTGTTGCATACGA
Organism: Musa schizocarpa; assembly: GCA_900464855.2. Lineage (NCBI taxonomy): Eukaryota > Viridiplantae > Streptophyta > Magnoliopsida > Zingiberales > Musaceae > Musa > Musa schizocarpa. The sequence continues at coordinate 19,806,576 of LS990923.1, read as the reverse complement.
TCATGATTATAATTGCTTTGACTTGAATTCAAGGTTCTATCAATATGTCAGAAGATTGGACGTCGAGCTGGAGGATCGATCGACGTGTCGATAGATAATGTTGATACACAGGATTAGCTTTTGATGATGAAACCAATTGATAATGTTATGATCTAATCTGCATTTTGAGTGACACAGGATTAGCTTTGATCATGAGAGGCAAATTGATTGAAGCAAGAGGAATCGAATGTTAGGCCGGAGTGAAACAGGTCAGAAAATTGGACGTCGAGCTAGATGATCGATCGACGTGTCGGTAGAAGGCTTCATGCCATGGGTTCGGGCATCGGGCCTAGAAGAACGGACATTGCGCTAAGAAGATCGAAATTGGGAAGGTCAATATGCCGATTAGACAAAAGACCGCAAAAGAGGATGATGTGCCGAAGGATTAAACGAAGCACCAATAAATCAATGACATGCTGGATAACTTAATATTCTTACTTATAATAATTTATCTAGATCGAGTCAATTTAAATCATAATTAAGTTAATTTAAAATATAATTAAGCTAACAGGACCCTCACTATGGGTTGAATACCGGTGCTAGAAGAAGGTGTATGTACTCAATGAGGCCACCACTTGGGCATGTGACGTTTGGAAGAAGGCTTCTCATCAGGTGGATGTAGCGTCAGTGATGTCCGGACGTCGACGGAGGGACCATCTCCATGGGAGAATATTTAGATTGGTTTGGGTGGAGCTATCCATCCTTGTCCCATGTATGCTTGTGCTCGATGCCTTCTGCGAACCATAACCTTAACCATGAGTTAGAGATCTATATCAACGCTAATGATACCTAGCAGTATCCGATTCACTAATCTGATGTCGCTAAATGATTAATGAATAGGCATATTTATTACAGTTGATCCGCAACCTGAAGTAATTAAAAGCTTTAGTTATGGGGATTAGATGTGTCATCTTGTTCAGATAATGTCGTGACAAGAATTTAATTGATCTAAGTCTTTTCACAGAGGTAACCCACTTTATTTGAGGTCAACATTGAGCCGAGATGGTTCAGACAAACATACGCTGAGATTCCGTATTTGCGTTAGCAAGTGCTTTTTCGGATTTCCGATGAAGTTAATATATAATAAGGAATCAAGGATAGAAAGATTTCTATCCTTGATTTTAGGATAGAAAACAGTAATTTTAGGATTTCATTTCGGTAGGTTATTAATAGAGATGATTTGAGTTTAGATTTGTTGAAAAAAATAAAAGATAAAAAGAATTATTGAAGAAAATTTTATTAAAGAAGTTTTATTGAAAAAGTATGTCTCTCTTCTATTTATACAGATTAAAAGGGAGGATTTCTTTTAACAGATATTTCTCTCAACAGAGTAGAGATTTCCTCGTATAGTTGGAGAAATCTTATTTGCTATCATGCCCTCACAAGATATGCTCTCAAGTATACCACTTTTGGATTGATACAAAGCAAACAGTTTATAAGCCATAGGCTTCATAAGTAGGGCAAGAGTAGATCGTTGTTGCTACTGTTGCTATTGCTATAGCTGCAACGATGACAGCAGCGGCGATGACTACGACGGCGACGACAACAGTTGCAGCAGAGGAGAAAGCTATAGTAAAGAAGGAAGTTACACTAGAAGAGGAAGCTATAATATAGGAGCAGTAATGCTATAGTAGAGGAGGTATCTGCAGCGATGCTACAATAGAAGAGAAAACTATAGTAGAGGAAGAAGCTACAGTAGAGGAATAGTAATGCTATAGTAGAGGAGGTAGTTGTAGTGATTTGGTGGAGAAACCTAATCGATATAGGCAACGCCGATGAAGAAGAAAGCCGTATGGAAGAGAAGAGGGAAGGAGTAGGTAGGGATTAGAGAGGCAAGAGATGTAGTGAATGACAAGCTTCGATAATCGTGGAGCCTCACTTGTCTCACTTGTTCTGATACCATGTCGAAAAAAATAAAAGATAAGAAGAATTATTGAAGAAAGTGAAGAAGTTTTATTGAAGAAGTCTTATTGAAGAAGCTTGAAAGATTTCCTCGTATAGTTAGAGAAATCTTATCTGCTATCAAGGTTAACTAAAAGAAACTTGAGCTTAGATTAACTAAACATGATTTGAGCTTGAGTTTAGATATTAACTCAAAGAAATTTGTAATATGGTCTGATATGCTGAATATTTTATTTTTGCTCCATGAAGTTAGGCAACCACTACTTAACCATCCAAATCTTTGTGTATATTGTTTCAAGATTTGGGTATTGTTATTTTTGGAATTAAGTATAAAAGGACTTTTATACGAGAAAAAAATTCTAATGATTTAGGTTTGATTATTTTATAAATACCTCATGTATTTCTATATTTTATATCGAGCAAAGATATAAGAAGATACCGTAAAGTTTATATATGAGAGTGCAAAGGAAAACTTGTTCTCAATTAACCCGATGGAATTTATAGTTTATTATCATATTATGAAGAATTTAATTTTTTATCATACACGAAAACTAGGATTATTGAATCACATAAATCTTTGTATTTATTGTTTTTTATGTCTGTGTTCTTATTACTGATTCTTAGACTGTTCTTTTTGTATCTCCACAAAGTGGTGTTAAGGTTCAAAGGATCTAAGAGGGATTTAACAAAGATATTGTTAGGATCGGAGCAGTACTAAGAGGGGGGGGGTGAATTAGTGCAGCGGATTAAAACTTCGGTTTTTAAGAAATCTTTCGTATGATAAGAGTGGAACTTGACAAGCTTAATCTTGAAAATGTATTCTTAAATATGCGCAGCAAAAGTAATAAGGAACTAAAGCATATAAGAAGGTTTGCAATAATGTAAATAGCAATAATGAAATGCAAACCAAGGATCACGCCGATTTTAGAGTGGTTCGGTCAAATGACCTACTCCACTTGCGAGGCCCCTCTTCGATGAGGCTCCCACCTTCCACTAGCAAGTCTCTTGAAATGGAAGAGTAAATACCCCTCTTACAACTCTTTACAAGCGGTTCACTCTCTTACAGATTTTCGAGAAGAGATGAGGTGAACACTAGCAAATTGAAAAGAAGACAAGCTAACACTTTTCTAAGACCTTTCTCTCAAACTCTTGCTGCTCAAAAAAAGTTGTAATCTCAATTTGAGATTTGAGGGGTATTTATAGGCCTCAAGAGGATTCAAATTTGGGCTCCAAAATTTGGGCTCCAAAATTCAAATTCTCTTTGGGTTTCGATCTTTGGCGGTGCCACCCCTTCAGAGCCAGGAGGTGTCACTCACCACCAGCACTGGGTCTGGCAAGGTGCCACTGCCAACCCGGTGCGGTGCCGCTTACCTTCTGATGTTTTCGACTCACCGCTATAGTGTTTTTTGACCCTGGGTGTTATAGGCCCCTACTTTGGGTTATAGGATTAATACCTAATCCTAACCCTAATTAACATGCTAACTACGAATTTTAAAGACATTATATAAGCTATTACAAAGTCCATAAGTCAAGACTTCTTCCCATGAGCTTCCGTGAACTTTTCGGCGGTCTTAGATAAACTCTGGAAACCATTCTGCGGACTCGGCATGCTCTTAAACTTCACGATTTGATCTTGGCGAAGTTCCAACGAGCTTCTTCAACAAGCTTCGATCTTTCTCGGCAAACTCTGCGAACTTCCCACGAACCTTCCCGGCGAGCTTCCAAAAAAACCCGACAAGCTCCCTACTCATTCTCGGCTAGATTAGGCGGCGTTCCCCGATGATCCCCGGACTTCCGTCGAACTCTTGAACTCCCCAACGAATCCTTCGTTCTTGACTCCACACTTTGTTTTACTTTTTATGCCTTCATCGTTATCATAGTTAATCCTGCACATGCAAACCAAAACTCTACTCGATCTAGACGGTTATTACAACGCTTAATTGACATTCTCATTGTCTAAGACGTCATTGGTTGGCGCCTGTCCGATTCTTTAGCACATCATCCTCTCTTGCGGCTTGTTGCCCAATCGGCGGTTGACCTCTGCAATCCCGATATCCTTGGCGCAATTCGCTCTTCTTCTTGGCCCGATGCCCGGCGTTGAAGCCTTCTGGCCGTCCAATATCCCGACGTGATCTCCTCCGAGCAACGTCAATTCCTTCTCGTTAACTGTCTAATTCTGATCGAGTAGACCTGCATCACTCAAAATGCAGTTAAACATCTAAACACAATCAATTAGTTTCATCATCAAAATCCGAGATTCAACAATCTCCCCCTTTTTGATGATGACAACTAATTGATGACTAACGGAGTTAACCTTAACTCCCCGGAGTTTAAACAAACTCCCCCTATCAATATGCCATTGATAGAACACTTGGATTATCTCAAATCCAAGCAACATTTATCACATGTTATGAAAAACATTTAAACCATCATGTAAATATATAAAAAGTTTAATTCAATGCATGAAGTCATCAATATACTTCTCCCCCTATGTCATCAACAAAAAGGAGAAGTAGCTCTAGCTATTTTAAAAGATATGCAAGTTTTTACAACATGAAGCTAGATTTTCATCACAACATATAGGCACAAAAGCATGGCAATTCAACACTTGAATTTTTGTGCAAGATTACACTTTGCTTTTCTTTGCAAGTAACAATATTTATGATGTTTGATATAGCAAATTTTATATCATGCATGGTAGCAATATTGAGATGTTCAAGAAAGCAACTCTTGCTTCTTGAAATATGCAAATTTGTCAAGTTTTGCTAGATGTGCAAGTTAGCATTTTTGCTTCTTAAGATAGGCAAGATAGCACATTTGCTTCTTTTGAGATAGCAACTTTTTGCTTCTCTTTAGACTACAAGCTAGCAATGTTTACGATATGTAAGTTTCATAATATATAAGCTAGCAAAAATTTCAAAAGCAAATGTAAGATAGCTTTCTTGTGTAAGCTCATAATTCTTGCTTCCTTTTGCAATGTGCAAGTTGCAAGTTTTGCTTCTTGAGATAGGCAAGATAGCACTTTTTTAATTTTTGTTTCTTAAGATAGGCAAACTTGTGATGTTCAAAATAACAAGCTCTTTCTTCTAGAAGTGTCATTTTTGCTTTCTTTGCATAGTGTAAGCTAGCAAAATGTTTGAAAAAGTGATCAAGTTTTGCAACATACAAGCTAGCAAAAATGCCAAACTAGCAAGAGATAATATTTTACATGAGGCAAGCAAACAATTTGGCAAATGTTACATTTGCATCTTCTCTTTTGAGAAGTGCAATTTTTTGCTTTCATCTTGAATTGTGCAAGCTAGTTAGTTTGCCTCTTTTCATGATGTCCACGCTAGAAATTCTTGCTCCCCCTTTGTCATTGTCAAAAAGAAGGGAAGACCCTTATATCAATTTTCATATTATGACAAAGGTAAGTATCATTCTTATTTATGCATCATTATATATTCAAATTAAAACATACACAATTTCAATAACCTTATTTTTCATGCACGATACCGAAAAATAAATCAATCATCATTAATAAGCATATCATACATGATACTCAAACATTAAAATTTTTAAGCATTTATCAACATGTTGATCATGATACCAAACACACATCATATGCAATAAATACATCATGTACATCATTATCATAAGTATTGCATACATCATTTTAACTTTATGAATATTTCATCATTGCATGCATTATACCAAAACATTTCAAGCCATGGAAGCCATAAATACAAAGAAATCATGTCATGAAGGATAAAATCATTTGAATACCAAAAGACATGATTCATATAGTAAATATCTTCTTTAAATAAAATATCAAGAAAAATCATAGGAGTACAAAGAAGAGATCTTGTTTTAAAAAGAAAATCAAGTAATAACTCCAAGAACTCACAAGGAAAAATCATGATTCATTTAGAAAATCTCCTCTCAAGAGAATATCAAGTAAAATTATAGAAGATCGATTAATGAGAAATTTTGATTTATAATAAAATCTCATGTATCGAATGTCAAGAAATTAAAATGATGATTTATATAAAAAAATATCACAAGTTATATTCAAGAGAAAAATCATCATTCATTTTCAACTTATTCAATTTGTCACATCAATATTTCTTAGATATGCATAATACTAAAACATGGTTTTAAATCTTTAACATATAACATGCATAAATTGAAAGGAGAAGGGAAGAATTCAAACGTACAAAGATTTCAACCATCTCATAAACAAATGTAAGACCAAGTCATGAATCCAAAATTCCATGAATCAAAATGATCATCAAAGGTAATCTCATGTTATTCCAAGAAATCAATATCATGATTTTGATAAAACTCATTTCAAATTTAAATCATCAAAATCATCAAAATAACAACATTACTTTCAAGAGATTCAAAATGGTATACATAGATTTATCATAATAAACATCAAGATCAATAGGATAGAGAAAAATAATTTTTCAAGGAAAAAAATATTTTCCTCTTTTTAGTTGTTTCAATTCATATGATTTTATTTCACTTATACCAAATAAAAACATGTATAATGTTTAAAACCGAAAGTGTAAGATTTATTACAACAAAGATTAATAAGGCACTTTCATTATGGTAAAAATCAATAATCCATAAATCACAAGATTCATATGCATAATTTTGAAATTTATTAAGCATGATCATTATGCATGACACTAAAACATGATTTCAAAATGTTTAATATTTTCATTACATCATTATGCAATGGTTTCATTGAACATAATTTTGAATGATTCTTATAGATAACTAAAACTTCTTTAGTTTTAATTTATGTGATTGACTTTATATTAGCATGCTCAAGTTTTGTTCTTATGTCAAAAACATACATCATGTTTGAAAACCAAAGACAAGGTTTTAAAAAAATATCATTAAGCCTTCCATATAAAAACCATGCATCATCATTGAAAGTTAATATGGAAATCATCAAAATACACATTCTTGCTTCTCAAGCACATATATATGATTATTTAAATCTAACATTTTATTCTATTAACATAAAACATACAATTTTCAAGAAAAATAAATATTCAAAAGAAAAGAGAAAATACATCATGGAAAACATCAAGTAATTTCAAAATAATTTAAGAGAGTTGAGTTACTTACCTTGTGGTCGAAGCCCATCAAAGCCCAATTCGCCGTTTCACCTTTGGAAGTTCTTGATTCATCCTTGGGTGCCTTCCTTTTCTTTGGCCTCTTCCTCCGTTCAAGTTCATTGTTCATTTTAGATTTTTGTTTAATGAACTTATTAAGAGTTAGTGTTCGAAGTTCAAGTTCATCATTGTCCTCATCACTTGAGTCATCGCTCAAGTGGTATTCATTTGTCCGGAGTTCAAAATCCTTCATATTCTTTGGAAGGTGGTTCAAGTGTTCATTGTGTTCATCATGTGCATTGCGCACTATTTCATATGTCATCAATGAGCCGATAAGTTCTTCAAGTGGAAAAATATTTAAATCTTTTGTTTCTTGTATTGCGGTTATTTTAGAATCCCATCTTTTTGGAAGGGATCTTAAGATCTTGCTTATGAGATCAAAATTCGAAAAAAGATTTACCAAGAACTCTTAGATTATTGACGACATCCGTGAAAAACGGTGTACATGTAGCCTATAGTCTCGCTTTGGTTGCATTTGAAAAAAGCTCAAAATCATGCAATAAAATGTTAACTTTCGAAGTCTTTAACTCTACTAGTTCCCTCGTCGCGTGATTTCAAGTGTTCGCCAAATATCGAAAAGCCGTTTCGCGACGTAGAAATCCGATTAAACTCATTTTTGTCCAAAGCCAAAATAAGGCATTCATAGCCTTTGCATTTAAAGAAAAATACTTCTTCTCCAAACCGACCATTCGTTCATCGGGTTTAGAGGGAAGTTGAAAACCGTTTTCAACAATATTCCATAAATCCAAATTCATAGAAATCAAGAAAACTCTCATTCGAGTTTTCCAATAAGTGTAGTCCAATCTGTTAAACAACGGTGGGATGAAAAACCGATAAGCCCTCTTGAAAGCCATAAAGAGCCATTTCTATTTTGGTGTTAAACCAAAGTAGAAAACCGTAACTCGATACCAATTGTTAGGATCGAGCAAAGCACTAAGGGGGGGGGTGAATTAGTGCAAATGGATTAAAACTTGGTTTTTAAGAAATCTTTCAGATGATAAGAGCGGAACTTGACAAGCTTAATCTTGAAAATGTATTCTTAAATATGCGCAGCAAAAGTAATAAGGAACTAAAGCATATAAGAAGGTTTGCAATAATGTAAATAGCAATAATGAAATGCAAACCAAGGATCACGCCGATTTTAGAGTGGTTCGGTCAAATGACCTACTCCACTTGCGAGGCCCCTCTTCGATGAGGCTCCCACCTTCCACTAGCAAGTCTCTTGAAATGGAAGAGTAAATACCCCTCTTACAACTCTTTACAAGCGGTTCACTCTCTTACAGATTTTCGAGAAGAGATGAGGTGAACACTAGCAAATTGAAAAGAAGACAAGCTAACACTTTTCTAAGACCTTTCTCTCAAACTCTTGCTGTTCAAAAAGTTGTAATCTCAGCTGAGATTTGAGGGGTATTTATAGGCCTCAAGAGGATTCAAATTTGGGCTCCAAAATTTGGGCTCCAAAATTCAAATTCTCTTTGGGTTCCCGATCTTTGGTGCCACCGCCAAACCAAGCAAGCCACCACCGCCCAGCCAGCCCGGGTCTTTGGGCGGTGCCAGCCAGGAGGTGTCACGCCTTTGGGTGCTGGGCGGTGCCCCCCACCAAAGCGGTGCCACCCCTGATGTTTTTCGACTCACCGCCTATAGTGTTTTAAACCCACAGGTGTTATAGGCCCTACTTGGGTTATAGGATTAATACCTAATCCTAACCCTAATTAACATGCTAACTACGAATTTTAAAGATATTATATAAGCTATTACAAAGTCCATAAGTCAAGACTTCTTCCCAAGAAGCTTCCTACATGAACTTTCGGCGGTCTTAGATAAACTCTCTGAAACCATTCTCATGGACTCGGATGCTCTTAAACTTCACAATTTGATCTTGGCGAAGTTCCAACGAGCTTCTTCAGCAAGCTCGATCTTTCTCGGCAAACTCTGCGAACTTCCCCGAACCTTCCGGCGAAGCTTCCAAAAACCCTTCGGCAAGCTCCTACTCATTCTCGGCTAGTTCCTAAAATGTTCCCGATGATCCTTCGGACTTCCGTCGAACTCTTGAACTCCCAACGAATCCTTCGTTCTTGACTCCACACTTTGTTTTACTTTATGCCTTCATCGTTATCATAGTTAATCCTGCACATGCAAACCAAAACTCTACTCCGATCTAGACAGTTATTACAACGCGAATTGACATTCTGTTGCCCGGCACATCATTGGTTGGTGCTTCGTCTGATTCTTTAGCACATCATCCTCTCTTGCGGCTTGTTGCCCAATCGGCGGTTGACCTCCGCAATCCCGATATCCTTGGCGCAATTCCGCTCTTCTTGGCTCGATGCCCGACGTTCGAAGCCTTCTGCCGTCCAATATCCTGACGTGATCTCCTCCGGCGCAACGTCAATTCCTTCTGCGTTAACTGTCTAATTCTGATCGAGTAGACCTGCATCACTCAAAATGCAGTTAAACATGTAAACACAATCAATTAGTTTCATCATCAAAATCCGAGATTCAACAGATATTAGTGGTCCTTTTCAAAAGTTTGAATATATCAGTTAGCCTATCTAGTAAAGGCCTTGAAAGTTGATAGCAAGGTCTTATAATTAAATTCCATCTTCATTATTTACACATTGCATAAAGAAGTTTTACATTAAAGAAAATTAATGGAAAAAAATAGTTTCACGTTTTTGACTATATAGGTGAACATTCTTGTTCAGTAATGCTCAACAAAAACTATCAGTAATTACACTTGAAAAGATGCAATATAAAAATGGTGATGATCTTTAGGCAAAAATGTATCTTTTATTGGAGAAACAGATAGGATAAAGATAGTCTCTAAAAGAGTCATAAACAAGTGTCCATAGAGGATGTGAAAATCAACTATGGAAATATTTTTCTGTGAAGAAAAAAATTAAATTAAGATTTGATTATTCTATAGATATCCTATTTTCTAGTCTTTACTGGCAGGATGTGTAAAAATAATTTGTTTTCCTAGAATTTCTCTCAAACAAGTCTATACAATGAGAAAATGATAGAAAAAGTAAAGAAATTATTTATCATTTATATGAGAGGGTGTACATCAAGATTTATGCTTAAGTTGGTTGGAGAACGATAAGAAATTCAAGTATAAAAATATTTTTATGAGAATAAAAAAATCTTAAAAAGTAAAATTTGGTTATTTTATAAATACCTTATATATATATATATTGTTGAAGGAATGATGTAAGAAAATACTGAGTGCTCGTAGGATTTTTCTTTGATAAATCTAGAGAGAGGATGAGAAGAAGTGTAATAGCCTAAAATTTATTTTCGAAACTAATTGTAAATACAAGATTTATAGGGACTAAATTATAAAAGTGCATAAAAAATAATAGTTTGAATCTTATTATTGTATCTCATATTTTGATGATGAAATCAATTGATGAATTAATGATATAATCTATGTGTTGAGATAAATGATCAGGAGTCAATGAATAGGATTAACTATGATTGTGATAAAGGTAAAATGATTAAAGAAGAATCGAAGATGAGCCAAAGTCAATAATTGGGCATCGGGCCAGATGAATTAGGAGATATATCAAAGGATCAAATGATGCAATGAAAGCTCATCGGAAGTTCACCGGGAGTTCGTCGAAAGCTCATTGGAAGATCGCCGGGAGTTTGTTAGAAGTTCAACGAGAGTTCGGTTGAACAATTGACGTATCATTACTTGTATCGTAATTGTTTTAGCCTTAACTATCATAATTAGGACTTTAATTTGAGTTAGTTATGGAAAAAAATTATGCCAACTTAATTAGGGGCAGAATTGGGCCGGTTGGATAGCTCATTCAGCCACTTGGAGCCACGTCAAGCGGTGGCACCGCCCAGACTGGGCAGTGGTACTACTTGAGGCTCAGCCTCCCAGGTGGTTTGGGAGGTGGTATTGCGAGTCGGCACTAAGAGGGGGGGGGGGAATTAGTGTAGCGAATAAAAACGTCAATTCTGAAATTTTCGTATATTCGATAAAATCGATATAAAAAATGCTTAACTTTGAAAAATGTAAATTGAGTTTTATAGTGGTTTGGTCATCGTGACCTATATCCACTCTCGATTCCTTTTCCGTCGATGCCACCAACTTCTATTAATGGTCTTCTTTCAATAAACAAAGACCAACCATCTTCTTACAACTATATTCTCTTTTTGATAGGCTCAAGAGAACTTTTACAACCCATAACCTCCTCACTTAAACTTCACTAACACTTAGAGTTTAGAGTTTAAGAGGAGTTCACACAATATTACAATAGTATTTTCTTTTCTTTTTACTCTCAGTTGTATGTGTGTTAACTAGGGATGAGAGGGGTATTTATTAACTCCAAATGGATTCAAACTTGGAGCCAAAACTAGTCTAATTTCGGGTCTTTCGGGTGTTAGGATCAAGAGCGGCACTAAGAAGGGGGGGTGAATTAGTGTAGCGAAAAACTTTCACGATTTCAGGAAAATGTTCGTTTCGATTAAAACCGATTCCGACGAAAATGGTTTTAATTCAATCTATTTCGGAGAGAAGTTGAACTTGAAAGCTTTCATAAAAGTGCAAGAAAAGATTAATGAGGTTTGTAGTAATGTAAATTGCACTAATGAAAAGCAAACCAGAATTTAGAGTGGTTCGGTCAATGTGACCTACATCCATTTTTGGATTCCTCCTCCGACGATGTCACCGACGTTCACTAAAGGCCTCCCTTCAATAGGTGAAGACCGAACACCTCTTTATATTACTTTCTCCTTTTCTCAGATTTAGGAGATAACCCTTACAAGTCTCACTCTTCTTTCTTGGATGGTTACAAGGCTAAAAGATGGAGGAGAACTTTAACTTTTACAACACTTTTATGGCTCAAGAATTCAAGATTAAGCCAATGCTTTCATGCCCTTTCATGTAGAAAAGGGTGGAGTTTTTATCAACCCCAATGACTTTAAAATTGGAGCTAAAAAGTGTCACATCCCCGGAATCTAAGGTACTGGCGGTACCACTGCCGTTACTGGGCGATACTACCACAACTGATTTGATACTGGGCGGTACCAAGGCTTGACAAGGGCGGTACCACCGTCGGCAGCATTCACTATTGACGGTACCACCACACAGTCTGGGCAATACTACTGCCCAGATATCATGGGGGGCACTACTTTCCAAGCGGTGCCACCACCGGTGAAGAATTCAAAGGCTGAATTGGCTAAATAATTTGGCCCAATTCAGTCTTGTTAAGGGCCCAATTGGCCCTTAATTAAGTTTATGGGATTACCTTCCAATTCTAATTTAATTTATACTCTAACTATGATAATTAAGATATAATTACAACGCTTCTTGTTCTGGTGTGTCAATTGCTCTTTTGATGAGCTTCCAACGTACTTTCGACGAGCTTCCGGTGTACTTCTGGTGAACATCTGACGAACTCTCAAAAATGTTCCGGTGGACTCCTGGAAAGCTCCTAGACTTTACGACGATCTTCTTGGCGAGTTCCGACGAACTTTTTTAGTAAGCTCTTGGACTTCTCAGTTGGTTCCGGCAGAACTTCTGACGAACGTCCAGACTTCCGTCAAACTCTCGAACTCCCAATGAGATCTCGATCTTGACTCCGGCACAAACCCTGCTTTATGTCTGACTGCTATCATAGATAATCCTGCATACTTTTCTTAATATATAGATTAGATCAAACAATTTACAATTGACTTATTATCAAAATCCAAGATTCAACAATCTCCCCCTTTTTTATGATAATAATCAATTGATGACAAAGTTAACCTTAACTCCCCCTATCTATATGCCATACTTGAGAAAAGACATTCTTGAATTCAAGACCTTTGAATTTAAGAAACAAACTGATAAGATAAGTTCATTAAACTTATCAACATACATATCATGATTCCTATCATGACCTAACATTCTTAAAATACAATGGCAAGTTTTTATCAAAATGGTATCAAGGCATGATATCCATTTTCAAGTATGATATTTCAAATACGAAAGATGACAAAGATAACAATTCATTATTCTATGGAAAGATATCAATTACAAAATAGCAAGTTAAGTTCTAGATATCTTATCACAATGAAAGAAATTTATCAAGCAAACTGTTAGGACCCTTTTTCTGAGCTTTTGAATAATGTTTATTGAGTCTGTTTAGTCCATTTGTTTATTGAGTCGGTTTGGTTCAATTAGAGTCAAGTAGAGATTTATCTAATATTTATTTATTATTAGAGTTCAAGTCATGATGGACTCTAGGTGGAACTCTATAAATAACGATGTAATTGCTTCTTTTCAGTAATCTATGAAAAATACTATTATGTCTTTTGACAAACCTTAGGAGGACAATCCCCTCGAAGTGATCAAGGAGGGTTGATCCCCTCGAAGCGATCAAGGAGGCTGATCCCCTCAAAGCGATCATTATCATCCCCATTTCTCCCCTTTCTTCGATGATAAGACTTTAGGGTCTTATCATTTGGTATCAGAGCCTACGATAAGTCTTTAGGGTCTTATCACAAACATTTCAAGTATATATGATACATTACATACATTTGTCATCAATTTCCACATTTTGGTATTATTTCTCCCCCTTTGTCATCAATAAAAAGGAGAACAATTCAATAATTCAAGTGTAGTAAAATAAATCAAGCAAGTTTTACACTCAAAAGTTCTCATCATTAAATGTTATCAATATTGAAACGATAGATTCTAACAACTTCTCCCCCTTTGTCATCAAATTTTGCATGAAGAAGAGGAAAGAAGGTAAGGAGGGAATCCATTAAGAATTAAATTTGTGCAATGATTTGAATCAAGTCAAAAATGATAAATAAGTTTTCATTAAAACATGCTTTCATTTTGACAAAGAGAAGGGATTCATGAAAAGGATCGAGATATCCATATGAAATCAAATCCCCAATTTTGCAAATAATTATCACACACAAAAATTCATCTTTCAAGGATTAAGATATCCATTGGAATTCATAAAATTTTCATAAGAAGAATTTATGGGAGAGGAGTATCACATGAAGGAGAAATTTATAAATAAAACTTCATAGTGAGAAGAGCATTACATCAAATCCATTTCTCATTAAAAATTCATAAGAGTGAAATCCATGAAAGATGCATTTATCAATAACTTCCATGTATCAAACATCAAGATATTTAAATGTATAAACACTTCATACATTTATAAAATGTTTCGTCATAGACTTTCATCATTACTTGCATGAGGTAATATCATTAGTGCTTGTAACACTCATAGGTTAAGAATATAATGTTGCATCATATATGATTAAAACTTCTCAATCATAGATATTTTCAAAATCAAAGTAAACATGATATTGCATCATTGTATGATAGCATGCTCATCATTTAAATAGATCACAATATTATAGAAATTTTCAGTATCAAAGCACATAATTCCAACATCAAAGTAAACGTTTTATTGTCATGAAGCATACAACTTTATTTAAATCATCATATAAAATTCACATCATAAGAGGAGAATATTTAAGTGAGTGATCCAAAGAAAAAAAAAAGTCCAAAAATAAAATTTGACAAATTCATGCATTTAGATAAATTAACATTCCTAATTCTCTTCTACTAAAATCAAATTATTCTTCACTTAAGGACTTTGTAAAAATATTGACTTATTGATGTTTCGTATCAAGAAACTTTAAGATTACATCATGATTATTAACATGATCTCATATAAAGTAATGCCTAATATCAATATGTTTAGTTCTAGAGTGTTGAATGAGATTTTTTGTTAAACATATTGCACTTGTGTTATCATATTTTATGGAAATGTTTTTATGATGAATCTTATAATCCTCTAAAGTGTTTTTCATCCACACAACTTGTACACAACATGCACTAGCTGCAATGTACTCAGCTTCGGTTGTAGATAGTGAAACCGAATTTTGTTTCTTGGAAGACTAAGAAACAAGTGCGTGTCCTAAAAATTGACATGTTATGTATGTGCTTTTTTTATCTAATCTACATCCAGCAAAATCCACATCAGTATAAGCAATTAGTTTAAAGTTATCAGATTTTAGATACCATAATCCTAGATTTGCGATTCCTTTAAGATATCTAAGAATTATCTTAATTGCTTTAAGATGAGATATCTTAGGATTAGATTGAAACGTAGCAAAAAAATCCTACACTAAACATGATATCCAGTCTAGTTGCGGTGAGGCATAGTAAACTTCCTAGCATACCCCTATAGGTTTTTTGATCAAAGCTTTCTCCACTTTCATCAATGTCTAACTTAGTGGAGGTGCTCATAGGAGTGTTGAAAGCCTTTGAGCTATCCATATTAAACCTTTTTAGCAAATCTAGAACATATTTTGATTGACTAAGAAAAATACCATTACTTAGTTGTTTGATTTGTAAGCCTAAAAAGAAAGTTAATTCCCCTATCAAACTCATTTCAAATTCAGGACTCATACTTTTAGCAAATGACTCATATAGAGATTCATTTGTAGAACCAAAAATAATATCATCAACATAAATTTGAATAATAAGAAAATTATTTTTAAATTTTTTGATAAACAATGTAGTATCGACCTTGTCTTTAGAAAAATTATTTTCGATAAGAAATGAGCTAAGTCTCTTATACTAAGCCCTTGGGGCTTGTTTTAATCCATAAAGAGTTTTAGTCAATTTAAACATATAATTATAGAGATTATCATTCTCAAATTTGGGAGGTTGTTCAACATAAACTTCTTTCGAAATAAAGTCATTAAGAAAACCACTTTTAACATCCATTTGAAATAATTTAAAATTTTTATTACTAGCATAAGCAAGGAGCATCCTTATGGCTTCTAATCGTGCCATAAGAGCGAAGGTCTCTTCATAATCAATCCCTTCTTCTTGGTTGAAACCTTTGGCCACTAATCTAGCCTTATTTCTAACAACGATACCAAATTCATCTTGCTTGTTTCTAAAGACCCATTTAGTATCAATAATTAAATGGTCATTTGGCCTAGGAACAAGCTTCCACATCTCATTTCTCTCAAATTGATTTAACTCATCTTGCATTGTGATGACCCATGAATCATCTTTTAAGGCCTCGTCAATGCATTTAGGTTTAATTTGGGAGAGAAAAGCGATGTTTGCACAAAAATTCTTAAGTGAGGAACGAGGTTGAACCTCTTTAGATGTGTCTTCTATGATTAGCTCCTTAGGATGAACATCTACATACTTCCGATCCTTGGGTAAGGATGTTTTGGAAGTAGATGCAATTAAGTTGCTAGATGGAGAAAGGGTTTCATTTAAATTCAAAGCATCAAAATTAAAATTTTCATCAAAATCATTTTTCTTAACTTCAAAAAATTCATTAAAAACAACATGAATAGATTCTTCTATAATCAAAGTTCTTTTGTTAAAGATATGAAATACTTTAAAAACAAAAGAATAGCCAAGAAAAATTTCTTCATCGGATTTTACATCAAATTTACTTAAGGCATCTTTTTCATTCAAAATAAAACATTTACATCCAAAAACTTTAAAGTATGAAACATTGGTTTTTTTGTTGTTCCACAAATCATAAGGAATTTTGGAAAGTAGTGGTTTTACTAGAACCCTATTCATAACATAGCATGCCGTATTCACGGCTTCGGCCAAAAATATTTGGGTAGGCTATGTTCATTTAATATGGTTCTTGTCATTTCTTGTAAGTTTCTATTTTTTCTTTCTACTACTCCATTTTGTTGAGGACTTCTTGGAGTAGAGAAGTTATGGTTGTATCCATTAGATTCATAAAATTCTTAGAAATCATAGTTTTAAAATTCTCCACCATGATCACTTCGAATTGACAAAATCATAAAACCCTTTTCATTTTGAACAAGTTTACAAAACTTAGAGAAATACCTAGAGCATTCACTTTTGTGTGCTAAAAAATAAGTCCATGTGTATCTACTATAATCATCCACGATGACAAATGCATATTTGCTACCTCCTAGGCTTAATATAGCAATTGGTCCGAACAAGTCCATATCGATCAATTGCAAAGGTCCAGAGGTGCTTATTTGGTTCTTAGGTTTGAAGCTACATTTTATTTGTTTTCTTAGTTGATATGCATTACACACATTATCTTTGACGAACTTGATATGAGGAATTCCTCTTACAAGTTTTTTTGATGAAATTTAAGTGATTAGTTTCATGCTAGTATGACCTAATCTCCTATGCCAAAGCCAAGCATCGTCATTCAAAATCGAAAAACATATTTCATTGCAAAGATCATTAATGTCAGTAGTGTATATGTTATTTTGTTTTAGTACAATCATATACGTATTTTTGTATCGTTTTTCAATAATGCAAGCATTAGATTTAAATTTAATGATGTATCCTTTATCACACAATTGACTAATGCTCAAAAGACTATGCTTTAAGCTATTAACTAACAACACATCTTAAATAGAAAAGGTAGATTTGTTACCTATGGTTCCTTTGCCAATGATTTTATCCTTGTTGTTGTCTCCGAAGATAACATATCCTTCGTCTATGCTAGTGAGCTTAGAGAATTGAGATGGACTTCGGTCATATGCCTTAAGCATCCACTATCAACGTACCATTTTTTGCTCCTAGCTTGTGATGGTAAACGTTTCTACAAAAAAAGATAATTTTTAGTAACCCTTTTGACCTTGGGTGCCTCAAAAATCAATCTACATAGCTTATCATGTTGCATTGAGTCATTTGAGGTTCTTTTAGGAACCCAAATCAATTTGTGTGTACTATATTTTTTAAATAGACAATGATAAGCTACATGCCCAAATTTGCAATAAAAGTTATATTTCTTTCAAGGTGAAACATGCAAAATAGGGCCTTTAAAAAAGGTGGTTGGATTTTGGTGAGAGCTACTCACAAATCCGATTCCGCCTTTTCTATGAATGTGACCCTTGTTGGCAAGGATCATATTCAAGGATTTGCTACCTATCTCAAACTTTTCTAAGGTTTTCTTAAGTAGCAAGTTTTCCTTTTAGAGTAATTTTAGTTCATCACATTTCGTACATGAAGCTAAACTATCATTGTGCTCAACTTTTAATCTATCATAATTACTAACAAGAGAATCATGCTCATTTTTTAACAATTTATATTTTTTACTAATTGACTTGCATTTATCAAATAAATCATGAAAAGCATTTAAAAGTTTATCAAATGATAAATTTGCATCAAATAAACTTGTTACCTTATCTCCAATGGCCATTAGTGCATAGTGAGCAACTTGCTCGGTGTTGGTTGGCTCCTCTTCTTCGGATGAACTTGAGTCGTCCCATGTTGCTTTAAGAGCCTTCTTCTTCTGTAGTTGTCTCTTCTTTAATTGGGGACATTCACTCTTATAATGTCCTGGCTTCTTGCATTCATAACATATCACTTTTTCTTTCTTAGGTTCAATTTTATTTTTAGTATTATTTTTAAAATTATTTTTTTATAATTTTTTTGAACCTTTTTGTTAATAGTGCCAAGTCTTCGTCAAAGTCCTCATCACTTGAATTTTCTTTCAAGTGGTCTTCTTGAGTTCTTAGAGCCATAACCTTCCTATTCTTTATAAGGGTATTCTCTAGCTATTCATGAGTATTAAAAGTCATCTCATAAGTCATTAGTGACCTGATTAGTTCTTCAAGAGGAAAGTTATTTAAATATTTGGCCTCTTGAATGGCCGTGACTTTAGGGTCCCAACTCTTTGGAAGGGATCTTAAAATTTTATTAATAAGCTCAAAATCCGAGAAACTTTTACTAAGTCCTTTTAGACCATTGACGACATCCGTAAATATGGTGTATATGTTTCTAATGATTTCACTCGGTTTTATTCGAAACAACTCACAAGTATGCACTAAAAAATTAAATTTTGACTCATTCACTATAATAGTGCCTTCATGAGTCACTTGGAGTGTATGCCAAATATCAAATATCATTTTACAAATGGACACAAGATTAAACTCGTTTTTATCTAAGGCACAAAATAAGGCATCCATAGCCTTTGCATTTAAAGTGAAAGTCTTCTTCTCAAATTCATTCCAATCGTTCATCGGAAGAGAAGACTTTTGAAATCCATTTTCTACAATATTTCATAATTTGAAATCCATTGAAATTAGGAAGATCCTCATTCTAGTCTTCCAATATGTGTAATCCTTCCTATTGAACATGGGCAGATGTGTAATTGAATGACCCTCTAGATTGCCGGCAAATGGCATCTCTCTTGGGTTTAAAACCAAATGAGAGTGAACCTTGCTCTGATACCAATTGTTAGGATCAAGAGCGGCACTAAGAGGGGGGGTGAATTAGTACAGCGAAAAACTTTCACGATTTCAGAAAAATATTCATTTCGATTAAAACCGATTCCGATGAAAATGGTTCCGGTTCAATCTGTTTCGGAGAGAAGTTGAACATGAAAGCTTTCATAAAAGTGCAAACGATGATTAAGGAGGTTTGCAGTAATGTAAATTGCACAAATGAAAAGCAAACCAGAATTTAGAGTGGTTCGGTCAATGTGACCTACATCCACTTTCGGATTCCTCCTCCGACGAGGTCACCGGCGTCCACTAAAGGCATTCCTTTAATAGGTGAAGACCGAACACCTCTTTACAGTACTTTCTCCTTTTCCTGGGTTTAGGAGATAACCCTTACAAGTCTCACTCATCTTTCTTGGATGGTTACAAGGCTAAGAGATGAAGGAGGAGAACTCTAACTTTTACAACACTTTTATGACTCAAGAATTCAAGATTAAGCCAATGCTTTCATGCCATTTCATGCTGAAAAGGGTGGGGTTTTAATAAACCCCAATGGCTTCAAAATTGGAGCCAAAAAGTGTCACATCCCTAGAATCTGGGGTATTGGCGGTACCACCGCCGTTACTGGGCGATACTACCGCCGCTGATCCGATAATGGGCGGTACCACCGCTGGTAGCATTCATTGCTGGCGGTACCACCGCCCAGATATCTTGGGGGGCATTGCTTTCCAAGCGGTGCCACCACCGACCAAGAATTTAGGGGCTGAATTGGTTGATTAATTCGACCCAATTCAGTCCTATTAAGGGCCCAATTGGCCCCTAATTAAGTTAGTGGTATTATCTCCCAATCTTAACTTAATTTATGCTTTAATTACGATAATTAAGATATAATTATAGTACTTCTTGTTCCGATGGGTCAATTGCTCTTCCGACGAGCTTCTAGTGTACTTTCGGCAAACATCCGATGAACTCTCAGCAATGTTCCGATAGACTCCCGGCAAGCTCCTGGACTTTACGATGATCTTCTTGGCAAGTTCTGACAAGCTTCTTTGGCAAGCTCCTAGACTTCTCAGTTGGTTCCGACAGAACTTCCGACGAATGTCCGGACTTTCGTCGAACTCTCGAACTCCCAATGAGATCTCGATCTTGACTCCAGCATAAACCCTGCTTTATGTCTTACTGCTATCATAGTTAATCCTGTACACTTTTCTCAACATATAGAATGGATAAAACAATTTACAATTGACTCCATCATCAAAATCCGAGATTCAACACCGGGTACTAGCGGTATCATCGCTTGTGCTGGGTGGTACCACCGCTTATAGCACTAACACTAGGTGGTACCATCGCCCAATCTAACAGTACCACTGCTTGGGAGACTACGTCTGGGCAGTACCATCGCTTGACTGTCTCGGAGGCTAAGTTTGGACGGTTCCACCGCTTGACTATCTCCTAATACAGTCTTGAAGACTATGCCACCACTAGTTCCATCTGTTGGTCACTGTTTGGGCCTTTCACTTGGCCTAACATAGCCCAAACTTGGGCCTAAATGACTCCTAATTGAGTTGGCCCAATTCCAATCCAATTACATCTAAAACCTACTTCAATCTAGATAATTATTATAAAGCTAAATCAAATGTTGTTCGGCATATCATTGGTTCATCGACGTCTCGTCCGATTCTTCAGCGTATCATCCTCTCTTGCGGCCTATTGCCCAATCGGCTAGTTGACCTCCGTAACTCCAATTTTCTTGGTGCAATTTATGCTCTTCTTGGCCTCATGCCCGAACCTATGGCCCGAAGCCTTCTGTCGATACGTCGACCGATTCTCCGGCTCGACATCCAATCTTCTAACATATTCCACTCTGGCCCAATATAATTCTTCCTGCCTAAATTGTCTCTCCTTGATCAAAGCTTCCTACGTCACTCAAAACACAAATCAGATAAATACTATCAATTGGTTTCATTATCAAAATCTAAGATTCAACAATCTCCCTCTTTTTGATGATGACAACCAATTGATGACGGAGTTAACCTTAACTCTCTCTATCAATATGTCATATTGATAGAACTCTTGAATTCAAAAATCCAAGCAATATGTCATCATAAAATCATACATAATCAAATTTTCAATATATCATTCCATGTATGGTCATAACTTCTCCCCCTTTGTCATCAACAAAAAGGAGAAGTGCATCTAGCCAGTTTTTGAGATATGCAAGTTTTACAATATATGAGCTAGCAAATTTGTTCCTCACTTTACAACATGCATAATCACTAAATCATCATTAATTTTAAAGATGTGCAAGATTGTAAATTTTACAAGTTTACATTTTTGCTTCTTAAGATAGACAAGCTAGCAATTTTTGGTGATGTTTAAGATAGCAAGTTCTTTCTTCTCTTTTGAGAAGTGCGATTTTTTGCTTCCATTGCAAAGCACAAGCTAGCAAAATTTTACATCATTTTACAACATGCAAGCTAGCAATTTGGCAAGTGTTACTTCTCTTTGAAGTACGAAGGTTAACAAGTTTTTGAAAAAGAATGCAAGATATCAAGCTAGCAAGATAGCAATGTATCATTTTAGAATATGCAAGCTAGCAAATTTTACTCCCCCTTTGTCATTGCCAAATAGAAGTGAAGAATATAATGTTGTAATTCTTTTCTCTTTACTTCAATCTTCAAATTATAACAAAGATAAAGTATTATTTTTAATTCAATAGGTTTGTGCATCATTATAGTTTCAAATTAAAACATGCACAATTTCAAAATCTTACATTTCATCCTTACTTCACGCATAATACCAAAAATAAATCATCACTATGGGTATATCATACATGATACTCAAGCATTCATGATACATCATTTCGGGCATAACATTCAAGATGCTAAGATATTAAAATTTTTAAGCATTTATCACTTCATGCATGTTGGTACCAAACATTCATTATTTATTTTCTCCCCCTTTGTCATAGGCAAAAAGAGGGGAATAGCACAAATGTGTAAATATTCAAGTCATCATATGAAAGATATCAAGAAAAATTTGGTGATGAGATATACTTCATGAATACAATGAATTATACAAAGAAAAATCATATTATAAAAGATGAGATCATGTGAATGCCAAAAGACAATATTTATTTTGACAAATTTTCTCTTAAATAATCAAAAGAAAATCTTCAGAGATCAAATAATAAAAGATTTTCAAAAGAAATTTTAAGTCATGAATTCCAAAAAAGATATTTTCTTTAGTAAATCATAAAATAAAATATAAGAGAAAAAGATTTCAATTCATGCATAAGAAATCTTATGATTCATATAGAAAATTATTGAATCTCGGATTTTGATGATGAAATCAATTGTCATTTGTTGATCTAATCTATATGTTGGGAAAAATGTGTAGGATTAACTATGATGATAGTAAGACATGCAGCAAGTGTTGAGCTGGAGTCAAGACCAAGATCACGTTGGGAGTTCAAGAGTTTGTCGGAAGTCAGGACGTTCGTCGGAAGTTCTGCGAGAACCATCTGAGAAGTCCAGGAGCTTGCCAAAAAAGCTCATCGAAACTCGCCAAAAAGATCGTCGCGAAGTCCAGGAGTTTACCGGGAGTCCATCGGAGCATCACTAAGGGTTCGTCGGATGTTCACTGGAAGTACACCGGAAGCTCACCGGAAGAAGCGATTATCGCACCGAAACACAAAATTGCAGTAATCATGTTGTAATTGTCGTAGTTAGAGTATAGATTAAGTTAGGGTTGGGAGGTAATCCCACTAACTTAATTAGGGGCCAATTGGGCCCTTAACAGACCCAAATTGGGCTGAATGGAATAGCCTATTCGGACCCAATATTTCTGATCGACAGTAGCACCGCCAGGGCCCACGGTGGCACCGCTAGGGCTGACGGTGGTACCACCCAGGAGACTCAATCTCCGAGGGATTCTGGGCGATAGTACCGCCCTTGTCAGATGGTGGTACCGCCGGTAGTTATTGCTGCCAGCGATGGTACCATCTGAGCTCGGTCTTCGAGTGTTGTCAGACGGTAGTACCGCCCAGACTAAGCGGTCGTACCGCTCAGTGACAGATGATTGGTTGTAGTACTACCCAGTAATGGCGGTGGAACCGCCAAGACCCCGGAAATCTAGGAATGGACACTTTTAGGTTGTATTTTTAAACTCATTGGGGCTTATATAAACCCCACCCTTTTTTGTATGAAAGGGCAACAAAAACTTAATATTATCGTAGTCTTTGAGGCCTTAAAAGTGTTGTAAAAGCTAGATTTCTCCTCCTTTATTCTAAATGTTGAGATCATTCAAGAGAGGAGTGAAACTTGTAAGGGTTGTCTCCTAAGCCTGGCAAAAAGAGAAAAGCTGTAAAAGGGTGGTTGGCCTTCACCTATTGAAGGAAGGTCTATAGTGGACGCTGTTAGGATCAAGAGCACTAGGGGGGGGGTGTGAATTAGTGCAGCGAAAAACTTTCTCAACGTTTAAAACTGCGTTCGTACGACAAAGCTGATTTCAGTAGAAAAGTCGATTCATAAATTTCTTTGACTTAAGATCAGGTAACAAGCAGTTAAAACAAATCTATAAAGGCAGTTTGCAGTTATGATGGAAATCAGAATGTAAGCGCAAACTGAAATACGATGTTCATATGGTAAAAGCGATTTCAGTAGAAAAGCCGATTCGTAAATCACTTTAACTTGTGATTTGGCAAGAAGCAGTTAAAACAAATCTGTTAAGGCTGTTTGCTGTTGTGATGGAAATCAGTATGTAAGCGCAAACTGAAATACGTTTTTCGTACGAGAAAGGCGATTTATGTCTAAACACGATTCGAAAAATATTGAGTTTGGAAACGTAATCGTAAAAGCGCAGAAGGCAATAAGCTATGAAGGTGGTTTGCAGTAAGGATAATAAGCTCAAAGTAAATGCAAACCAGAGAGCAGCGCGATTTAGAGTGGTTCGGTCAATCTTGACCTACATCCACTTCTAGCTTCCTCCACCGATGAGGTCGCCGACGTCCACTAGAGGCCTTCCTTCAATAGGCGAAGGCCAACCACCCTTTTACAGATTCACTCCTTTTGACGGGCTTAGGAGACAACCCTTACAAACTTTTCTCTCATCTCTTGAAAGATCTGAACTTGGAAGAAAAGAGGGAGAAGAACCTTTAGCTTATTACAACACTTTTGAGGTCAAAAATCTCAAAGTAAGATCAGGATTTTGGTTGTTTTTCGTTGTTCTTTCTTTGCTGAAAGAGTGGGGTATTTATAGGCCCCAAACCAGTTTGAATTTTGAGCTCAAAACTATCAATTCCGGAATTGGGTCGGCGGTTGCACCGCTTAATGAAGCGGTTACCACACCGACAAGGCTCAAGATCGAGCCTTTAGGCGGTGCCACCGCTTGTCAGGGCGGTTGCAATCACCGGCAGAGCTCGGAGATCGAGCTCGGGCGGTGCCACCGTTGAGGGGGGGCGGTTGCACCGCCCCGCGTGAGCTAGGAGACCGAAGCTCGGTGGTTGCACCTGCTGTAAGAGGCGGTTGCATCGCCCAGCCGAACTTCGGAGACCGAGCCCTGGTGAGGTCACCGCCGACCCAAGCGGTTGTTAGGATCGAGAGCACTAAGAGGGGGGGGGGGGGGGGGGGGGTTGAATTAGTGCAGCGGAAAACTTTCTGTGATTAAAACGAAACTGCGTTCGAATGATAAAAATGATTTCTGTTTGAAAGACGATTCTAAGATTACTTTAACTTAAGATTAAGCAAGATGATGTTAAAGTCAATCTATGAAGGCAGTTTGCAGTTATGATGAAAACCAGCATATAAGCGCAAACTGAAATACGACGTTCGTACGAAGAAACTGATTTACGTCTAAATGCTGATTCGTAAATCACTTGATTAGGCGAGATGCTGTTTAAGCAAGGGTATAAAGGTAGTTTGTAGTTATGGTAAAAACCAGAATATAAGCGCAAACTGAAATACGACGTTCGTACGATGAAACTGATTTACGTCTAAATGCTGATTTGTAAATCACTTGATTAGGCGAGATGATGTTTAAGCAAGGGTATAAAGGCAGTTTGCAGTTATGGGAAAAATCGAAACGTAAACGTAATCTGAAATATGATGATCGTACGAAAAAGCAGATTTACGTCTAAACGTTGATTCGGAAAGTGCAAAGTTTGAAACCCGATCGTATATGCGCAGAAAGCAGTAAGCTTCGGATGAGGTTTGCAGTAAAGATAAAATGCTCAAAATAAATGCAAACCGAGATTTAGAGTGGTTCGGTCAATCTTGACCTACTCTACATTTGGCTTCCTCCACCGACGAGGTCACCGACGTCAACTAGAGGCCTTCCTTCAATAGGCGAAGGCCAACCACCCTTTTACAGTTTCGCTCCTTTTGACAGGCTTAGGAGACAACCCTTACAAAATTTTCTCTCCTCTCTTTACAACTCAGGACTTGGAAGAAAAGAGGGAGAAGAACTTTTGGCCTTTACAACAATTTTGAGCTCTAAGAATCATAGAAAAAGATCAAGATTTCGGTGTATGTCTATGTTCTTTCAGTGCTGAATGGGTGGGGTGTTTATAGGCCCCAACCCAGTTCAAATTTGGAGCTCAAAACTATCAAATCCCAGAATTTCAGGATCAGGCGGTTGCACCTCCTGACTGGAGCGGTTGCACCGCTTGGCAGAGCTCGAAGACTAAGCCTCTGGGGGTGCCACCTCTGTCAGGGGTGGTTGCACCGCTTGCCAGAGCTCGAAGACCGAGCTCAGGCGGTTGCACCTCCTGACTGGGGCGGTTACACCGCCTGCCAGAGCTCGAAGACCGAGCTCAGGCAGTGCTACCTCTCTGTCAGGGGCGGTTGCACCGCCCAGTCTCGCTCGGAGACTGAGCCCAGGCGGTGCTACCTACTGGCTAGGGCGGTTGCACCGCCCAGTCTCCCTTGGAGACTTAGTCTAGGCGGTGCTACCTCCTGGCTTGGGCGGTTGCACCGCCCAGTGCAATCAGGGTCCGAATGGGTTGATCCATTCGGCCCAATTTGGGTTTTTTTAGGGGCCCAATTGCCCCAAGATTAAGCTAATTGGATCACCTCCCATTTCAAGCTTAATCAATGTGCTAACTACGATTATTCCTTAGACATTTACTGCAGCTTGCTCCTGTGCATCAATTGCTTCTTCCGGCGAGTTTCCGACGAACTTCCGTCGATCAACCAATGAACCCTCGGTGATGCTCCTGCGGACTTCCGGCAAACTCCTGGACTTGCGACGAACCACTTGGCGAGTTCCGACGAGCTTCTTTTGGCAAGCTTATGGACTTCTCGGATTTGTTCTCTCAGAACCTCCGACGACTGTCCGAACTTCCGTCGAACTCTCGAACTCCCAACATGATCATTGTCTTGACTCCAGCACAACTCCTACTGCATGTCTAACTTTCATCGTAGTTAATCCTGCACACTTATCTTAACACATAGATTAGACAACAAATGACAATTGACTTCATCATCAAAATCCGAGATTCAACAATCTTCCCCTTTTTGATGATGACAATCAATTGATAATGGAATTAACCTTAACTCCCCCTATTTATATGCCATTCTTGAGATAAGTCATTCTTGAATTCAAGACCTAAGAATTCAAGCGACATATTGATAAGTTAAATCATTTGAACTTATAAATACTCCCAACATGATTCCCATCATGATATATCTCTCTGAAGATGATGTCAAGGCTTGACATTCATTTTCAGATTTTACAAGTTTGAATGATGGTAATAGTAACAATTCATCATATTGTAAGATATCAAGATATCAACATGTAAAGCTGTGAAGTAAGATTTTGATATCATTACATGACGTACACATTTCAAATATTTTAGCAAGTGTTGCATTTCTTCACATGGTAAGATATCAACTCAAGGCATAATGCAAATTATATCATATGTTCATATATCTCTTGGTGATGCAAGCATATCTGTTCATATATCTCTTGGTGATGCAAGCATGACATAATCAAAGCATCAATGTTTATAGCATCAATTCAAATATTTCTCCCCCTTTGTCATCAATAAAAACATGGTAGTTGTGATACCAGGAAAACAATATAAGCAAGTTTTCAAGCATATAAGGGAAGGCATGATACGTAGATTGCTTTTAATACTTCTTCCTTCTTTTTTTGTCATAATCCTTTGTGCATAAAGAAGGAAAGCCATTTGTGATTCCAGCTATTTGTGAGTTTACTTTGCGTCAAGATATGTGTTTGAAATAGCATTTTGCAAGTAAAAATACTATCATCCATATTTCAAGATGGAATCCATAAGCAGAAATCATTTCATTAAATCCATTTCAAAAAAAAATTTTCATAAGAGTGTATGAGAAAATTTGATTTTTAGCATTCCAACTGTTAAGCGAATCTGAAAATGAGATGAACTCTTTCATGCATTCAGACAAGATTATGCTACAGATTTTCAAATACAATCATGAAGACAAACCATTTCAACACATGTTATGTAATGACAATCAGTGATTTGATCATTCAATAAAGTCCGAAAAATAATTTTAACTAGTTTATCTATTCGGACACATCAATAGCAATGACTTATCAACTGTATTGGTATATCACTTTTTCAAACTATATTTATCATGGAAATCAAAGCACAAGGTTTTCAAAACTTTTAGTTTCAATATAAAATCCGAGATAACCATTTAGTTTATCTTTACCACAAGGCACAAGACATACATTTACCACGATAGATGTTTACAACTCCACATATGCACAAAATATATCAGGTAACCATATCAAGGATCAAGGCAAAGCACATCATGGTGAGTAACATAAGGAGTTTACAACAACAACAGATGATTGTGTTCATACAAGCTCATTCATGAGGTGAAAAATTAAAGTGCCTAAACAAGGAGTCAAATTGATGATGAATTTGCTGCAGCTCAGATAGGATTTGATCTAGTCGTTGTTCAAGCCGTTCTTGTCTTTGTTCGAATCGATCCATCCGAATCCCAATATCTTCGACAGATGATGTATGAGTTTGCTCAAATGGATGTGTTTCCTCAAAGGGACAAATCGGAGGAGATTGGGTACCCCTAAATACTGGTGTTTCCGGTTCTGGTTCAGGTTAAGGGGGATCAGTTCTTCTTGGCATTCTAACCCAGTTACCGTTTCTATAAAAACATCTTAATCAGTGAAGTAGATTTTTATTTATTATGCTAAATCTATCCATTTTTATTACTTCTTCTTCTGGTGGTATTAGAATATCGTAGGCTTTCATTATTCTAGTGATTATACCACCATATGGGAGCATCATGTCTTTCTTAGATAGTTCTAACATGTTTTGTTGGATAAGATAACCAAGACATATGTCATGTCCTTTCATGATCAAATACATAGTTCCTAATTCTAATTGACTTACTTCATCATGATGATATTGTTTAGGGAGAATGATGCTAGTTAGGATATGATGAAGTACCTTAGTATTTAGAGGCAGTAGATGTTCACAACTTTTAGGAACAAATGCTAAGTTGGGATTGACAAAAATTGTTCCTAAGGCTTCAATATATGTTGTTCCAACAGTTTCATCATCCCATGATCCTCTAAAGTAAAGTCCTATACTTTTCATGAGAATGCCTATCATGTCGCAAATGAATCTATCCGTAATTGAGATGTGTTGTCTTAAAAGATAGGTGGACATTCTTTCTTCTTCATCTGTTTGTATGTTGTTGTAAAACAATCTAACAAGTCTTGGATAGATGGGTTCGTTAATTTGCAAAATTGGAAGTAGATCTAAGTTTGCAAACCATTGGATTGTCTCTAAGTCTCTTAGTTCATTTAAATCTACGTATTTTCCCTTATTGACACTCCTAAGTTCGAAAGAGGAAAATTTTTCAGCATGGTGTTTTGAATCGAAAAGGGTGAGATCAAAATCTTCTACTAATATCCTCTTTCCTTTGTCCCTTGAGGATCTTCTAGATCCCATAACTACTGCTGTTTAGAAGAATAGTGATGAGCAAGAGTAAATGAATGAAAAAATAGAGTTTAAGGGCTTCTTAGAGAGTACCTTAGTGAGATCTTTAGGAGAAGGAAGGATTGTTGATGTTTTGCTTCGAAATGAGGGGTATTTGGGATGCTAAGAGGGGTGAAATGGGGATGGAGGAGGCTTGGAAGAGTAGAGGAGGGAAGGGAGTGAGTTGGGGTCGGTTTCACCGCCGACCCTAGCTTGGGTTAAAAAGGGCAAAGTTGCGGGCGGTTGCACCTCTGGCTGGAGCGGTGCAATCGCTTGTAACACGTGACAGCTGGAGGTGCTACCTCCAGCTAGGGCGGTGCCACCGCCTGCAAGCGGTGAGCACTTGTTCTGATCAGTGTGATCTGTTCTGAGAGTTTTTTGTCTTGAGAAGAATTTTCATTCAGAGCAATCAACTTTACTTACGTAATTACCTAAGAGTTTTCATTTTAAGGCAAGGACTTTTGCACGATCAAGATAGATCTTTTAACATGCATACTCTCAATGTCGTACACATGTTTGTGATAGTTTGTTCAAGTTGGTAAGTCTTGCAAGTTCATGACAGACTTAGTTACTTCATGATACAGAGTTGGATTCGAAGGTTATGAATGGATGAAATTGATGGGTTCAAAAATCCAGAGGATATGTGAATTTGGGAATCATACATTTCTAATTCTGAAAAGTCTAAATCGCATTTGTGATTTTAAATTTATAATCTCCATCTGTTATTTGGGCTAGAGAGCATTGCGAGTTCCCTTTTTGGATCTTGGGTCATGACTATCGAGAATCAAGGAGCAGAATATTATTTCTTGCTTCAGCCTAAAATTTTTATGTTTTTAATGTTTTTACAGGAAGGGATGATTTTTAGGTACCCATTTGCTTTTGGGTGCCTCACAAATAGATCTATATTGTCTATCATGTTGCATAGAATTTATCATGGTTCCTTTAGGAACCCAAATCAATTTGTTTGGACTAATTTTCTTGAATGGACAATAATACGTCTTGTGTCCAAATTTGCAACAAAAGTTACATTTGTTTTGATGTCGAACATGTAAGATGGGGCCTTTTATGAAGGTGGTTGGATTTTGGTGAGGACTTCTCACAAATCCAATTCCACTTCTTTTGGGAACGTGACCCTTGTTTGCAAGGATCATGTTTAATGACTTGCTACCAACCTCGAATTTTTTCAAGGTGCCCTTAAGTAGCAAGTTTTTCTTTTGGAGAGTTTCTAGATCATGGCATTTTATGCATGAGCTTAAACTATCATGTTGTTCAGCTTTTAACTTATCGAAATTACAAATAAGACTATCATGCTCCTTTTTTAGCAATTTGTATTTTCTACTAATTGTCTTACATTCATCAAATAATTTATGGAAAATATTTAATAATTCATGATAAGGTAAATCTGCATCAATTAAATTTGTTACCTTATCTCCGATGGCCATTAAGGCGTAATGAGCAACTTGCTCGATGTTGGACTCCTCTTCTTCTTCGGATGCGCTCGAATCATCCCATGTTGCTTTAAGCGCCTTCTTCTTTGATGTTCTCTTCTTGGCTTGGGGACAATCACTCTTGTAGTGTCCCGGCTTTTTGCACTCATAGCAAATAACTTGGTCCTTCTTGGGTTCAAGTTTATTTTTTGCGTCATTCTTAAACTTGTTTCTTTTAAAGAATTTTTTAAATTTTCTTGTTAGAAGTGCTAAGTCATCATCACAGTCCTCATCACTTGAGTTTTCTCTCAAGTGGCCTTCTGAAGTTTTAAGTGCTATATCCTTCCTGTTCTTTGGAAGGATGTCTTCTTGTCTTCATGAGCTTTACAAGTCATCTCGTAGGTCATTAATGACCCGATTAGTTCTTCAAGAGGGAAGTTGCGTAGATCTTTTGCCTCTTGAATAATAGTGACTTTAGGATCCCAACTCTTAGGAAGGGATCTTAGAATCTTATTTACGAGTTCAAAATCCGAAAAATATTTTTCGAGTCTCTTTAGACCGTTGATGACATCCGTGAAACGGGTAAATATGTTGCCAAGGGTTTCACTTGGTTTCATCCGGAAAAGTTCGAAAGAATGTAACAGAAGATTGATTTTTGACTCTTTCACTCTACTTGTGCCTTCGTGAGTCACTTCGAGTGTGTGCCAAATATCAAATGCAGTTTCATAAGTTGAAACACGGTTAAACTCGTTTTTATCAAGTGCACAAAATAAGACATTCATAGCCTTTGCATAAAAAGCGAAAGCCTTCTTCTCCAATTCATTCCAATCGATCATTGGAAGAGAAGACTTCGAAAATCCGTTTTTGACAAGGTTCCAAAGTTCAAAATCCATAAAAATCAGAAAGATCCTCATTCGGGTCTTCCAATAGGTGTAGTCCGTCCCACTGAACATGGGTGGACGTGTAATAGAATGGCCCTCTTGGTTTCCAGTGTATGCCATCTCTCTTGGGTTTTAATCCGTTAGAGAGTTAACCCCGCTCTGATACCAATTGTTAGGATCGAGAGCACTAAGAGGGGGGGGGGGTGAATTAGTGCAGCGGAAAACTTTTTGTGATTAAAACGAAACTGCGTTCGAATGATAAAAACGATTTCTGTTTGAAAGCCGATTCTAAGATTACTTTAACTTAAGATCAAGCAAGATCATGTTAAAGTCAATCTATGAAGGCAGTTTGTAGTTATGATGAAAACCAGCATATAAGCGCAAACTAAAATACGACGTTCGTATGAAGAAACTGATTTACGTCTAAATGCTAATTCGTAAATCACTTGATTAGGTGAGATGCTGTTTAAGCAAGGGTATAAAGGCAGTTTGCAGTTATGGTAAAAACCAGAATATAAGCGCAAACTGAAATACGACGTTCGTACGAAGAAACTGATTTACGTCTAAATGCTGATTCGTAAATCACTTGATTAGGCGAGATGATGTTTAAGCAAGGGTATAAAGGCAGTTTGCAGTTATGGTAAAAATCAAAATGTAAATTTAATATGAAATATGATGATCGTACGAAAAAGCAGATTTACGTCTAAACGCTGATTCAGAAAGTGCAAAGCTTGAAACCCGATCGTATATGCGCAGAAAGCAGTAAGCTTCGAAGGAGGTTTGCAGTAAAGATAAAATGCTCAAAGTAAATGCAAACCGAGATTTAGAGTGGTTCGGTCAATCTTGACCTACTCCACATTTGGCTTCCTCCACCGACGAGGTCACCGATGTCAACTAGAGGCCTTCCTTCAATAGGCGAAGGCCAACCACCCTTTTACTGTTTCACTCCTTTTGA
The DNA here is from genome assembly GCA_900464855.2 of Musa schizocarpa. NCBI lineage: Eukaryota > Viridiplantae > Streptophyta > Magnoliopsida > Zingiberales > Musaceae > Musa > Musa schizocarpa. The sequence goes on along the minus strand of LS990923.1, from coordinate 19,773,994 downwards.
CGGGCTTAGGAGACAACCCTTACAGAATTTTCTCTCCTCTCTTTACAACTCAGGACTTGGAAGAAAAGAGGGAGAAGAACTTTTGGCCTTTACAACAATTATGAGCTCTAAGAATCACAGAAAAAGATCAAGATTTCGGTGTATGTCTATGTTCTTTCAGTGCTGAATGGGTGGGGTATTTATAGGCCCCAACCCAGTTCAAATTTGGAGCTCAAAACTATAAAATCCCGGAATTCTGGGATCAGGCGGTTGCACCTCGATCGAGGAGTTGCACCTTTGGCAGAGCTCAAGATCGAGCCTCCGGGCGGTGCCACCTCTGTCGGGTTGGGTTGTACCACCTGCCTGAGCTTCGAAGACCGAGCTCTCGGGTTGCACCTCCCGACTGGGGCGGTTAGAGACGCCGCCCGAGCTCAAGACCGAGCTCAGGCGGTGCTACCTCTGTCAGGGCGGTTGTTACCGGTCTTGCTTCGGAGATCGAGCCCAGGCGGTGCTACCTCTGGCTTGGTTGGTTTACCGCCCAGTCTCCACAGGAGACTTAGCTGACGGTGGTACCTCTCGGCTTGGGCGGTTGCACCGCCCGCCGATTGCAATCGTGGTCCCGAATGGGTTGATCCATTCGGCCCAATTTTAGTTTTTTTAGGGGCCCAATTGCCCCAAGATTAAGCTAATGGGATCACCTCCCATTTCCAGCTTAATCAATGTGCTAACTACGATTATTCCTTAGACATTTAGTGCAGCTTGCTCCTGTGCGTCAATTGCTTCTTCTGGCGAGTTTCCGGCGAACTTCCGTCGATCAACCGATGAACCCTTGGTGATGCTCCTGCGGACTTCCGGCAAACTCCTGGACTTGCGACGAACCACTTGGCGAGTTCCGATGAGCTTCTTTTGGCAAGCTTATGGACTTCTAAGATTTGTTCCCGTAGAACCTCCGACGACTGTCCGAACTTCCGTCGATCTCTCGAACTCCCAACGTGATCATTGTCTTGACTCCGGCGCAACTCCTGCTGCATGTCTAACTTTCATCGTAGTTAATCCTGCACACTTATGTCAACACATAGATTAGACAACAAATGACAATTGACTTCATCATCAAAATCCGAGATTCAACAGCGGTGCCACCTCTGGGCGAGAGATCTGGGTCCGAATGGGTTGATCCATTCGGCCCAATTTGGTTCTTTCAAGGGCCCAATTGCCTCTAGATTAAGTTAATTGGATCACCTCCTAATTCTAACTTATCATCATGCTAACTATGACAATTCTTAAGACTTTTACTACAGCTTACTCGGTGCATCAATCGCTTCTTCCAATGAGCTTCCGGCGAACTTCTGGCGAACATCCGACGGTCCTCCGACGATGCTCCTATGGACTTCCGGCAAACTCCTGGACTTGCGACGATCCACTTGGTGAGTTCTGACGAGCTTCATTTGGCAAGCTCCTGGACTTTTCGGATTTGTTCCCGCAGAACCTCCGACGACCATTCGGACTTCCGTCAAGCTCTCGAACTCTCAACGTGATCATAGTCCTGACTCCGGCGTAACTCCTACTGCATGTCTTACTCTCATCGTAGTTAATCCTGCATACTTATCTCAACATATGGATTAGATAACAAATGACAATTGATGTAATCATCAAAATCCGAGATTCAACAATCTCCCCCTTTTTGATGATAACAATCAATTGATAATGGAGTTAACCTTAACTCTCCCTATCTATGTGCCATAATTGAGATAAGTCATTCTTGAATTCAAAGCCTTTGAATTCAAGAGACATATTGATAAGTTAAAGTTATTTAACCTTATCAATACTCCCATCATGATTCCTATCATGATGTATCTCTCTGTATGATGTCAAGACTCGACATCCATTTTCAAATTTCAAATGTGAATTGTTGTAATGATAACAATTCATCGTATGGAAAGATATCAATATGTAAAATTACAATGTAAGTTCTTGATTTCTTAATATGATGCAAATATGACAATCATATCAAACATGGCATAGCATCAATAATCATATGTCTGTTTCTTTCAACATAATATGACATTTATAGCATCAATTCATATACTTCTCCTCCTTTGTCATCAACAAAAAGGACAACGATATAAGCATCTTTTGAATATACATGTGATGCCATAAGTAGGTTCATGTCATTTATAGGATACAAACATCTAAAGAAGACCATGGCATGGAGATTATCTACCTAGAGTGAAAACTTCTTCCTTTTTATTTGTTATTATTCTTTTTGCATGAAGGAGGAAAGCCATTTGTGTAGTTCAAATCGATAGCATGCTTTACAAGGATCAGGATATTTATGTGAGTAAAGTCCTTGCAAAAAAATATCTTCCTTTTACAAGAAGGAATCATCAAATTTATTTCTCAAAGGCAATATTTTTCACATGATAAGTCTAAAAGCCATAAATTTGCTAGATAATTTTTTTGTCAAGAATTAATGATGTGAATCAAAATCCAAAGGAGAATAATGAAATCCGATTGGAACTGAAAATTTAATTTAATACTTTCATGCAAGACTATGAGGACATGCTCATCGTTGTATTAATTTCCAACATGTTATTTTTGGCATGTAATGGCGATTAAGTGATTTGATCATTCAATCAATAAAGTCCAAATAATAATCTTAACAAGTTTATGCATTCAGACACATCAACATTCCTAATTCTCTTTTTATGAAATCAAATTGTTCTTCACTTAGAGGTTTTGTAAAAATATCAGCTAGTTGATGCTTAGTAACTATGAATTCTATAATTACATCATGATTAGTAATATGATCTCGTATAAAGTAATGTCTAATATCAATATGTTTTGTTCTTGAGTGTTGAATGGGATTCTTTGTTAAACATATTGCACTCGTGTTATCACATTTAATGGGAATGTTTTTAAGATGGACTTTATAATCTTCTAAGGTGTTTTTCATCCACATAACTTGTGCACAGCATGCACTAGCTACAATATATTCAGCTTCAGTTGTTAATAGAGCAACCGAGTTTTGTTTCTTATATAACTAGGAAACAAGGGAATGTCCCAAAAATTAACATGTTCCTGATGTGCTTTTTCTATCTAGTCTACACCCGGCAAAATCCGTATCAGCATAAGCAATTAACTGAAATTTTTTGGATTTTGGATACCATAATCTTAGATTTGTGGTTCCTTTAAGAAATCTAAGTATTCTTTTAATCGCTTTGAGATGAGATATCTTAGGGTTCGATTGAAACCTAGCACAAAGTCCTACACTGAATATGATATCTGGTCTGGTTGCAGTGAGGTAAAGTAAACGTCCTATAATACCCCTATAAGTTTTTTGATCGAAGCTTTCTCCACTTTCACCAACTTCGTGGAGGTGCTCATAGGAGTGTTAACAGCTTTTGAGCTATTCATATTGAATCTATTTAGCAGATCTAGGGCATATTTAATTTGACTAATAGAGATGTCATTGCTTAGTTGCTTAATTTGTAAGCCTAACAAAAAGGTTAATTCTCCCATCAAACTCATTTTAAATTCGAGACTCATGGTTTTAGCAAAAGATTCACAAAGAGATTCATTCGTAGAACCAAAGATAATGCCATCAACATAGATCTCAACAATGAGAGAGTTATTTTCAAATTTTTTTATAAATAATGTAGTATCGACTTTGCCTTTTGTGAAATTATTTTCAATAAGAAAAGTACTTAGTTTGTCATACCAAGCCCTTGGGGCTTATTTTAAACCATAGAGAGCTTTGGTTAATTTAAATACATGATTAGGGAGGCTATTATTTTTAAATCCGGGAGGCTGTTCAACATAAACTTCTTCAGAAATAAAGCCATTTAGAAAAGCGCTTTTAACATCCATTTGAAATAACTTAAAATTATTATTACTAGCATAGGCAAGGAGCATCCTTATGGCTTCTAATCTAGCCACAGGAGTGAAGGTTTCTTCGTAATCGATACATTCTTCTTGGTTGAAACCTTTGGCCACTAGTCTAGCCTTGTTTCTCAACACGATACCATATTCATCTTGCTTATTTCTAAAGACCCATTTAGTACCAATAACTAAATGGTCATTTGGCCTAGGAACAAGCTTCCACACCTCATTTCTCTCAAATTGATTTAACTTATCTTGCATTGCAATAATCCATGAATCATCTTTCATGGCTTCGTCAATACATTTAGGTTCAATTTGGGAGAGAAAAGCGGCGTTGGCATAAGAATTTTTAAAAGATGAACGTGTTTGAACCCCCTTAGATGTGTCTTCTAGGATTAGCTCCTTAGGATGATCATCTATATACTTCCAGTCCTTAGATAAGGAAGTTTCGAAAGTAGATACATCCAAGTTGCTAGTTGGAGAAGGGGTTTCATTTAAATTCAAAGAATCAAAATTAACATCATCATCAAAGTCATTTTTCTTGATTTCGGAAATCTCATTGAAAACAACATGAATGGATTCTTCTATTATTAAAGTCCTTTTATTGAAGATACGAAAAGCTTTAGAAACCAAAGAATAACCAAGAAAAATTCCTTCATCGGATTTAGCATCAAATTTTCCTAAGGTATCTTTCTCATTCAAGATAAAACACTTACACCCAAAAACTTTAAAATATGAAACATTGGGTTTTTTTATTGTTCCACAACTCATAGGGAGTTTTGGTGAGTAAGGGTCTTACTAAAACTCTATTCAAAATATAGCATACAGTGTTTACAGCTTCGGCCCAAAAATATTTGGGTAGGCTTTGTTCATTCAACATGGTTCTTGCCATTTCTTGTAAATTTCTATTCTTTCTTTCTACTACTCTATTTTGTTGAGGATTTCTTAGAGTAGAGAAGTTGTGGTTGAATCCATTAGATTCACAGAATTCTTGGAAATCACGGTTTTGAAATTCACCACCGTGATCACTTCGAATTGATGAAATCATAAAACCTTTTTCATTTTGAACAAGTTTGCAAAACTTGGTGAAATATCTAAAGTATTCATTTTTGTGTTTCAAAAAATAAGTCCATGTGTATCTACTATAGTTATCTACAATGATGAGGGCATATTTGCTACCTCCTAGGCTTGATGTAGAGATTGGTCCGAACAAGTCCATATGGATCAATTGTAAGGGCCTTGATGTGCTTATTTGATTCTTAGATTTGAAACTACTCTTAATTTGTTTTCCTAATTGACAAGCATCACACACATTATCTTTGATGAACTTGATGTGAGAAATTCCTCATACAAGTTCTTTGGATGATATTTGAGTAATTAGTTTCATGCTAGCGTGACCTAATCTTTTGTGCCATAGCCAAGCATCCTCATTTAAAACCGAAAAACACATTTCATTACATAAATCATTGATGCCAATGGTGTATACGTTATTTTGTTTTAATGCTATCATAGATGTGTTGTTGTGTGATTTTTTAAGGATGCGTGCATTAGATTCGAATTTGACAATATATCCTTTATCACATAATTGACTAATGCTCAAGAAATTATGTTTTAAACCATCAACTAACAAAACATCTTCAATAAAGAAGTTGGATTTGTTACCTATGGTTTCTTTGCCAATGATTTTACCCTTGTTGTTGTCTCCAAAGGTGACATAGCCTTCGTCTATGCTAGTGAGCTTAGAGAACTGAGATGGATCTCCGGTCATATGCCTTGAGCATCCACTATCAAGGTACCATCTCTTGCTCCTAGTTTGTGATGGTGTATGTCTCTACAAGAAAGGATAATTTTTAGGTACCCATTTACTTTTGGATACCTCAAAAGTTGATATATATTGTTCGTCATGTTGTATAGAGTTTATCATGGTTCCTTTAGGAACCCAAATTAATTTGTTCGGACTAATTTTTTTGAATGGACAATAATGCATTTTGTGTCCATGCTTGCAACAAAAGTTGCATTTACATTGGTGTCGAATATGTAGGATGGGGCCTTTTATGAAAGTGGTTGGATTTTGGTGAGAATTTCTCACAAATCTGATTCCACTTCTTTTGGGAACGTGACCCTTGTTTGTAATGATCATGTTCGAAGACTTACTACCAACCTCAAATTTCTTCAAGGTGTCCATGAGTAGCAAGTTTTGCTTTTGGATAGTTTCTAGATCATGACATTTGATACAAGAGCCTAAACTATCATGATATTCAGTCTTTAACTTATCGAAATCACAATTAAGACTATCATGCTCCTTTTTTAGCAATTTGTATTTTCTACTAATAATCTTGCATTCATCAAATAAATCATGGAAGGCATTTAATAATTCATCAAATGATAAATCTGCATCAATTAAATTTGTTACCTCCTCTCCGATGGCCATTAAGGCGTAATGAGCAACTTGCTCGGTGTTGGACTCCTCTTCTTCGGATGCGCTCGAATCATCCCATGTTGCTTTGAGTGTCTTCTTCTTTGATGTTCTCTTCTTGGCTTGGGGACAATCACTCTTGTGGTGTCCCGGCTTTTTGCACTCATAGCAAAAAACTTGGTCCCTTTTGGGTTCAAGTTTATTTTTTGCGTCATTTTTAAACTTGTTTCTTTTAATGAAATTTTTGAATTTCCCTGTTAGAAGTGCCAAGTCATCATCACAGTCCTCATCACTTGAGTTTTCTCTAAGTGGTTATCTAAAGTTCTAAGTGCTATATCCTTCCTGTTCTTTGGAAGGATGTCTTTTTGCTCTTCATGAGCCTTGCATGTCATTTCATAGGTCATTAATGACCCGATTAGTTCTTCAAGAGGGAAGTTGCTTAAATCTTTAGCCTCTTGAATAGCAGTGACTTAAGGGTCCCAACTCTTAGGAAGGGATCTTAGAATCTAATTTACGAGCTCAAAGTCCGAAAAGCTTTTGCCGAGTCCTTTTAGACCATTGACGACATCCGTGAAACGAGTGTACATGTCGCCAATAGTCTCGCTCGGTTTTATTCGGAAAAGTTCGAAAGAGTGTATCAAAAGATTGATTTTTGACTCTTTTACTCTACTTGTGCCTTCATGAGTCACTTCGAGTGTATGCCAAATATCAAACGCGGTTTCACAAACCGAAACATGATTAAACTCATTTTTATCAAGCGTACAAAATAAGGCATTCATAGCCTTTGCATTAAGAGTGAAAGTCTTCTTCTCCAATTCATTCCAATCGATCATTGGAAGAGAAGATTTCGATAAACCATTTTCGACAAGATTCCAAAGTTCAAAATCCATCGAAATAAGGAAGATCCTCATTCGGGTCTTCCAATAGGTGTAGTTCGTCCCATTGAACATGGGTGGACATGTAATAGAATGGCCCTCTTGGTTTCCGGCATATGCCATCTCTCTTGGGTTTTAATCCGTTTGAGAGTGAACCCCACTCTGATACCAATTGTTAGGATCCAGAGCACTAAGAGGGGGAGGGGGGGGGGGGTGAATTAGTGCAGCGGAAAACTTTCAACATTTAAAACTGCATTCGTACGACAAAGTCGATTTCAGTAGAAAAGTCGATTCGTAAATTTCTTTGACTTAAGATCAGGTAAGAAGCAGTTAAAACAAATCTAAAAAGGCAGTTTGCAGTTATGATGGAAATCAGAATGTAAGCGCAAATTGAAATACGATGTTCGTACGGTAAAAGCGATTTCAGTAGAAAAGCTGATTCGTAAATCACTTTAACTTATGATTAGGCAAGAAGCAGTTAAAACAAATCTGTTAAGGCAGTTTGCTGTTGTGATGGAAATCAGAATGTAAGCGCAAACTGAAATACGATGTTCGTACGAGAAAAGCGATTTACGTCTAAACACAATTCGGAAAATATTGAGCTTGGAAACGCAATCGTAAAAGCGCAGAAGGCAGTAAGCTATGAAGGAGGTTTGTAGTAAAGATAATAAGCTCAAAGGAAATGCAAACCAAAGAGCAGCGTGATTTAGAGTGGTTCGGTCAATCTTGACCTACATCCACTTCTGGCTTCCTCCATCGATGAGGTCGCCGACGTCCACTAGAGGCCTTCCTTTAATAGGCGAAGGCCAACCACCCTTTTACATATTCACTCCTTTTGACGGGCTTAGGAGACAACCCTTACAAACTTTTCTCTCCTCTCTTGAAAGATATGAACTTGGAAGAAAAGAGGGAGAAGAACCTTTAGCTTATTACAACACTTTTGAGCTAAAAAATCTCAGAGTAAGATCAGGATTTTGGTGGTTTTTCGTTGTTCTTTCATTGCTGAAAGAGTGGGGTATTTATAGGCCCCAAACCAGTTTGAATTTCGAGCTCAAAACTGTCAATTCCTGGAATTCCGAGGTCTGGCGGTTGCACCGCCTGACTGGGGTGGTTGCACCACCTGACAGGGCTCTAAGACTGAGCCTCTGGGCGGTGCCACCGCTTGTTAGGGGCGGTTGCACCGCCTGACAGAGCTCAGAGACCGAGCTCAGGCGGTGCCACCGCCTGACTGGGGCGGTTGCACTGCCCAGCCAGAGCTCGGAGACTGAGCTCAAGCGGTTGCACCGCTATCAGAGGCGGTTGCACCGCCCAGCTAGAACTCGGAGACTGAGCCCTGGGCGGTGCCACCTTTGGGCGAGAGATCTGGGTCTGAATGGGTTGATCCATTCGACCCAATTTGGTTCTTTCAAGGGCCCAATTGCCCCTAGATTAAATTAATGGGATCACCTCCCAATTCTAACTTAATCATCGTGCTAACTACGACAATTCTTAAGACTTTTACTACAGGTTGCTCTGGTGCGTCAATCACTTCTTCCGGCGAGCTTCCGACGAACTTCTGGCGAACATCCGACGGTCCTCCGATGATGCTCCTACAGACTTTCGACAAACTCCTGGACTTGCGACGATCCACTTGGCGAGTTCTGACGAGCTTCTTTTGGCAAGCTCCTGGACTTCTCGGATTTGTTCCCGCATAACCTCCGATGACCGTTCGGACTTCCGTCAAGCTCTTGAACTCCCAATGTGATCATAGTCCTGACTCCGGCGTAACTCTTACTACATGTATTACTTTCATCGTAGTTAATCCTGCACACTTATCTCAACATATGGATTAGATAACAAATGACAATTGATGTCATCATCAAAATCCGAGATTCAACAGACGCCGGTGACCTCGTCGGAGGAAGAAGTTGATAATGGATGTAGGCCATGTTGACCGAACCACTCTAAAATCTCGATTTGCTTTTACTTTGAGCATCTTTCCTTTCTAACAAACTGTCTCTCCTCCTTACTGTGCTTTAAATACATCTACATTCGCTTTGACGTAAAACATCTTCCGAGATCAGCTTTCTACGAAGACTTTACGAAATTTACGTTTTTGTGATTTACACTACTATAAATCATCTTACTCTTCTCTTGTATTTTCACTTAAGACTTCAAGCTCAAATTTCTTCCGAAACGAATTGAGTTGAACTCATTCTCGTTGAATCGGCTTTAATAAAAAAAAGGTTTTTGAAATCATAAAAGTTTTTCGCTGCACTAATTCACCCCCCCCCCCCTCTCTTAGTGCGCTCTTGATCCTAACAAATGGTATCAAAGCAAGGTTTTCTCTCAGTTAGATTAAAACCAAAGAGAGATGGCATTTGCTAGGAACCAAGAGGGTCACTCAATTACACGTCCACTCATGTTCAATGGGATTGATTACACCTATTGGAAGACTCGAATGAGGATCGTCCTTATTTCTATGGATTTTGAGCTTTGAAATATTGTAGAAAATGGATTTCAAAAGTCTTCTCTTCCAATGATTGATTGGAATGAATTGGAGAACAAGACTTTCGCTCTAAATGCAAAGGCTATGAATGCCTTATTTTGTGTACAAGATAAAAACGAGTTCAATCGTGTTTCGATTTGTGAAACTGCTTTTGATATTTGGCATATACTCGAAGTGACTCACGAAGGCACGAGTAGAGTAAAAGAGTCAAAGATCAACCTTTTAGTATATTCTTATGAACTATTTCAAATGAAACCGAGTGAGACCATAGGAGACATGTACACCCGTTTTACGGATGTCGTCAATGGTTTGAAAGGACTCGGTAAAGGTTTTTCAGATTTTGAGCTCGTTAATAAAGTTTTAAGATCCCTTCTAAAGAATTGGGACCCTAAAGTCATAGCCATTCAAGAGGCCAAAGATTTAAATAACTTTCCTTTTGAAGAATTAATTGGGTCACTAATGACCTACGAAATGACATGCAAAGCTCATGAAGAGCATAAGGACACCCTTCTAAAGAACAGGAAGGATATGACACTTAGAACATAAGAAGACCACTTGAGAGAAAACTCAAGTGATGAGAACTTTGACGAAGACTTGGCACTTTTAACAAAAAAAATTAAAAAATTCATTAAAAGAAATAAATTTAAAAATAATGCTAAAAATAAATTTAAACCCAAAAAGGATCAAGTAATTTGTTACGAATGCAAGAAGCTGGGACATTACAAAAGTGAATGTCCCTAAGCCAAGAAGAGGACACCAAATAAGAAGGCGCTCAAAGCAACATGGGATAACTCAAGTGCATCCGAAGAAGAGGAGCCCAACACCAAGCAAGTTACTCATTATGCACTAATGGCCATTGGAGAGGAGGTATCAAGTTCAATTGATACAAATTTATCATTTGATGAATTATTAAATGCTTTCCATGATTTATTTGATGAATGCAAAATAATTAGTAGAAAATATAAATTGTTAAAAAAGGAGCATGAATCTCTTGTTAGTAATTTTGATAAATTAAAAATTAAGCATAATGATAGCTTAGCTCCATGTATGAAATGTCATGATTTAGAAATAATTCAAAAGGAGAACTTACTACTCAAGGATACCTTGAAGAAATTTGAGGTTGATAGTAAGTCCTTAAACATGATCCTTACCAATAAGGGTCACATTTATAAAAGAAGTAGAATCAGATTTATGAGAAGCTCTCACTAAAATCTAACTACCTTCATTAAAGGCCCTATTTTGCATATTTCGCACCAAAACAAATGTAACTTTTGTTGCAAACATGGACATAGAGCTTATCATTGTCCATTCAACAAGGTTAGTCCAAACAAATTGATTTGGGTTCCTAAAGAAACTATAAAGAACTCCATACAACATGATAAGCAATTTAGATTGATTTTTGAGGCACCCAAGGTCAATTGGGTACCTAAAAATCATCCTTTTTTTTAGAAACGTATACCATCACAAGCTAGAAGCAAGAGATGATATCTTGCTTTTTGGGTGCTCAAGGTTTATGACCAGAGATCCAAAATGACTCATAACTCTCTCTAACTAAAATGACAAAAAGAGGATCAGTAGAATTAAAACTATCAATTACAAAATGATACTTATATTCCATACGTTAATGATAGAATCTTGTAAAACACTTATGTTTGATCCCTCAAAATTTTAAAACTTGTAAACTCTTATGCATAAATTCCCCTTCAAATATCCTCTGGGTTTCCGAATTTATCGAATACATTCCTCCCTCAATTCTTCTGGATCCAACTATATCTTACAAGATCATGAACTTATAGCTTACGATGCTCGCATTATGAGTCATAAACATATTGAAAACATATAAGCTCTATATGACATTTGAGTAGAGTATGCATTTCACAAAATCGATCATGGACGTACGAATTTTCTCATCTTGTGATGTGAATCTTTACATGATTATGTAATTAGGGTTGTGTGCTATACAAACAAACACTCCCTTCAAATTGAAATCACCCACATCAGCCCACACACCCTTGTAAGCAGTGCTCACTACCTGTAGGCGGTGGCACCGCCCAACTAGCGATAGAACCGCTAGCTATCACAGGTGGCAGGCGGTTGCACCGCCCAGCCAGTAGTGCCACCGCCCACAATCTGCCCCCATTTTAAAACCGAGCTAGGGCCGATGGTAGAACCGACCCCAACTCTTTTCCCACTCCCCCTTGCAGCTCTAAACCCTCCTTCAACTCCATTCTCTCCCTTTAGCTGCCCAAAACTCTCTATTTCCTACAAGATCAAGGATCAATCCTACATCTTCTTGAAGATTTTAACTAAGGTATTCTCTAAAAGGCCTTGATTTCTCTTTTATATTATCTACTCTTGCTCATTATTTATCTTCATAATAGCAGTATTTATGGGTTCTAGAAGATCCTCTAGGGACAAAGGGAAGAAGAGATTAGAAGAAAACTATGATTCCACACTTTTTGATTCAAATCAACATGCCCTAAAATTTACATCCATTGAATTTAGAAATGTTCATAAGGAAAAATATGTTGATTTAGATGAACTAAGTGATTTAGAACCTATTCAATGGTTTGCAAATCTAGACCTTCTCCCAATCCTACAAATAAGTGAACCTATCTACCCTAAACTTGTTAGGTTATTTTATAATAATCTACATGTGGATGAAGAAGAAAGGGTGTCTACCTATCTTTTAGGATTTCATATATTCATTACGGATAGATCCATTTGTGACATCATTGTTGAATCTCGGATTTTGATGATGAAACTAATTGATTGTGTTTAGATGTTTAACTGCATTTTGAGTGATGCAGGTCTACTCGATCAGAATTAGACAGTTAACGCAGGAGGAATTGACGTTGCGCCGGAGGAGATCACGTTAGGATATTGGACGGCAGAAGGCTTCGAACGTCGGGCATCGGGCCAAGAAGAGCGGAATTGCGCCAAGGATATCGGGGTTGCGGAGGTCAACCGCCGATTGGGCAACAAGCCGCAAGAGAGGACGATGTGCTAAAGAATCAGGACGGTGCCAACCAATGACGTGTCGGCAACAAATCGTTAATTCGCGTTGTAATAACCTGTCTAGATCGGAGTAGAGTTTTGGTTTGCATGTGCAGGATTAACTACGATAACGATGAAGGCATAAAGTGAAACAAAGTGTGGAGTCAAGCACGGAAGGATTCGTTGGGAGTTCAAGAGTTCGACGGAAGTCCGAAGGATCATCGGGAACGCATTTGCGGAACTAGCCGAGAATGAGTAGGGAGTTTGCCTAAAGGTTTTTGGAAGCTTCGCGGAAGGTTCGATTGGAAGTTCGCGGAGCTCGCCGAGAAAGATCGGAGCTTGTCAAGAAGCTCGTTGGAACTCGCCAAGATCAAATCGTGAAGTTTAAGAGCTTGCGGGAGTCCCAGAATGGTTTCCAGAGTTTATCGGAAGACCGCCGAAAAGTTCGCCGGCTCGCCGGAAGTAGTCTTGACTTATGGACTTTGTAATAGCTTATATAATGTCTTTAAAATTCGTAGTTAGCATGTTAATTAGGGTTAGGATTCGGGTATTAATCCTATAACCCAAGTAGGGGCCTATAACATCAGAGGGTGAAAACACCGAGGCGGTGAGTGAGCTGAAAACATCAGAAGCGGGCTGAAAACACTATAGGCGGTGGCACCGCCCAGCACCCGAAAGTGCTGGGCGGTGACACTTCCTGGGTTGGGCGGTGGCATGGCACCAGCACCCAGAAGCTGGGGTGGCACACGCTTATTGGCGGTGGCACCGCCAGCATCGGGAACCCAAAGAGAATTTGAATTTTGGAGCTCAAATTTTGGAGCCCAAATTTGAATCCTCTTGAGGCCTATAAATACCCCTCAAATCTCAGCTGAGATTACAACTTTTTGAGCAGCAAGAGTTTGAGAGAAAGGTCTTAGAAAAGTGTTAGCTTGTCTTCTTTTCAATTTGCTAGTGTTCACCTCATCTCTTCTCGAAAATCTGTAAGAGAGTGAACCGCTTGTAAAGAGTTGTAAGAGGGGTATTTACCCTTCCATTTCAAGAGACTTGCAAGTGGAAGGTGGGAGCCTCATCGAAGAGGGGCCTCGCAAGTGGAGTAGGTCATTTGACCGAACCACTCTAAAATCGGCGTGATCCTTGGTTTGCATTTCATTATTGCTATTTACATTATTGCAAACCTTCTTATATGCTTTAGTTCCTTATTACTTTTGCTGCGCATATTTAAGAATATGCTTTCAAGATTAAGCTTGTCAAGTTCCGCTCTTATCATACGAAAGATTTTTTAAAAACCGAAGTTTTAATCCGCTGCACTAATTCACCCCCCCCCCCCTCTTAGTGCTGCTCTGATCCTAACAATTGGTATCAGAGCCACGGTTTTCTACTTTGGTTTAACACCCAAATAGAAATGGCTCTTTATGGCTTTCAAGAGGGCTTATCGGTTGTTCGTCCACCGTTGTTTAACGGATCGGACTACACTTGTTGGAAAAACTCGAATGAGAGTTTTCTTACTTTCTTTGGATTTGAATTTATGGCACATAGTCGAAAAAATGGATATGAAATGTCTCTTCTCCCAATGAACCATTGGAATGATTTGGAGAAGAAGATGTTTTCTTTAAACATAAAGGCTATGAATGCCTTATTTTTGCTTTAGACAAAAAAAAAAGAGTTCAATCGATTTTACACGTATAAACGGCTTTTGATATTTGGCTTAACACTTGAAATCACACACGAGGGAACTAGTAGAGTCAAAGACTCGAAAGTTAACATTTTAATGCATGATTTCGAGCTTTTTCAAATGAAGCCGAGTGAAACCATTGTTGACATGTACACCCGTTTTACGGATGTCGTCAATGGTTTACAAACTCTTGGCAAATGTTTCTCGAATTTTGAACTTGTTAGTAAAGTTTTACGATCACTTTCTAAAATTTGGGAATCAAAAGTTACGGCAATACAAGAAACAAAAGATTTAAATATTTTTCCACTTGAAGAACTTATCGGCTCATTGATGACATATGAAATGGTGCGCAATGCACATGATGAACACAATGAACACTTGAACCACCTTCCAAAGAATAGGAAGGATTTGGAACTCCGGACAAATAAATACCACTTGAACGATGACTCAAGTGATGAGGACAATGATGAACTTGAACTTCGGAACACTAACTCTTAAAAGTTCATTAAACAAAAAATCTAAAATGAACAATGAACTTGAACGGAGGAAGAGGCCAAAGAAAAGGAAGGCACCCAAGGATGAATCAAGAACTTCCAAAGATGAAACGCTGAATTGGGCTTTGATGGGCTTGACTACAAGGTAACTAACTCAACTCTCTTGAATTATTTTGAAATTACTTGAAGTTTTTCATGAGTGCTTAATTTAGATAGTAGGAATAGGAAATAAAAATTATTTTTCAAAAATTATATCATCTTTTTCTTTTTAGCATCTTTTGAAAAATTAAAAACTTTGATCATAAAATGTATATTGCTAAGGTTTCATGCATGTTATGTTTTTGAAATGTGAAATGATGTATACAACATTAGGGATGATAATTATATGATATGTGATAATGCTTAGGATTAATCCATACATGTGTATCTTGATGATTTTATGACATACATGAGTTTTTGAAGTAAATGTTGATTTGATACTCTCATTTTGGATTAATATGTTTTTGGTTTAATCATTTTTATGATGAATTAAGATGACATTCTCATGACATATTAAGATGACATAGTGCATGTACATCTATGTATGAATTTCTTGATAGTCTTTTGATGATAGATGTGATATCATGATGTTTTATTTTTTGATGTGTTTGGGCTTGACGGCTTTTTTATGACTAAACTTATGTTTTGACTTTAAATGATGATACAATATTTTCACAAAAAAGACTTGAACACTCTCACATGAAATCAATTGTATGAAATGGAAATGAATTTTCTATTCTATTGAGATTAATGAATTTATTTTACCAATCTTATGAATCTCATGAAAATAAACATGATGAATATTTTATAAATGAGTTGTCTTATAAGATTTTGCCTTTACATCTTGAACTTTAATGCTTATATTGATTTGGCATATAAAGACTAAGGCATGCTCATAAGAAGCAAATCACATGAATAGAAATTTATAAAAAATGAAATGTAATCCTTTATCTTATTGATTTCTACCTAAGAGACCAATAAAACTATCTATGCCATTTTGAATCTCTTGAAAGAAATGTTGAGATTTTGATGATTTGGATGATTTGAATTTGAATGAGTTTTATTCAAAATCATGATCTTGATTCCGTGATATTTATAAATTAAGATTTATTATGAATCAAGATTTTTTCATTAATCGATCTCCTAAGATTTTTCCTTGATTATTTAAGAGGAGATTTTTCAAAACAAAATGTGTCTTCTATTATTATTTTTTCATGATATGATTTTTATACAATTCCTTGTATTCATGAAATGTTTATCGCATCACCCAATTACTTTCTTCTTGATATTCCTTATGTGGTGATTAAAATTATGCATGAAATACTCTTGATATTATTTTGATGTATACAAATGAAAAGTTATAATCATGAATGATTGAATGAAATTTGACAAGTTAATATCTTCATGATTTGAAATATTTATACTTTGAAATTATGCATGCAATTGCTTTGTATTGTGATGATATATGCATCATGAATACTTTATTATCATACATGAAAATAGTGATAAACATTTTGAAAATAAATATTTGTATCATGTTAGATGATTTTACATCATGTGCATGATGAGTTATAGTGATGATTGAAACAATGATTGAAATGATATGAATGATGATTTGGAATCATGCATATAACGATGAGTTAATATGTTTTGAATATATGATGATTTGGTATTATGCATGTAATAATGATATAATAATGATGAAATACTTATGACAAAATTATTATTTTGATATTCATGACTTGAATCTTCCTTTTTTTTGCCAATGACAACGGGAGAGAAAGAGTTACTAATGTGCTATCTTGAATTGATGTAAAGGGTCATCTCAAATAGAAATTAGCTACCTTGCACAAGTCAAGAAAATGCAAAAACTTCCTTACTTTCTTGCACATCTAAAGAGAAGATGCAAATGTAACACTTGCCAAATTGTTTGTTTTGCCTCATGTAAAACATTGTCTCTTGTTAGGTTGACATTTTGCTAAGGAAGCAAAAAAATTGACACTTCTCAAAAAAGAGAAGAAAGTGCTTGCTTTCTTGAACATCTTTAATTTGCTAGCTAGCATAATGTACAATTTGCTATCTTAAACATTACAAAGAAATGCTATCATGCACATCAAGAAAGAAAAGCAAATATGCTAACTTGCAAATCTTTAAATTTGCTAGCTTATATGTAGTAAAACTTGCATATCGTAAAAGTTGTTAGTTCGTAGAGAGAAGCAAAGAATTGCTATCTCGAAAGAAGTAAAAATTGCAAAACTTAGAAAACTTGCAACAAAATTGTTCTTGCCATGCTTTGTAAAAAAATATGTTGATATCCTTAAAAAAAAGCATCGCAATAAATTTTTTTAGTGTATCGCAAATGTATCACATGTATCACAAATTAATTTTTTTTTAGACTATTATCATATCATGATGTATCGTGATAATGATATCATGATTTGTGATTGTTTCATGTGATCCTTAGTGAATTTTCACATTGGTATCCTTCGTGAAATGATTTCATTATATTATTGTCTTGTATGCATCATGTGATGAGTGAAATATTGATTGATGCAAAGTTGATGTAAAAGTCTAAATCATTGGTTCCTCTCCTTCTTTTTGACATTGACAAAGGGGGAGAAAGTTATTGCTAGCTTGCCTATCTTAAGTAGCAAAGATTACTAACTTGCTTATTTCAAGAAGCAAAAGTTGTCTTCTTGAACATCACTATCTTGCCTATCTCAAGAAGCAAGACTTGCAACCTACACATTACAATAGGAAGCAAGAATCGATAGCTTACACACTCCAACAAGAAAGCTATCTTGTATTTGCTTTCGAAATTTTTGCTAGCTTCTATGTTGCAAAAAACTTGCTCACTTTTTTCAAACACTTTGCTAGCTTGCACTTTGTAAAGGAAGCGAAAATAGCACTTCTCAAAAGAGAAGAAAGAACTTACTATCTTGAAACATCACAAAAGTTTGCTACCTCAAGATGATATAAAATTTGCTATATCAAATATCATAAATATTGTTACTTGCAAAGAAAAGCAAAGTGTAATCTTGCACAAAAATTCAAGTTTTGAATTGCCATGCTTTTGTGCCTATATGTTGTGATGAAAATCTAGCTTCATGTTGTAAAAACTTGCATATCTTTTAAAATAGCTAGAGCTACTTCTCCTTTTTGTTGATGACATAGGGGGAGAAGTATATTGATGACTTCATGCATTGAATTAAACATTTTATATATTTGCATGATGGTTTAAATGTTTTTCATAACATGTGATGAATGTTACTTGGATTTGAGATAATCCAAGTGTTCTATCAATGGCATATTGATAGGGGGAGTGTGTTTAAACTCCGGAGAGTTAAGGTTAACTCCGTTAGTCATCAATTAGTTGTCATCATCAAAAAGGGGGAGATTGTTGAATCTCGGATTTTGATGATGAAACTAATTGATTGTGTTTAGATGTTTAACTGCATTTTGAGTGATGCAGGTCTACTCGATCAGAATTAGACAGTTAACGCAGGAGGAATTGACGTTGCGCCGGAGGAGATCACGTCAGGATATTGGACGGCAGAAGGCTTCGAACGTCGGGCATCGGGCCAAGAAGAGCGGAATTGCGCCAAGGATATCGGGGTTGCGGAGGTCAACCGCCGATTGGGCAACAAGCCGCAAGAGAGGACGATGTGCTAAAGAATCGACGGCGCCAACCAATGACGTGCGAAAGCAAACGTAATGTTAATTCGCGTTGTAATAACCGTCTAGATCGGAGTAGAGTTTTGGGTTTGCATGTGCAGGATTAACTACGATAACGATGAAGGCATAAAGTGAAACAAAGTGTGGAGTCAAGCAACGGCGATTCGTTGGGAGTTCAAGAGTTCGACGGAAGTCCAGAAGGAGGATCATCGGGAACGCTGCCGGAACTAGCCGAGAATGAGTAGGGAGTCAAGGGAAGGGTTTTTAGGAAGCTCGCCGATGAAGGTTCGTTGGAAGTTCGCGAGCTCGCCGAGAAAGATCGAGCTTGCGAAGAAGCTCGTTGGAACTTCGCCAAGATCAAATCGTGAAGTTTAAGAGCTTGCCGGAGAGTCCGCAGAATGGTTTCAGAGTTTATCGGAAGACCTTGAAAAGTTCGCCGGAAGCTTCGCCTAAGTAGTCTTGACTTATGGACTTTGTAATAGCTTATATAATGTCTTTAAAATTCGTAGTTAGCATGTTAATTAGGGTTAGGATTAGGTATTAATCCTATAACCCAAGTAGGGGCCTATAACATCAGAGGTTGAAAACACTTGAGGCGGTGAGCTGAAAACACCAGAAGGGGGTGAAAACACTATAGGCGGTGGCACCGCCTGGGCTGAGTGGTGGCACCGCCCAGCACCCGAGTGCTGGGCGGTGACACCTCTGGCTGGGCGGTGGCACCGCCAGCATCGGGAACCCAAAGAGAATTTGAATTTTGGAGCTCAAATTTTGGAGCCCAAATTTGAATCCTCTTGAGGCCTATAAATACCCCTCAAATCTCAGCTGAGATTACAACTTTTTGAGCAGCAAGAGTTTGAGAGAAAGGTCTTAGAAAAGTGTTAGCTTGTCTTCTTTTCAATTTGCTAGTGTTTACCTCATCTCTTCTCGAAAATCTGTAAGAGAGTGAACCGCTTGTAAAGAGTTGTAAGAGGGTATTTACCCTTCCATTTCAAGAGACTTGCAAGTGGAAGGTGGGAGCCCTCATCGAAGAGGGGCCCTGCAAGTGGAGTAGGTCATTTGACCGAACCACTCTAAAATCGGCGTGATCCTTGGTTTGCATTTCATTATTGCTATTTACATTATTGCAAACCTTCTTATATGCTTTAGTTCCTTATTACTTTTGCTGCGCATATTTAAGAATATGCTTTCAAGATTAAGCTTGTCAAGTTCCGCTCTTATCATACGAAAGATTTTTTAAAAACCGAAGTTTTAATCCACTGCACTAATTCACCCCCCCCCCTCTTAGTGCTGCTCTGATCCTAACAATCATAGGTATCCCTGTAAAAGAAAGAGATTGTTATTTTAGAGGATAATGGGATGCTGAAACAGTTGGGACCACGTATGTTGATGCCTTAAGAATGATTTTTGGCAAACCCAACTTAATGATACTTCTAAAAAGCTGTGAACATTTATTACCATTAAGCACCAAGATACTTCATCATATCTTGATTAGTATCATTCTCCTGAAATAATACCATCATGATGAAGTAAGTCAAGTTGAACTAGGTACCATGTATTAGATCATGAAAGGATATAACAATTGTTTTGATTATCTTATCTAACAAAACATGATAGAAATATCTAAAAAAGGCATGATGCTTCCATATGGTGGCTTCATCCCTACGATATTGCAATTCCACCCGACGAAGAAATTATAAAGCTAGATAGATTTAGCATCATAAATAAAAATCTACTTCAATGGATGAGATGCATATTTAGAAATGGTATGTGGGTTAGAATGCCTAGAAGAACCGATCCTCCTCAACCTGAACTAGAACCGGAAACACCAATTTTTAGGGGTAATCTATCTCCTCCAATTGGTCCATTTGAGGAATCACATCCAGTAGACAAAGCACCTCCATCATATATCAAAAACATAGGGATTCAGATAGATCGCTTTGAATAAAGACAAGACCGACTTGAACATCGCCAAAATCAAATCCTATATGAGTTGCAGCAGATTCACCGATAGTTTGATACATTGTTTCGACATTTTAACTTTTCACTACCTGAATGAGTATATGTATGTATTTAGAAAAAGTGGACACAATTCCTTCATGTCATGTTGTAAAACTATGTTGTTGTAAACTTTTATGCTATTCACTTTGATCGTAATGTCACTTACTTTGATGATTGCAAGTCCTTGATATGTGTAACTATTGGTATCTATGACTTGATGTATTATTTGGTGAGTATTTACGGAGTTAGGAATATTAATGTTGATTTAACTTCGTTTTTAGATTTTCTTGATTCTTTGATCACTTAAATTCGGTGGTGAAAATTTTATACGAATTTGACATGATTGTGATTTGAGAAGTTTCAATCATACATTGGATTCTTAATCTTTGAGTACTACAAACACTAATAATTTTGCTTCATAATTGTGATTGAAAAGCTATGACAAAACATTGTCCGAATACATGAATTTGTTAAATTTCATTTTCGGACTTTCTTGATTCTTTGATCACTCACTTAAATTCGATGCTAAAAGTTTTATGATACAAATTTGACATGATTGTATTACATGTTTACTTTAATGTTGGAAATTTTATGCCTTAGTGCAAAAAGTTTCCATGATGATGAGCATGTTATACCTTCATGATTGTAATTGAAAAGCTATAACAAAACATTGTTCGAATACATGATTTTATTATATTTCTCTTCTAGATTTAATGTATTTTTTGAATGGAGCTTTCATGAGTCTATGCCATATCAAATTTATTTCATGCTCCATCACTTAATGATACATGGAATTAATTGACAAATGCATCTCTCATGGATTTATCTTTTGTAAATTTTGAATGAGAAATGGATTTGATGTAATGATTCTTTCATATGAATTCCTTCTTGATGAACGAAGACAATTTTTTGAGATGAGCACTTGCAAGGATTTAATTTCACATGTATATCTTGATCCTTATGAAAAATGAAGCATGATTTAAATGAAACTATCTTATCATTTTAACTTTATTCAAAGTTGGTTCTCAATGGGTTTTCCTCCTTACTTTCCTTCTTCATGCAAAGTTTTGATGATAAGTAAAAGGAAAGAAGTTAATGAATGATATCATACCATGAATGCTTGAAAAATAATTGGTATGAATTTCTTTACAAGTTGAAAAATGACATGAATATTTACCACAATTACATATATTGTTGAATCGTTCTCCTTTTGTTGATGACAAAGGGGGAGAAATATATGGTAAAGTAATGATAAATGTATGCAGTTTTACACTTGAAATGTTTGCATTATGATAAGATATCTATAGCTTAATTTGAAATATTACAAATTGATATCTTGTCATAGAATGAATTTGATAGAACCCTTGCAGATTCTAAACTTGGGGTTGATCTCTTTAGGGGATCGGCCTCCTTGGAACTCTATAGGGATTCCTCCCTCCAAGTTGCTGCTCAAAGACTGCAGAAAAGATTCATCTATTGCTTGTGAAAAGAGGAGGAATACATGGCTATTTATAGGGTTTCTAAACCCTAACTCCTAATAGGACTCCTACTCAAGACTCCTTCTTCTAACCAACTCCTAATAGACTTTAATCAAGACTCCTATTTCTTTACAACTCCTAATTTATCTCTAAGAAACAATCTCCTAACCCTAGCCGGCCTCTTCACCTCTTTAATAGGGGTCGGCTTAGGTAGGTTTTACATGAATGTCCCTCTCAATTAGGACTCTCCTAGCTAGAGTCCTAACAGAATTGCTATGATTGTTATCCTTCATATTTGAAAAATAAGACTTGAAATTGGATATCATGCCTTGACATCATTTTCAGAAAGTTACATCATGATAGGAATCATGATGGGTATATTGATAAGTTTAAATGAACTTAACTTATCAATATGTCTCTTGAATTCAAAGGCTTTAAATTCAAGAATGACTTTTCTCAAGTATGGCATATAGATAGGGGGAGTTAAGGATAACTCCGTCATCAATTGATTGTCATCATAAAAAAGGGGAAGATTATTGAATCTTGGATTTTGATGATGAAGTCAATTATCATTTGTTGATCTAATCTATATGTTGAGAAAAGTGTGCAGGATTAACTACGATGGCAGTAAGACATGCAACAGGTGTTGAGCTAGAGTCAAGATCAAGATCACGTTGGGAGATCGAGAGTTCGTCGGAAGTCTGGAAGTTCGTCGGAAGTTCTACGGGAACCATCCGAGAAATCTAGGAGCTTGCCAAAGAAGGTCATCGGAACTTGCCAAGAAGATTGTCGTGAAGTCCAGGAGCTTGCCGGGAGTCCATCGGAGCATCGCCGATGGTTCGTCGGATGTTCACCAGAAGTATGCCGAAAGCTCGTCGGATGAAGCGATTGACGCACTAGAACATAGAATTGCAGTAATCATGTCGTAATTGTCATATTTATAGTATAGATTAAATTAGAGTTGGGAGGTAATCCCACTAACTTAATTAGGGACCAACTGGGCCCTTAACATACCCAAATTGGGCCGAATGGAACAGCCCATTTGGATCCAGAATTCCTAGCTGGCGGTGGCACCGCCCAGGAGACTCAGTCTCCTAGGGATTCTGGGCGATAGTACCGCCCCTGTCAGGTTATGGTACCGCCTGAGCTCGGTCTTTGAGTGCTATCAGGCGGTAGTACCACCCAAATTGAGCAGTAGTCCTTCTTAGTGACATATGACAAGCGGTAGTACCGTCCAGTAATGGCAGTGGAACCGTCAAGACCCTAGAAATCTGACAATGGACACTTTTAGGCTCCATTTTTAAACTCATTGGGGCCTATATAAACCCCACCCTTTCCTGCATGAAAGGACAACGAAAACTTGACATTATCTTGAGACTTTGAGGCCTTAAAAGTGTTATAAAAGCTAGAGTTTTCCTCATTCTTTCTTCTAAGTGTTGAGATCATTCAAGAGAGGAGTGAAACTTGTAAGGGTTGTCTCCTAAGCCCGACAAAAGGAGAAAAGCTGTAAAAGGGTAGTTGGCCTTTGCCTATTGAAGGAAAGCCTGTAGTGGACGTCGGTGACCTCGTCGGAGGAGGAAGCCGATAATGGATGTAAGTCACGTTTACCGAACCACTTTAAAATCTTGATTTGCTTTTACTTTGATCATCTTTCCTTTATAGCAAACTGCCTCTCCTCCTTACTATGCTTTAAATACATCTACATTTGCTTTGACGTAAAACATCTTCCGAAGACTTTACGAAATCTATATTTTTATGATTTACACTGCTACAAATCATCTTAGTCTTCTCTTGCATTTTCACTTGAGACTTCAAGCTCAAATTCCTTCTGAAACGAATTAAGTTGAACTCATTCTCATTGAATCGACTTTAATAAAAAAATGGGTTTTTGAAATCGTGAAAGTTTTTGGCTGCACTAATTAATTCCCCCCCTCTTAGTGTGCTCTTGATCCTAACATAAATCTCCTCTTTAATAAATGGTAAAAGAAACATAGAAGAACAAAGAAGTTATATTGATTCACATAAAATAGAAATTATCTCAAGAGAAAGTTCATGATTCGATTGGAAAAATCTCATTTAGATTCAAATCATCAAATCATCAAAATCTTTTTCATAGTTTAAGAGATTCATACAAATAGATTCATCAATCTCCTATTTGAAAACTCGATAAGATAGGGATTAAGAAATTCTTAAGAAAAATCTTTTCATCTTTTTTTGTTTAATTTATTTCACACAAGTATGCTCAAGTTTTTTATGCCAAATCCAAGCATGCATCATCGTTTAAGACCGAAAAACAAATTTCATCATCAAAATCATCATGACTAAAAATATAACACATTAAACATAAGGCTTCTTTAAACAATAGATTTGATTAATCATTTTAATTCCAATGATAATACATTTTCTTTTTTATGTATTTCATTTTATGTGATTGATTTCATATAAGTATGCTCAAGTTTTTCATATGAAAACCATCCATCTTGTTTAAAACTGAAATATCAACTTTCATTATGACAAAGATCAATAAGTCATAAATCATAAAAGTCATCATACATTATTTTGAAATATAAACTCATTAAGCATGATTTAATTGAACATAAGGTATCTTCGATCAAAATCAAAAAGCAATACGGAAATCATCAAGATATACCTTATTGCTTCTTAAAAAAAAAACATACATAGGATTAATCTCATTAGGTGTACAAAAATTAGATTTAAATTTAACATTTTGTTCTTTTATCATAAAGAAATGCAATTGTCTTGATTAATTTTTTTAATTTTTCAAAAATACTAGAGAGAAAAGCATGATCCCCTTTTACTTATTTATTTATTTATTTATTTTTTATATTTTATATACTAGTTTAAAAATAACATATGAAATACATCAAGTAATTTCAAATAAAGTAAAAGAGTTTTGTTTGAGTTGTTTACCTCATTGTCGAAAGCCACCAAAGCGTAGTTCACAACCTCGCCTTTTGATGCACTCGTTTCATCCTCCACTATCGCCTTGAGTGTCTTTATCTTCTTTTGTAGCTTCTTTATTTGTGGACATTCGTTTTTGAAGTGTCCCGGCCGATTGCATCCATAGCAAGTTATTTTGTTCAATTTAAGTTCATTTTTATTTTTAATTATTGTTTCATGAACTTTTTAAAATAGTGAGAAGTTCAAAGTTATTATCATCATCACTTGAGTTATCACTCAAGTGATATATATATATATATATATATATATATATATATATATATATATATATATATATATATATATATATATTGTGATGTCTTTGGATTTGTGCAATGGAAATCGGATCATGATGAGATCACGATAATGAGATCGATTCGTTTTTAAACACAAATCCTAAATAATCCTGATCATAGGTTACTCGAGAGGAACATCGAGATAACTGGTCAGACTAGTGTGCTGTATACCCATCCATATGATGGATGTAGCTGGTCTCATAGCTGCTTATATAGGGACACTAGGGATACAATATAGGTGCTCATTAGATAATGAGTTCACTGATTGATCTGCTTACGGAATGCTAGACGATTGATGATACTTTATTGTCAGACAACGATTCCATAGTTCTAGCGGTGTAACTGGTCGTTAGACTTGAGTTACCAACGATGTCCTATATGAGTGCTCCACTCTTTGATACTGGACTTATAGGTTTAGATGTCCCAAATCTAGTACAACTGGTCATCGGGAGTGGCGGTCAACCTTACGAGGGCTATTGAGTATCGATAGAGGATCATCCACTCTTGGTGTCATGAGAGGAATATCCCATAATGATTTCATGATTAAATGTGCCTTGATTTGAATTCAAGATTCTATCAATATGGTATATTAATAGGGCGAGTTAAGGTTAACTCTGTTATCAATTGATTGTCATCATAAAAAAGGAGGAGATTGTTGAATCTTGGATTTTGATGATGAAATCAATTGATGAGCTTGTGATCTAATTTACATTTTTGAGTGACGCAGGATTAGCTTCGATCAAGGAGAGACAAATTGATTAAACTAGAAAGAATCATATTAAGCTGGAGTGAACATGTTAGAAGATTGGACATTGAGCCGGAGGATCGGTCGATGTGTTAGCAGAAGACTCGTGTCATGAATTCGGGCATCAGGCTGAAGAAGCGAACATTGTGCCAAGGAAATCAGAGTTATAGAGGTCAACATGCTGATTGGGCAAAAGACTACAAAAAAGGACGATGCGCCGAAGGATCAGATAAGTGTTGGATGAACCAATGACATGCCGGACAAAGGATTCATGCTTTATAATCATATGTCTAAAATCGAAGTAGTGTAGGGGGCTAATTGAGTTAGCTTTTAGTGTAATCATACTAACTCAATTAAGAGTCAATTGAGGCTTAATTGGGATTCATTTGGGCTCATTGGGAGGCGCATTTAGTGACCCAAAAGTTAAGTCTGGCGATGACATTGCCAGAACAAGCGGTGGAACTGCTTGTGAGTTGGAAAACTCGAAAAACTCAGTCTCCGAGACTATCAAGCGGTGGTACTGTCAGTTTAGGCAGTGGTACTACCCAGACAGTCTCCTAGGTGGTAATACTGCCAGATTGGGCGATGATATCACATAGTATCATGTTGTAAACGATGGTACTGCCCAATGCAAGTGGTGGTACCGCCCGTACCCCGAAATATTGGGGATTTAAATTTTGGGCTCCAAATTTGAATCAATTTAGGGCCTATAAATACCCCACTCTTTCCTGCTTAGAATGAAAAGAATTGGGTAGAAAGGGGGAAAAAACCTTGACGAAAAAGAGTTGAAAAAGCTTAAAAAATATTGAGTGTTCCCCTCCACCTCTTAGAGTTTAGAGTTTATTATAAGAGAGGTGTGAAACTTGTAAAAGTTCTCTCCTGAGCCTGTTAAAAGGATAATAAAGTTATAAGAAGGTGATTGGTCTTAATCTATTGAAAGAAGATTGTTCGTGAATACCGGTGGCCTTGACGGAAGAGGAATCGAGAGTGGATGTAGGTCACGACGACCGAACCATTATAAAACGATTTGCATTTATATTTAAGCAATTTATCTTTACTACAAACTACTTAACTTGCCTACTATTTTCACTACCTTACGAAAATATTTTCAAGTTAACATCTCTCCAAAATGGTTTTCATTAAAATCAATTTTTATCATAAGAAGATATTTTAAACCGACACTTTTATCCACTACACTAATTCACTCCTTTTAGAGTTAACTCATTCCTAATATAGAAGAAGTGAAAATGGCGAGAGGACGAAGAGGAAGATGGGATGAGGAAGGAAGTGTTCTTTCGTGACCAAGTGATCATAGAAAAGAAAGAAACAGATAAAGAAGTGGAGGAGAAAAAGGTGAAAAAAAAAATAATCGAAAACGGATCAAAAAAAAGAAAGAACAAAAAAAGGAAAGAGAATAAACAACATTTATTGAGGATTTAGTTTGATATCAAATAAATTCAGACGCTCAAAAATTACTCTTGGTATGTTTTCGAATTCCATTACATTCCTATTCATCATATTACTATATAGGACTATAAATTAATTAATTATGATGTTATTATAATATTTGATATGTATGTTATGGAGGAAATAAAAGAAGAAAAATCGATTATGTTGAAAAATAAGAAAAGAAAAGGAAGTAAAAAAGTTGTATATTAGTATCAAGGATATACTATCAGAGGTAGGTATCAGATGATTCTATTTAATATGTTTTCAAATATATTAATGTATATGTTTGGATTTGATAGATACATATGATTTTTATAGTTTACAAGTCTTTATAATTTAAAAATATTATTAAAAATTTAGATATTAATAATTTCGAAAAACATATGGTTTGAACCGTCATTTAATTTTCTATTAAGTATTTTTAAATCATCTTATCTTGATTTATATGAAAATATTTGTCCAACATTATATTTTAAATATTAAAAATAGTTAAATTTTATTGATTTCAAATGATACACGATTGCATTAGCCTTGAAATAATATACAAAATAAATTTGTTTAAACACTTAGTTTTATAAAAAATAATTGATATATTATTTTTTAATGATATGATAGTTGTCTAATGAATATGACTATGATTTGGACCTACCAATTAATGTTATATATTAAAATATATTTTAAAAACTAATTTTTTTTCTAGATTATAACATAGAGAGATATGTATTACTGTACCATGCGTATAACATGATCATACCCATTAATATTATTACGATCTCCTGTTTTGACATGTATACCTTGACTATATTTATCCTTATTTATAAATAGTTAATGATAGATAGTGTTTGCACTACAATAATTATGATTTGATGTATGATGCAAGTTACACTTATTTTTTTATTATAAAAATGCATTTATATTATTCTCAAAACTATTCAAGCATCTTCTGTTAACAAGGCATAATTTTAAAATGCATGTGAAGTTTCAACCTTTTTAATAAAATATTTGATATCTATGCCTACTTCAAAAGCATGTGTTGTATGCATATAAGGATTCATATGTTTTAAACAAATTATTTATTTATGAGAAGTTTTACTCAGTATGTGAGTCACAGTACTTATTGAGTTGTGATTTGAATTATTTTTAATAATTTAATTCGAAAATTATATCATTTTTTGATATGGTCAAAAGGAGTGATTTGAGTCTTTGACATTATTGTACATTGAGATTATTATATATTATGTTCTTTGAAATATAATATTATAAATTCTTAAGGAGCTATTGAGTTTATCGAAAACTGAACATGTCCTCATATTGAAAATATCTAGGTATATGCTACTGTAGCATCTTCGATTTTTCACTAGGTTGGGTCATTTCACTAAGAATGTGATGACATTTAAAGCCACTAAGAAGAAGGAAATCTTGAGTGATTTTTAAAGTGATTTTCTAGAGTACCATATTATCATCCGGTGAAAAAGGTATCCATAGTGATCAACACAACATGACATACAGGATAACATTTAAATCCACTAAGAATATTATTCATAAGATTGGATAAAATTCTCATGGGTTTAGTATGTACCTCTTGTATAATTATTATATTTTCTAAAAAGAGGAAGATGCAAGTATATATATACATGTATACATATATACATGTATATATATAAATACATGTATATATATATACATACATGTATGTATATATATATACATACATGTATGTATATATATATACATACATGTATGTATATATATATACATACATGTATATATATATATATACATACATGTATATATATATACATACATACATGTATATATATATACATACATATATATATATATATACATACATGTATATATATATATATATATATATATATATATATATATATATATATATATATATTGAGAGAAAAGAAAAACTACCTATAAATACAAGTAAATAATGAACCTGATAAATTTGAGTTGTTTTTTATTCTTATTGATTTGATTACATGTATTATTTTTTTTTGTATTAGAGTCATATGAATAGTTATAATATATTTGAATTCTTGCTAATATACTGTATGAGGATGACATGCTTATTTATTTAAGTATTTATTATAATGCTTATCTCCTTTTTCATCTCTATAGGTAATTCATGGAAGTACCTATGGTTGATTTAGGATTGAATATGCATCTCTATAGGTGTTTCACATGTGTTAGCAAAGATTTTATGTTAAAGGTCTATTGAAAGTAATGATATTAAATAAAAATATGACTTAAAAAGAAAAAAAAAGTTAAATAATAATCTTTTATTTATTTTTTACTATGTTAATTTTTTAACTAATGATTGTTATTATTTTAGTTATAAAATCTTTTAGTTTTCACTGCATCGTCATGAGTTAGATTGGTTCCAAAGGTATAAAAAAAAAGTGTGGTTATAACTAATGATTGTTATTATTTTAGGATTTGTTGACATTTTAATTAAGACCGGAAATCTTTCAAATTTTAATAATAAGTGAAATTTGTTAACTTTATAGAAATTGAAAATTTTTAATTGGATTTCTGGCTCTTGAAAAAGCTCGAGAAATGAAGAAAAGAGGGGAAAAAAATCATCTTGTGGAATCTATAAAAACATAATTCTGCGAGGCAATTGAAATGCTTCATTTCTTTGATCAAATGTTAGCTAGGTGGCGTTTTTAGTTTCCATCATCCTAACGCTATCATAACAATAGAAAAAAGTTGGCTGTTTATTCTTTGGATCAGTATACACTTAAGAGATTGAGCCAAGAATTCGAAAGGAAGGAAAATTGGAGAACATGTACATTCTTTAAGGCTTAGAGGGGAGGAAAATGATTACAGAGATTACACGCTGTGTCGAATCAAACATAATAAAAAATGTTCAAGAACGCAGAATTATCACGTAAAATAATCTTTTTGTCGATAGAAGCCTTTGGCAGAATTATGGCAGCATATTCCTTGTGTTATATTGTTTCGGCTTAATGTCCAAAAACCTCCTCACACTTTGCTGTCTTCCTTGATCAGACCTCCCTTTATCTTAACCTGCAAGGCATGAATAAAGATTGTGTGAGTCAAGTCAAACAAGCAATCAGGTAGCTGCTACAAATTTAATTTGAACATTAGCTCCTAAAGATTATGTGAATAAATGTGAGTCAAACAGGTGCTATTTGGAAAATAAAAACTACATTCATTAGTATGACGTAAAGGTGAGAAATGCACGTAAGTTACGCACTATAAAATTTGTCTTTGGTTGATTATTTTACGAAATTGTTGATTAATCATTTTTTACAGGCAATTCAATCATTCTCATTGAATCAAAGTCTTCAAAATCAATAGTCAAAGTCAATTAGGACCACCGGTCAAAATTAGCAGAGTTGAAAAGTGATAAAGAAGAAAAGGAAGAAAACTGAGATAATTCCTCCTTCTACATCCACTGGCCCAATGAAGGGAATCAACAAACTGCATTACTACTACACTACCAAATGGTGATCACTAATCTTACATGAGGGGGGCAAGGATGTGTTCAGCATAATACTGTCTGGAGGAGCAAGGAAGGCAATCAAGGACGTAAGAATGGTCGTATACCGCTTCGACGTCGATTCTGTAGACCAGTAGCTTCCGCCGCTCCCTGCAGCTGGTCCTGTAGGCCACCGCGATGTGAGCGATGGCAAGGGCTAACGAGGTCAAGAACAACGCTTCGATCGCCGGAGATTCTCTGCCGGCGAGCGCAAGGATCCACCGCGGCTCCTGTCGCGGCGGAGCCACCCAGTAGATGGTGAACGCCTTGATCAGCACGTAAGCGGTCGATGCGGAGCTGCAGAACGCGGTGATCCCCACATACAATCCTCGACCCCCGTCGCAGACGAGGAAAGCAACTGCAGCAGGTAAGAGAGAAGAAGAGGTCGGAATCATTCATAAGTCTGCGGCATGGCCACGCGCGGAGAGTGCGGTGCATGATGGCCCTTACACAGGATGAGGAAGGATCTGAGGGCGGAAACCATGGGCAGATCGATCAAAGAAGAGCGGAAGTCGAAGGTCTTCAGTTGTCCCGGGAGAGCCCAAAGGGAGAGAGGAGGAGAGCCGCGGTTGGAGACGGAGAGCAGGGTCGGCGGCAGGAGCAGGTCAAGCACGACGACGAACACCGGGGGAGCACAGACGAGGAGGAGGGACGCCAGCATGGCTGCCACGAAGAAGAGCGTCTTGGCCCATCGCCACGGCCGAGTCCATGACCTCGCCTTGGGCGAGCCACTTACCATCTTCCTTTCCATGAGCTGATGAATGTTGATGAGTGGCGGAAGAGAAGGCGAAGCCACGGCAAGTGCCGATCACAAGAGAAGAATAATTGAATTGGACGTCACAAGTCTAATTAAACACCGCGACCGGCACGAAATCGCACTCCAGACGCCCATATGTTTCTTTGCAACTTGTGTTGAAAGGAGGAACTATCTATTAGGCTGCTGCTTTGACCCCCACCGGACAGGCGGTGTAGAAGTTCTCTTTCTCTAGCGAGACTTGTGATGGTCAACCATCGACATGCTAATAGAAACTTCCTTTTACTTGTCATGCTTTCCTTGTTGAAAAGGCGCCTCTCTGATATTTGATATCATATCAAGTGTACGTTTTCTGAGGGATCCGCTCTCTATTATAGAAGGAAATAAGATTCAGAAAAATCAATCGCACCGATATGTATTGGCCGGTTCGAAAATTTTCTTCCGATCCTACTGGAAACTGATTTTTTTTTTCTATTTTTTTGTAATATAGAATAGCTACTATCAATATTATTCCTCCTATCTTCATTCTCTTTCATACCATATATCACACTTGTACCAATTCCACCAACACAATGCATGCATTTCAAATCGGAACTTCAAAAATCTCAGAGTGCAAAGCGCTCCTCCAAAACCGTACCCCATTCCAAAATCTCATCTCTCGTATGAATGCAAAAAATTAAACATAAACATCAATCTATTGATTTGATCACAAACGTATAAGAACAAGCACCACATGGGCTGCAAATTTTGTGCTGGGTGGTACGTGTAAAGAGTCCATCCATTATCCTGTTTGTGGTGGATGCTATAAAAATAATGCAACACCTGCCGACGTTTGAGGATACAAAATTTGTGGCGGATTATTGTTAGGCAGGTAGGTTGGAAAATTTACTAGTGCACATCCTAATCGTTTTCTTTCTAGAGATGATTTTTTACATTTTAATTTAGATATACACATTACTCTAATTTTAATTAGGATAATCTAATAATTTAGGTTTAGTTGTCCCTCTCCTTTTAATTAAGGACATCATCCCTTCTCCTTGATGGTGGTACAAAACATGACTTTTGCAAAAGAGGAGAAGATGACATTAGGGTATAAGAGGGGGAAAAAATAAAAAAGAAGATAGGGATCCAAATCTTTTAGTTTTTTTTTTATTTTTTATAGAACATGATGTTGAATTTTAGATTTTGATGATGAAATCAATTGATGAAGTTATGATCTAATGAGCGTTTGAGTGACGCAAGACTAACTTCGATCATGGAAAGACAAATCGTTTGAAGTAAAAAGAATAGGCCGAAATGGATTAAATTTTCCTTGATTAAATTTGTCTTGACTTAAATTCAAGGTTCTATTAATATGACATATTGATAAGGGGAGTTAAAGTTAATTCCGTTATCAATGTTGAATCTTGAATTTTGATGATGAAATTAATTGTAAATTGTTTGATCTAATCTATATATTAAGAAAAGTGTATAGGATTAACTACGATAGTAATAAGACATAAAGCATGTGTTGTGCCAAAGTCAAGATTGAGATCTCGTTGGTGTTAGGAACGAGTCGGTACTAAGAGGGGGGGTGAATTAGTGCAGCGATAAAACCGTTGGTTCTGAAAATATTTTGTATGATTAAAACCGATCTCGGAAAGATGCTTAGATTGAAGGCGTATTCGTAAACGTATTGAAGATAGTTTATAGTTAATGTAAATTGTAATAAGTAAATGCAAACTAGATTTTATAGTGGTTCACTCATCATGACCTATATCCACTCCATTGATTTCTCTTTCGTCGAGGCCATCGGCATCCACTATCGATCTTCCTTCAATAGGCGAAGACCAACCACCTTTTACAACTCGATTCTCCTTTTATCGAGTTTAGGAGATAACCCTTATACTCTCACTTACTCCTCTCTCAATCTATTCTAACACTTAGAATTTTTTAGAGGAGTTCACACAAGATTGTAGTAGCATTTCTTTCTATTTTTACTCTCAAGTCTTGTATATGTTAACCAGAGATGAGAGGGATATTCATAGGCTTCAAGTTGATTCAAACTTGGAGCCTAAAAACATCTCATCCTGGGTTTCCTGAGTACGGGTGGTACCACCGCTTAACAGAGCACGGAGATCGAGCTCTGGCAATACCATCGCCTGACAAGGGCGGTACTATCGCTGGTAGCATTTGCTGCCGACGGTACCACTACCCAGTCTGAGAGGTACAACTACCTAGACCACTTGAGAGACTGAGTCTCTCAAGCGGTGCCACCGCTTGTTAGGGTTTCAGCATCTTGGTTGGGCCTTGAATCCAGCCCAAACTAGCCCAACTTCGGATCCAGTTGGCCCCTAACAGAGTTGATGGGATTACCTCCCAATCCCAACTCTAATTATATGCTAACTATGATTCCTAAGACATATTCTAAGCATTCTAGTTCTGGTGCATCAATTGTTCTTTCGGGGAACATCCGACGAACTCCCGGCAAGCTCCTGGACTTCACGAGAATCTTCTTGGTGAGTTCCGATGTGCTTCTTTGGTAAGCTCCTGGACTTCTCGGTTGGTTCTGGTAGAACTTCCGACGAACGTCCGGACTTCCGATGAACTCTTGAACTCCCAACGAAATTACGTTCTTGACTCTAGGACTTCATTTTGCTTTATGCCTTGCTATCGTAGTTAATCCTGCATACATAAAATACACTACAACCTAGACAATTATTACTAAGCATGAATCATGTCATCTGACATGTCATTGGTCCATCGACGCTTCGTCCGATTCTTCGACGCATCATCTTCTCTTGCGGCCTAATGCTCAATCAGCCAGTTGACCTCCGCAACTCCGATATCCTTGGTGTAATATCCACTCTTCTTGGCCCGATGCCCAAATTCATGGCCCGAAGCTTTCTGTTGATACGTTGACAGATCCTCCAGCCCGATGTCCAAATTTCTGACATGTTTTCCTCTGGCCCAACATGATTCTTCCTACTTTAATTGTCTCTCCTTGATCAAAACATCCTGTGTCACTCAAAATACAAATCAAATCATAAACACTTATCAATTGGTTTCATCATCAAAATTTGAGATTCAATAGTTGGAAGTTCAAGAGTTCGTCAGAAGTTCGGATGTTCGTCAGAAGTTCTGTCGAAACCAACCAAGACGTCCAGGAGCTTGCCAAAGAAGCTGATCGGAACTCATCAAGAAGATCATTGTAAAGTCTGGGAGCTTGTCGAGAGTCCATCGGAATATTATCGAGAGTTTGTTAGAAGATCACTAGAAGATCGTCGGAAGCTCGCCAAAAGAGCAATTGATATACCGGAATAAGAGTCCTTTGATTATGTCTTAGTTATTATAGTTAGATAGTAGATTAAGTTAGAATTGGGAAGTAATCCCACTAACTTAATTATGTGCCAATTGGGCCCTTAACAGGGCTGAATTGGATCGGATTGAATAGCCTATTCAGCCCTTGAAAATATGGCCGACGGTGGCACCGCTTAGGAGACCCACTCTCCCAAGTGGTCTGGGTGGTGGTACCGCCCAGACTGGGAGGTGGTACCATTGGCAGTTAATTCTGCCAATGATGGTACCACCCTTGTCAGGTAGTGGTATCGCTAGAACTCGGTCTCCGAGCTCTTTCAAACGGTGGTACTACCTAGACTAGGCGGTGGTACAACCCAGTGTTAGACTACAGATGATAGTACCACCCAGTAATGGCGGTGGTATTGCTAGTACCCTGAAATTCAGGGATGTGACACTTTTTTGCTCCACTTTTAAAGCCATTGGGGCCTATAAAAACCCTACCTTTTTCTGCATGAAAGGGCATGAAAAGTATTGGCATAATCTTAAATCTTTGAAGTGTTAAGAGTTGTAAAAGTGCTAGAGTCCTCCTTCTCCATTTCTAAGTGTTGAGATCATTTAAGAGAGGTGTGAGACTTGTAAGGGTTGTCTCCTAAGCTTGTGAAAAGAAGAAAGCGTTATAAAAGGTGATTGGTCTTCGCCTATTAAAGGAAGGTCTTTAGTGGACGCTAGTGACCTCGACAGAAGAGGAATCCGAAAGTAGATGTAGGTTACAACAACCAAACCACTCTAAATTCTAGTTTGCTTTTCATTTGTGTAATTTACATTACTGCAAACCTCCTTAATCTTCTCTTTACACTTCTATAAAAGCTTTCAAATTCAATCTCTCTCCGAAATGGATTGAATTGAAACAAATATTTTTCGGAATTAGGTTTAATCGAGAAAGTTTTTTGCTGCACTAATTCACCCCCCCCTCTTAGTGCGCTCTTGATCCTAACAATTGGTATCAGAGCAAGGTTCACTCTCATTTAGTTTAAAACCCAAGAGAGATGACATTTGCTGGCAACCAAGAGGGTTATTCAATTACACGTCCGCCCATGTTCAATGGGACAAATTACACATATTGGAAGACTAGAATGAGGATCTTCCTAATTTCAATGGATTTTGAATTATGAAATATTATAGAAAATGGGTTTCAAAAGTCTTCTCTTCTAATGAACGATTGGAATGAGTTGAAGAAGAAGACTTTTACTTTAAACGCCAAGGCTATGAATGCCTTATTTTGTGTTTTACATAAAAACGAATTTAATTAAGTATTTATTTATGAAACGTCTTTTGATATATGACACACACTCAAAGTGACTCATGAAGGCATTAGTAGGGTAAAGGAGTAAAAAATTAATCTTTTAGTGCATACTTATGAGTTGTTTTGGATGAAACCGAGTGAGACCATTGGAGATATGTATACTTGATTTATGGATGTCGTCAATGGTCTAAAAAGACTTGGTAAAGGTATCTCGGATTTTGAACTTGTTAATAAAATTTTAAGATTCCTTCCAAAGAGTTGCGACCCTAAAGTCATGGTCATTCAAGAGGCCAAATATTTAAATAACTTTCCTCTTGAAGAACTAATCGGGTCACTAATGATCTATGAGATGACTTGTAATACTTATGAAGAGCTTAAAAATAACCTTCTAAAGAACATGAAGGATATGACACTAAGAACTCAAGAAGACCACTTGAAAGAAAATATAAGTGATGAGGACTTTGATGAAGGCTTGGCACTCCAAAAAAAATCAAAAAATTAATAAAAAGAAATAAATTAAAAAATGATACTAAAAATAAAATTAAACCCAAGAAAGAACAAGTGATATGCTATGAATACAAGAAGCCGGGACACTTCAAGAGTGAATGTCCCCAAGCAAAGAGGAAGCAATCAAAGAGGAAGCAATTAAAGAAGAAGAAGACTCTTAAAATAACATGGGATGACTCAAGTGCATCCGAAGAAGAGGAGTCAACTAACACCAAGCAAGTTACTCACTACACACTAATGGCTATCGGAGATGAGGTAACAAGTTCATTAAACGTAAATTTATCTTTTGGTGAGCTTTTAAGTACTTTTCGTGAATTGTTTGATAAATGTAGAACCTTGAGTTAAAAGTATAATTCTTTGAAAAAAGAACATACTTCTCTTGTTAGCAATTTTGATAGACTAAAAATTGAGCATGATGATAGTTTAGCTCCCTGCACAAAATACCATTAAGTAGAAACACTTAGAAAGGATAAATTGCTACTCAAAGAAACTTTAGAAAGGTTTAAGGTTGGTAGCAAGTTCTTAAACATGATCCTTGCCAACAAGGGTCAACGTTCATAGAAAAGGTAAAATCGGATTTGTGAGTAGCTCTCACCAAAATCCAACCACCTTTGTTAAAGGTCCTACTTTAAGTGTTTCACCCCGAAACAAATGCAACTATTGTTGCAAATTTGGGCAGGTAACTTATTATTGTTTATTTAAGAAATGTAGTCTACACAAACTGATTTGGGTTCCTAAAGAAACCGTAAAGAACTCCATACAAAATGATAAGTTAAGCTGATCGATTTTTGAGGCACCCAAGGTCAAATGGGTATCTAAAAATTATCTATTTTTGTAGAAACGGTTACCATCACAAGCTAGGAGCAAGAGATGATACCTTAATAGTGGATGCTCAAGATATATGATCGGAGATCCATCTCAATTCTCTAAGTTCACTAGCCTAGACGAAGGATATGTCACCTTCAAAGATAACAACAAAGGTAAAATTATAGGCAAAGGAATAATAGGTAACACATCCAACTTTTTTATTGAAGATGTATTATTAGTTGATGGCTTAAAGCATAACCTCTTGAGCATTAGTCAAATATGTGATAAAGGATATATCATTAGATTTGAATCCAATGCTTGCATTATTAAAAAACCACACAAAAACACATCTATGATTACTCTAAAACAAAATAATGTATATACCATCGACAATGATGATCTTTGTAATGAAATATGTTTTTCGATTTTGAATGATGATGCTTGGCTTTGGCATAGGAGATTAGATCATGCTAGTATAAAACTAATCTATCAAATCTCATCCAAAGAACTTGTAAGAGGGATTCCTCATATTAAGTTTGTTAAAGACAATGTGTGTGATGCATGCCAACTAGGAAAACAAATAAAAGATAGTTTCAAACCAAAGAACCAAATAAGCACCTCTAGACCATTGCAATTGATCTACATGAACTTGTTCGGACCAATTGCTACATCAAGTCTAGGAGATAGCAAATACACCTTTGTCATCATAGATGATTATAGTAGATACACTTGGACTTACTTCTTGGCATACAAAAATGATTACTTTACGTATTTTTCTAAGTTTTGTGAATTTGTTCAAAATGAAAAGGGTTTTATAATTTCATCAATTCAAAGTGATCATGATGGTGAATTTCAAAATTATGATTTCTAAGAATTTTATAAATCTAATGGATACAACCATAATTTCTCTACTCCAAGAAATCCTCAACAAAATAGAGTAGTAAAAAAAAAGAATAGAAACTTACAAGAAATGACAAGAACCATGTTAAATGAACATAGCCTACAAAAATATTTTTTGGTCGAAGCTGTAAATACGACATGTTATGTCATGAATAGGGTTCTAGTAAGACCATTACTTTTCAAAACTCCTTATGAGTTGTGGAACAATAAAAAATCCAATGTTTCATATTTTAAAGTTTTTGGTTGTAAATGTTTTATCTTGAACGAAAAAGATGCCTTAGGAAAGTTTGATGCAAAATCCAATGAAGAAATTTTTCTTAACTATTATTCTATTTCTAAGGCCTTTTATATTTTTAACAAAAGAACATTAGTTATAGAAGAGTCCATTCATGTTGTTTTTAATTAAGTTTTCGAAGTTAAGAAAAATGATCTTGATGATGATCTTAATTTTGATGCTTTGAATTTAAATGAAACTATTTCTCAATCTAGCAATTTGGA
Source organism: Musa schizocarpa (assembly GCA_900464855.2). Taxonomy (NCBI): domain Eukaryota; kingdom Viridiplantae; phylum Streptophyta; class Magnoliopsida; order Zingiberales; family Musaceae; genus Musa; species Musa schizocarpa. The sequence continues at coordinate 19,734,985 of LS990923.1, read as the reverse complement.
TGTATCTTCTTCTAAAACATCCTTACCCAAGGAATGAAAGTATGTAGATGCTCATCCTAATGAGCTAATCATAGAAGACACAACAAAAGAGGTTCAAACTCATTCTTCTCTTAAGAATTTTTATGTTAATGATGCTTTTTTCTCCCAAATTGAACCTAAATATATTGACGAGGCATTAAAAGATGATTCAAGGGTTATCGCAATGCAAGAAGAGTTGAATTAAATTGAGAGAAATGAGATGTGGAAGCTTGTTCGAAGGCCAAATGACCATTTAGTTATTGGTACTAAATGGGCCTTTAGAAACAAGCAAGATGAATTTGGTATTGTTAAATCTCATATTTTGATGATGAAGTCAATTATCATTTGGTTATCTAATCCATATGTTGAAATAAGTATGCAGGATTAACTATGATGGCAGTAAGACATGCAACAGGTGTTAAGCTAGAGTCAAGACCAAGATCACGTTGGGGATTCAAGAGTTCGTCGGAAGTCCAGACGGTCGTCGGAGGTTTTGAGGGAACAATCCGAGAAGTCTAGGAGCTTGCCAAAGAAGCTCATCGGAACTCGCAAAGAGGATCATCGCAAGTTCAGGAGTTTACCGGGAGTCCGCCGAAGCATCGTCGAGGGTTCGTCGGATGTTCTCCAGAAGTTCGTCGGAAGCTCGTCGGAAGAAGTGATTGATGCACTAGAACATGATCTGTAGTATTGATTTCTTATTTGTCATAGTTAGCATATAGATTAAGTTAGGATTGGGTGGTAATCCCATTAACTTAATCTGTGGCCAACTGAGCCCTTGGTAGACTCAAATTAGGTTGAATGGATCAACCCATTCGGACACAGAATTCCTGGCTAGCGGTGGCACTACCCAGGAGACTCGATCTCCCAAGAGTTCTGGGTAGTAGTACCGCCCCTGTCAAGTGGTGGTACCACCGGCAGTTATTACTACCAGCGGTGGTACCGCCCTTGTCAAGCAGTGGTACCACTTGAGCTCGGTCTCCGAGCGATGTCAAGCGGTAGTATCACCCAGAATGAGCGGTAGTACCACTCAATGACAGATGACAGGTGGTGGTACTGCCCAGTTATGGCAGTAGTACTATCAGGACCTCGAAAATCTAAGAATAGACACTTTTGAGCTCCGAATTCAAATTGATTGGGGCCTATATAAAAGGAAAACTGATAGCTTGCCTTTATTCTGAGTATTTAAGAGTTTAAAAGTGTTGTAAAAGGCTAAAGTTCCTCTCTCTGTTTTCTTTCTAAGTCTTGATCATTCAAGAAAGAAAGGAGTGAAAACTTGTAAGGGTTATCTCCTAAACCCTTTAAAAGGAGAAAAGTTAAAAAGGATGGTTGATCTTTGCCTATTGAAGTCCTCTAGTAGATGTCAGAATGGACTTTTAGACTTGTTCCTTTTGAAGTCAAACGGTGTTTGAACTGGGTTTAGCTGGTCTGTAGCTTAAGTAGTTCTTCGTTATATAAACCTCAATAGGACTTCAATGTTTTCAGTGGACTACCTCACTCAGTGAAACTACTTTCTATAAGTAGTTTTGTATAAATCTGCAAGAATTGGTCTGTAGCTTACACTTTTGGTCTGTATTACACGTGAACTCTATTGAGTTCAAGATAAATTTTGAGCGGCTCAGTAGAGTTTCTATGAGTTAGCAAAACTACTGTATGAGTTTAAGGTACGCTCAAACTCATACATGAGTTAGCAACGTGTAAAGGTTTAAGCTTTCTATAAAACCTATAATACGTGTAAAGGTTTATAAAAGAGACTCATAGCAAAACTACTGTATGAGTTAAATCTACTGTTCTATATTGTATAAGATGGTCAAATATAGACAGCCTATAGCAAACCTATAAGAGTTTATACAAGATAAATCCTGCGTGTATTGGTTTGCGTACCGCTATCTTGTATAGGCTGTCTATGTAATATTGTATGGGAGAGTATATTATACAACCGTTTAGCAGCCTATAGGTAGTATTGGTTTATATGGGAGTGTTTTATATGGGATTGTATTGGTTTGCTAAAGTATGAGTTTTGCTACCGATAAAGTATGAGTTTTACTAAACACGCAAAACTTAGCAGCTAAGTAGCACTTTTGAATCTTTACACAGCCTATATTGTATAAGCTACACGTGGTTTCTATATTATACGTACCACGTGAAACTCTACTGTTCTATATTGTATGAGTTTATACAAAAGCTACGTTCTATAGCAAAACTCATACAAGCTACTTATAGACCACGTTTCTATATAAACCTACGTTTATCTTGCACAGTTTGAACTGAGCTACAGCTAAGTTTAAGCTTAAACTTCCGGCGGTTATGAGCTACAGCTCATAAGTACTTTAGGTGAAGCTACTGACCACGTGAAATAGAGTGCTCTAGTAGACGTGTGCCTTTAAAAGGAGAAAAACTAAAAGATCTCTAGTAAACGTCGGTGACCTCGTTGAAGGAGGAAGGTGGATGTAGTTCAAGAGTGACCGAATCACTTTAAATTTTGGTTTGTATTTATATTCTGCTATTTATCTGCAAACTGCCTCCGTTGCTTTACATCAACTATACTTCCATTTGCTCTCAAGTTAAAGATCTTTCCGAAATGATTTTCATACGATATCTTTTGAACTGACGAAAGTTTTTTGTTGTACTAATTCACCCCCTCTTAGTGCTCTTGATCCTAACAATTGGTATCAGAGCGGGTACATTCTCAAATGGATTAAAACCCAAGAGAGATGACATATGTCGGAAACCAAGAGGGTCACTCTATTACACGTCCACACCCATATTCAATGGGACGTACTACACCTATTGGAAGACCCAAATGAGGATCTTCCTTATTTCCATGGATTTTGAACTTTGGAATATTGTTGAAAATGAATTTTCAAAGTCTTCTCTTCCAATAATCAATTGGAATGAATTGAAGAAGAAGAATTTCGCTCTAAATGCAAAGGCTATGAATACCTTAGTTTGTGCACTTAATAAAAACAAGTTCAAACATGTTTCGATTTGTGAAATTGCATTTGATATTTGGCATACACTCGAAGTGACTCACGAAGGCATGAGTAAAGTGAAAGAGTAAAAAATTAATCTTTTAGTACATTCTTATGAACTTTTTCGAATGAAACCGAGCGAGACCATAGGTGACATGTACACCCGTTTCACGGATGTCGTCAATGATCTAAAAGGACTTGGTCAAAGTTTTTCAGATTTCGAGCTCGTTAATAAAATTCTAAGATCCATTCCAAAGTGTTGAGACCCTAAAGTCACTGCTATTCAAGAGGCTAAAGATTTAAACAACTTTCTTCTTGAAGAATTAATTGGGTCAATAATGACCTACGAAATGACTTGCAAAGCTCATGAAGAGCATAAGGACACCCTTCCAAAGAATAGGAAGGATATGACACTTAGAACTTAAGAAGACTACTTGAGAGAAAACTTAAGTAATGAGGACTTTGATGATGACTTGGCACTTCTAACAAGAAAATTTAAAAATTTGATTAAAAGAAATAAATTTAAAAATGATACTGAAAATAAATTTGAATAAAAAAAGGATCAAGTTATTTGCTAAGAATGCAAGAAGCCAGGACACTTTAAAAGTGATTGTCCCCAAGTCAAGAAGAGAATACCAAAGAAGAAGTGCTTAAAGCAACATGGGATGACTTAAGCACATCCGAAGAAGCACCGAACAAGTTGCTCATTATGCACTCATGGCCATTAGAGAGGAGGTATCAAATTTAATTGATATAGATTTATCATTTGATGAATTATTAAATGCTTTCCATGATTTATTTGATGAATGCAAAACAATTAGTAGAAAATATAAATTATTAAAAAAGGAGCATGATAGTCTTGTTAGTAATTTTGATAAATTAAAAATTAAACATAATGATAGTTTAGTTTCATATACAAAATGCCATGACTTAGAAGTACTCCAAAAGAAGAACTTGCTATTCAAGGACACCTTAAAGAAATTCGTGGTTAGTAGCAAGTCCTTGAATATGATCCTTACCGATAAGGGTCACGTTTCTTTTAAGCTCTTACCAAAATCCAACCACTTTCATTAAAGGCCCTATCTTGCATGTTTTGCACCAAAATAAGTGCAACTTTTATTGCAAACATAGACATAGAATTTATCATTGTCCATTTAAGAAGATTAGTCCTAACAAATTGATTTGGGTTCCTAAAGGAACAGTAATAAATTCTATGCAACATGACAAACAATTTAGATCGGTTTTTGAGGCACTCACGATTAAATGAGTACCTAAAAATTATCCTTTTTTATAGAAACATATATCACCACAAGCTAGGAGCAAGAGATGGTACCTTGATAGTGGATACTCAAGGTATAAGATCGGAGATCTATCTCAATTCTCTAAGCTCACTAGCAAAGATGAAGGCTATGCTACATTCGGAGATAAACAAGGGTAAAATCATTGGCAAAGGAATCATAGGTAACAAATCCAACTTTTTTATTGAAGATGTTTTGTTCGTTAATGGTTTAAAACATAATCTCTTGAGCCTTAGTCAATTGTGTGATAAGGGATATATTGTCAAATTCGAATCTAATACTTGCATCATTGAAAAACCATATAAAAACATATCTATGATTGCATTAAAACAAAATAACATATATACCATTGACATCAATGATCTTTGTAATGAAATATATTTCTCAGTTTTGAATGATGATGCTTGGCTTTGACATAGGAGATTAGGTCATGCTAGCATGAAACTAATCACCCAAATTTTATCCAAAGAACTTGTAAGAGGAATTCCTCATTTCAAGTTCATCAAAGATAATATGTGTGACGCTTGTCAATTAGGAAAATAAATAAAGGATAGCTTCAAATCTAATAATCAAATAAGCACCTCTAGACCATTGCAATTGATCCATATGGATTTATTCGAACCAATCTTTGCATTAAGCCTAGGAGGTAGCAAATACGCTTTTGTTATTAAAGATGATTATAGTAAATACACATGAACTTATTTCTTGAAACACAAAAGTGAATGCTTTAGATATTTCATCAGGTTTTTTAAACTTATTTAAAATGAAAAGGTTCTATGATTTCATCAATTCGAAGTGATCACGGTGGTAAATTTCAAAACCGTGATTTTTAAAAATTTTATGAATCTAATGGATACAACGACAACTTCTCTACTTCAAGAAATCATCAACAAAATAGAGTAGTAGAAAGAAAGAATAGAAATTTATAAGAAATCATAAGAACCATGTTGAATGAACATAGTCTACCCAAATATTTTTGGGCCGAAGCCGTAAACATGATATGCTATATTATGAATAGAATTCTAGTAAGACCCTTACTCACCAAAACCCCTTATAAGTTGTAGAATAACAAAAAACCCAATGTTTTATATTTTAAAGTTTTTGGGTGTAAGTGTTTTATATTGAATGAAAAAGATGCCTTAGGAAATTTTGATGCTAAATTCGATGAAGGAATTTTTCTTGGTTATTCCTCAATTTCTAAAGTATTTCGTATCTTCAATTAAAGAACTTTAATTATAGAAGAATTCATTCATGTTATTTTTAATGAGATTTCTGAAATCAAGAAAAACGATTTTGATGATGATGCTAATTTTGATTCTTTGAATTTAAATAAAACCCCTTCTCCAACTAGCAACTTGGATACATCCACTTCCGAAACATCCTTATCCAAGGATTGGAAGTATGTAGATGCTCATCCTAAGGAGCTAATCATAGAAGACACATCTAAGGGGGTTTAAACACGTTCTTCTCTTAAAAATTTTTGTGCCAACACTGTTTTTCTCTCCCAAATTGAACTTAAATGTATTGGCAAAGCCATGAAAGATGATTAATGGATTATCACAATGCAAGATGAGTTAAATCAATTTGAGGAAAATGAGGTGTGGAAGCTTGTTCCTAGGTCAAATGACCATTTAGTTATTGGTAATAAATGGGTCTTTAGAAACAAGCAAGCTGAATTTGGTATAATGGTTAGAAACAAGGCTAGATTAGTGGCCAAAGGTTTCAACCAAGAAGAAGGTATCAATTATGAAGAAACCTTCGCTCATGTGGCTCGATTAGAAGCCATAAGGATGCTCCTTGCCTATACTTGTAGTAATAATGTTAAGTTGTTTCAAATGGATGGTAAAAGCACTTTTCTTAATGGATTTATTTTCGAAGAAGTTTATGTTGAACAACCTCTCGGATTTGAGAATAATAGTCTCCCTAATCATGTGTTTAAATTTACTAAAGCTCTCTATGGTTTAAAACAAGCCCCAAGGGCTTGGTATGAGAGACTTAGTTCTTTTCTTATTGAAAATAATTTCTCTAAAGGCAAGGTCGATACTACATTGTTTATAAAAAAATTTAAAAATAATTTTCTCATTGTTCAAATTTATGTTGATGATATTATCTTCTATTCTATGAACGAATCTCTTTGTGAATCTTTTGCTAAAACTATGAGCCTTGAATTTAAAATAAGTTTGATGGGAGATTAACCTTCTTTTTAGGCTTACAAATTAAATAACTAAGCAATGACATCTTTATTAGTCAAACTAAATACCCTTTAGATTTGCTAAAAAGATTTAATATGGATAGCTCAAAAGCTATCAACACTCCTATGAGCACCTCTATTAAGTTAGAAATAGATGAGAGTGGAGAAAGCTTTGATAAAAAAACTTATAGGGGTATGATGAGAAGTTTACTTTACCTCACTACAACTAGACCGGATATCATATTCAGTATAGGACTTTATGCTAGGTTTCATTCGAATCCTAAGATATCTCATCTCAAAACTGTTAAAATAATACTTAGATATCTTAAAAGTACCACAAATCTAGGATTATAGTATCAAAAATCCAAGAATTTTGAGCTAATTGCTTATGCTGATGCGGATTTTGCTGGGTATAGACTAGATAGAAAAAGCATATCAGGAACATATCAATTTTTAGGACATGCACTTGTTTCTTGATTATCCAAGAAATAAAACTTGGTTGCACTATCTACAACCAAAGCAGAGTACATTGCAGCTAGTGCATGCTGTGCATAAGTTGTATGAATGAAAAACACTTTAAAGGATTATAAGATTCATCTTAAAAATATTCTCATAAAATGTGATAACACAAGTATAATATGTTTAATAAAGAATCACATTCAACACTCAAGAGCAAAACATATTGATATTAGACATCACTTTATACGAGATCATATCACTAATCATGATGTAATTCTAGAGTTCATTGATACTAAACATCAATTAATTGATATTTTTGCAAAACCTTTAAGTGAAGAATAATTTGATTTTATCAGAAGAGAATTAGGAATGTTGACTTGTCTGAATGTATGAATTTGTTAAATTTCATTTTCGGACTTTCTTGATCCTTGATCAATCACTTAGAAACTCAATGCCGAAAATCTTATTTTACATGATTATATGCTTCAATAACATGTTGGAAATTATGTGTCTTGATGCCAAAAATTTCCATGATGATAAGCATATTTTACCTTCATGATTGTAACAAAACATTGTCCGAATGCATGATTTTGTATTTCTCTTCCGGACTTAATGTATTTATTGAATGGAGCTTTCATGAGCCTATGTCATATCAAGCTTTCATGAGCTTTCATGATTTTTGACATATGAAATTGATTAACAAATGCATCTCTCATGGGTTTACCTTGTGAAAAATGATTTTTAATCGAGAAATGGATTTGATTGAATGAATTCCTTCTTGATGAAGGAAGACTTTTTTTAAAGAACACTTGCAAGAATTTAATTTCACATGTATATCTTGATTCTTGTAAAAATGAAGCATGATTTAATCTCTTATCATTTTTAACTTCTTTCAAAGTTAGTTCACAATGGCTTTTCTCCTTCATGCAAAATGTTAATGACAAATAAGGAAGAAGTAATAAAAGCTATCTCCTTAGTGGACTTTTGAATGATACCATGTCATGATTGCTTAAAAAATAATTTGTATGAATCACTTATTGTTGAAAAAATGACATGAATCTTTTTATGACATGTATCTTTATTACACTTATTGTTGAATCGCTCTCCTTTTTGTTGATGATAAAGGGGGAGAAATATGTGGTAAATTGATGATAGAATGAATTGCTATACATATTTGATGATAGAATGAATTGCTATAAACTTGAAATATTTACATTAATGATAAGATATCTAGAGCTTACATCGCAATCTTACAAATTAATATCTTGCCATGTGATGAATTGCTACGATTGCTATCTTTCACATATGAAATATAATACTTGAAAATGGATGTTAAGCCTTGACATCATTTTCAGAAAGATACATCATGATAGGAATCATGATGAGGGTATTGATAAGTTTAAATGAACTTAACTTATCAATATATCTCTTGAATTCAAAGGCTTTGAATTCAAGAATGACTTATCTCAAGTATGACATATAGATAGGGGGAGTTAAGGTTAACTTCGTCATTAATTGATTGACATCATAAAAAAGGGGAAGACTATTGAATATCGGATTTTGATAATAAAGTCAATTGTCATTTGGTTATTTAATTCGTATGTTGAGATAAGTGTATTGGATTAAGTATGATGGTAGTAAGACATGTAGTAGATGTTAAACAGGAGTAAAGACCAAAATCACGTTGGGGGTTCGAGAGTTCGTCGGAAGTCCAAATGGTCGTCGGAGGTTCTGAGTGAACAATCCGAGATGTCTAGGAGCTTGCCAAAGAAGCTTGTCGGAACTCGCCAAGAGGATCGTCGCAAGGCCAGGAGTTTGCTGGGAGTCCGCCGAAGCATCACCGAGGGTTCATCAGATGTTCGCCGGAAGTTCATTGGAAGCTCACCGGAAGAAGCGATTAAGACACCAAAACACGATCTATAGTATTGATGTCTTAATTATCGTAGTTAGCATGTAGATTCAGTTAGGATTGGGAGGTGATCCCATTAATTTAATCTGGGGCCAACTAGGCCCTTGGCAGACCCAAATTGAACCGAATGGATCAGCCTATTCGGACCTAGAATTTCTAGCCGACGGTGGCACCGCCCAGGAGACTCGATCTCCCAAGAGTTCTAGGCAATAGTACCACCTATGTCAGGTGGTGGTACTAGCGGTGGTAGTTATTATTGCTAGCGGTGGTACCACCCCTGTTAGGCGGTGGTACCGCCTGAGCTCGATCTCCGAGTGATGTCAGGTGGTAGTACCGCCCAGACTAAGCGGTAGTACCACTCAGTAATAGATGACAGATAATAGCACCGCCCAGTTATGGTGGTGGTACCGCCAGGACCTTGGAAATTCGGGAATGGATACTTTTGAGCTCCGAATTCAAACTGATTGGGGCCTATATAAACCCCACCCTTTCTGCATGAAAGGGCAACTGAAAGCTTGCTTTTATTCTGAGTATTTAAGAGCTTAAAAGTGTTGTAAAAGACTAGAATTCCTCTTCCTCTTTTCTTTCTAAGTCTTGATCATTCAAGAGAGGAGTGAAAACTTATAAGGGTTGTCTCCTAAGCCAATCAAAAGGAGAAAAGTTGTAAAAGGGTGGTTGACCTTCGCCTATTGAAGGAAGGCCTCTAGTAGATGATAGTGACATCGTCGGAGGAGGAAGCCAAAAGTGGATATTGGTTAAGATTGACCGAACCACTCTAAGTCTTAGTTTGCATTTACATTCTACTCTTTATCTTAACTGCAAACTGCCTCCGTTGCTTTACATCAACTATACTTCCGTTTGCTCTTAAGTTAAAGAGCATGGTCATCTGGAACATATCTAAGTTAAAGATTAGATAGAAAAAACACATCTGGAACATATCAATTCTTAGGTCATGCACTTGTCTCTTGGTCTTCCAAGAAACAAAACTCGGTTGCACTATCTACAACCGAAGTCGAATACATAGCTGCTAGTGCATATTATGCACAAGTCATATGGATGAAAAACACATTAGAAGATTATAGAATTTATCTTAAAAATATTTTCATAAAATGTGATAACACAAGTGCAATATGTTTAACAAAAAATCCTATTCAACGCTCTAGAACTAAACATATTGACAGTAGGCATCATTTCATAATAGATCATGTTAATAATCATGAAGTAATATTATAATTCATTGATATGAAGCATCAATTGGTCGATATCTTTATAAAACCCATAAATAAAGAACAATTTGATTTCATTAGAAGAGAAGTAGGCATGTTAAAATGTCTGAATGCATGAGTTGTTATATTTTTTTTTCGGACTATTTTTATGTATTTCATGAATAGAGCTTTCATGAATTTATGTCGTATTAAGTTTATTCCATACCCTTGCTCCATCATGTAATGATGTTTGATACACTTAGTCCCTTCGCCCATTGAATTTATTGACAAATGCATTTTTCATGGATTTCACTATTATGAATTCTTATTGAGAAACGGATTATATTCATGGACCTCTTTTTTATCCTTTCTCATGAACTCTACCTTACTCCTCTCATGAAAGAAGGAAGAATTTTTATGAATTTTTAGTATGAGATGATAACTTGCAAGAATTTTTTATTCTTTTCATAAATCTCTTCTTTTTGTTAAAATTGAATCATGATTTAATGAAACTCATTTATTATTTTTAACATGGTTCAAATCCTTTCATAATTTGGGTCTTCATAGATTCCTTCCTTACCCTTCTTTCATTTCTTGTTCTTATGACAAAAGAAGAAAGAGACTCGCAATACCAAATAAAGAACTAAAAAGCCCTCGAGTAAAAATGTTAGCTTGTTCAAAGAAAAATTATCATGCAAAGTTTTGCATGCCTTCATTTATTGCTTGCATACATTCATTGTGAAACTTGCTTGAATTTTTACCACACTTACATTGTTGAATTGTTCTCCTTTTTGTTGATGAGCAAGGGGGAGAAATATGGCAAATTGATGACAACTTGAAATATTAAACAATGTGTAAAATGTATTGCATTATAGATACTTGATAAATGTCTTTCATTATGTAAGATATCATAAGCTCAACTTGCTATTTACAATTAATATCTTGCCATGGATTGATGAATTTTTATCTTTTGTCAAGAATTATCATTTTGTTAAAATTTATATTCAAAATTCATAAATAATGATTGATTATCATTGGACTTGAAAATAGACGTCATGCCTTGACATCATTTTCACAAATACGAAGCATCGTATTTTGAATTGGTAAATCATGATAAGTATTATGATATGCATATTGATAAGTTTAAATGAACTTAACTTATTGGTTTGATACTTGAATTCAAAGGCCTTGAATTCAAGAATGTATTTTCTCAAAGTATGGTATATAGATAGGGGGAGCTAAGGTTAACTTTGTCATAAATTAATTGCCATCATAAAAAAGGTGGAGATTGTTGAATCTCGGATTTTGATGATAAAATTAATTATAAATTATTTGATCTAATCTATATATTGAGAAAAGTATAGAGGATTAACTACGATAGTAGTAAGACATAAAAAATGTGTTGTGCCGGAGTCAAGATCGAGATCTCGTTGGAAGTTCAAGAGTTCGTCGGAAGTCCGGACATTCGACAGAAGTTCTGTCGGAACCAACTGAGAAGTCCAGGAGCTTGCCAAAGAAGCTCATCGAAACTCGCCAAGAAGATCGTCGTAAAGTCCGGGAGTTTGCTAGGAGTCCGTCGGAACATTATTGAGAGTTCGTCGGAAGAACGTCGGAAGCTCGCCGGAAGAGCAATTGATATACCGGAACAAGAGTGCTTTAATTATGTCTTAGTTATTGTAGTTAGATAGTAAATTAAGTTAGAATTGGAAGGCAATCCAACTAACTTAATTAGGGTGAACTGGATCCTTAATAGGGCTAAATTGGGCTAGATTGAATGGCCCATTTAGCCCCTAAAAACATGGTCAGCGGTGGCACCGCCTGGGAGACCCACTCTCCCAGGTGGTTTGGGTGGTGGTACCGCTAGTAGTTAATGCTGCCAATGGTGGTACCGCCCTTGTCAGGCGGTGGTACCACCAGAGCTCATTCTCCGAGCTCTGTCAGGTGGTGGTACTGCCCAGGCTGGTACCACCCAGTGTTAGACTGCAGGCGATAGTACCACCCAGTAATGGCGATGGTACTGCCAGTACCCCAAAATCCAGAGATATGACACTTTTTGGCTCTAATTTTTAAGCCGCCTATAAAAATCCCACCCTTTTCTACATAAACGGGCACGAAAAGTATTGGCATAATCTTGAGTCTTTGTAGTGTTAAAGAGTTGTAAAAGTGCTAGAGTCCTCCTCCTCTCTTTCTAAGTGTTGAGATCATTCAAGAGAGGTGTGAGACTTGTAAGGGTTGTCTCCTAAGCCCATGAAAAGGAGAAAGCATTGGAAAAGGTGATTGGTCTTTGCCTATTGAAGGAAGGCCTTTAGTGGACATCGGTGACATCGATAGAGGAGGAATCCGAAAGTGGATGTAGGTTACAATGACCGAACCACTCTAAATTCTAGTTTGCTTTTCATTTGTGCAATTTACATTATTGCAAACTTCCTTAATCTTCTCTTTGCACTTTTACGAAACCTTTCAAATTCAATCTCCCTCCGAAACGGATTGAATTGAAACAAATATTTTTCAGAATCGGGTTTAATCGGGAAAGTTTTTCGCTGCATTAATTCAACCCCCCCTCTCTTAGTGTGTTCTTGATCCTTACAATCAATTGGTTGTCATCATCAAAAAAGGGAAGATTGTTGAATCTTGGATTTTGATGTTGAAATCAATTGATGAGTTTGTGATCTAATCTACATTTTTGAGTGATGCAAGACTAGCTTCGATCAAAGAGAGGCAAATTAATTAAAGCATGAAGAATCATATTGGGGCATAGTGAACATGTCAGAAGATTGGAAGTCGGGCCAAAGGATCGGTCGACGTGTCGGTAAAAGACTTGTGTCGTGAATTTGGGCATCGGGCCGAAGGAGCGGACTTTGCGCCAAGCAGATCAGAGTTGCGGAGGTCAACATGCCGATTGGGCAAAAGGCTACAAAAGAGGACGATGTGCCAAAAAATTGGACGAGTGCTGGATGAACCGATGACATACTGGGCAAAGGATTCATACTTTGTAATTATATGTCTAAGATCGAAGTAGTTTAGGGGGCTAATTGAGTTTAATTTTGGTGTAATCATGCTAACTCAATTAGGGGCCAATTGGGCCTTAATTGGGATTAATTTGGGCTCATTGTGTAAGTTTTCTGACTTTTAAGCTCTCTATGCTTGTGTAAGTTAATTAGGGATGAGAGAGGTATTTATAGGCCTCAAGTTGATTCAAACATGGAATCTAAAAATATCTTATCCTTGGTTTCCCGAGTCCTGGCGGTACCACCGCCTGTAGCACTATCACTGGGCGGTACCACTACCTAGTTTGGAGGTACCATCGCTTGGGAGACTATGTTTGAGTGGTACCATTGCCCAGACTGGTGGTACCACTGCCCAGACTGGTGGTACCACCGCCCAGACTGGTGGTACCACCGCTTGACACTGCCATTGGGTGGTATCACTGCCTGACATAGTGTCGGAGATTGTGCCACGACGGTGCATATGTTGGATCATTATTTGGGCCTTTAATTGGGCCCAACATAGTCCATACATGGGCCCAACTAGCCCCTGATTGGGTTGGCCCAATTCTAATCCCAATTATGTGCTAACTATGAAATTTAAGACATTTACTAAGCTAAACAAGTATGTAAGTCTAGGTTTCTTCCAGCGAGCTTTCAGCAATCTTCCAGTGAACTTCCAACGATCTCTCGGTAATATTCCAGCGGACTCCCGGCAAGCTCCTGGACTTCATGATGATCTTCTTAGCGAGGTCCGACAAGCTTCTTTGGTAAGCTCCTGGACTTCTCGGCCAATTCCAACAAAACTTTCGATGAACGTCCGGACTTCCAACGAACTCTCGAACTCCCAACAAAATCACGTTCTTGACTACGGGACTTCATTTTGCTTTATGCCTTGCTATCATAATTAATCATGCATATATAAAACCTACTTCGATCTAGATAATTATTACAAAGCAAATCAAGTGTTGTTTGGCATGTCATTGGTTTATCGGTGCTTTGTCTGAATATTTGGCACATCATCATCTCTTGTGGCCTATTGCCCAATCGACCAATTGACATCTACAACTCCAATTTACTTAGCGTAATTTTTGCTCTTCTTGGCCCGATGCCCGAACTCATGGCCCGAAGCCTTCTACTGATACGTCGACTGATCTTCTGACATATTTTTCTCCAGCCCAACATGAAAAAGAAAGAAAGAAATGCTATTGTAATCATAAACACTATCAATTGGTTTCATTATCAAAATCTAAGATTTAAGAATTGATTTATTGAGAGTGAAAAAAAAAGAAATGCTATTGTAATCTTGTGTGAACTCCTCTAAAAAATCCAAGTGATAAAATAGTTTGAGAGAGGAGTAAGTGGGGGTGTAAGGGTTATCTCCTAAACCCGGTAAAAGGAGAAAGAGCTATAAAAAGTAGTTAGTATCATAGCCACGTTCTTCTAGTTTGGTTTAACACCTAAAGAGAAATGACTCTTTTCAGCTTTCAAGAGTTGAGAACACAAACATAATCAATTTAACACACACAAGAATTGAGAGTGAAAAAGAAAGAAATTCTATTATAATCTTGTGTGAACTCCTCTAAAAAATCGAAGTGATATAATAGTTTGAGATGAGTAAGTGGGGGTGTAAGGGTTATCTCCTAAACTCGGTAAAAGGAAAAAGAGCTATAAAAGGTAGTTGGTATCAAAGCCATGTTCTTCTCGTTAGGTTTGACACCCAAAGAGAAATGACTCTTTTCAGCTTTCAAGAGGGTCACTCTCTCATTCGTCCTCCCATGTTCAATGGGATAGACTACACATATTGAAAAACTCGAATGAGAGTTTTCTTGCTTTCGTTGAATCTCGATTTATGGAATATAGTCGAATTTGGTTTTCGAAGGTCTTCTCTTCCAATGAACCATTGGAATGATTTGGAGAAGAAGACTTTTTCTTTAAATGCTAGAGCTATGAATGCTCTATGTTGCGTTCTAGACAAAAATAAATTCAATCAGGTTTCTACTTGCGAAATGACTTTTGACATTTGGCATACTCTTGAAATCATACATGAAGGCACTAGCCAATTTAAAGATTCAAAAATTAACTTTTTGATGCATGATTTTGAATTGTTTCATATGGAACCAAGCGAGACTATTGGAGACATGTACACCCGTTTTATGGATGTCGTTAATAGTCCAAAAGCTCTTGGTAAAAGTTTTTTAAATTTTAAACTTGTAAACAAAATTTTACGTTCTCTTCATAAGAATTGAGATTCAAAAATAACTGTCATACAAGAGGCAAAAGACTTAAACAAGTTTCCACTCGAAGAACTAATTGAGTATTTAATGACCTATGAAATAAGTTGTATGACACAAAAGAAACATGAGAACAACCTTCCAAAGGACAGGAAGGATTTCAGACTTAGAACAATTGAAGACCACTCGAGCATAAGCTCAAGTGATGGTAAACTTGAACTCCTCACTATGAAATTTAAAATTATCATGAAACAAGAATTGAAGAACAAAAATAAACTTAAAACGAATGCAACTACTTGCTATAAATGCAAAAAGAAGGAAGCACTTTGGGATAAATCGAGCTCATTCGAAGATGAGGAGAAAATCAACAAAGATGAGGTGGCAAACTATACCTTAACAGCTTTCGACGACGAGGTAATCAAAATCCCCTTAGTTTACTTTGAAATTATTTGATATTTTTCATGAGTTGTTTTTAATTTAGTTTAATAAAATTATATAATTTTTTTTGAATTGCATGTTTAAAGATGTAATGAAAATGTAAAAAGTTTTAGGATCACGCTTATCCTTCTAGTAATTTTGAAAAAGATCATGACAATTGCATGTTTTATGATAATGCAATAAAATGTTAGATATAAATCTAATGATTGTGTACCTAGTAAAATTAATCTTATGTATGTATTTAAGAAGCAAGAATGTATATTTTGATGATTCCGTATTGGTTTTCGATTTTGATTGAAGATGCCTTATGTTCAATGAAACCATGCTTGATGTTTTAATAAAATAATGTAATAATGATTTGAGATCATGATTAATGAGTTTATCTTTTAAAATTATGCATGATGATGGATTATCGATCTTTGCCATAATGAAAGTTCTTTTTCATTTTAAATGATGATGCATAATTTTGCTTGGCATAAAAAGATAAAGGCAAGCTTGTATGAAATCAAATCACTTAGATTAAAATAAAAAGGGAGATTGCATGTTTTCTTGAAAATACCTCCAAAGCTTTTCGACTTTTCATCAAGTGATTCTTAGTGATGAATCTATCTTAAATAATCTCTTGAAAATGATCTTGATTTGATGATTTGAATTTAAATAAGCTTTATCTTGAGTTTTCAAGATTTATAACTTAAGATTTCTTATGCATGAATTAAAATATTATATCATTTGATCTCCTATGTTTTTTTATCCATTTATAAAAGAATAAATTTGTTGAAATAAATCATGTCTTGTGGCATTCATGAAAATTTAAGACATTATGCATGAATCAAGTTCTCATGTGAATCTATTTATGTTGCCTTCATTAAATTTTCTTAAAAGTGATTTTGATGATCATTTTGATTATTTGAAAGGAGATTTGTCAAAATGATTCATGAAATTTTGGATTCATGACATGAACTTTTATTTGTTTATGAGATGGTTGAAATCTTTGTACCTTTGAATTCTTCCCTTCTTCTTTCAATTTTTGAAATTATGTATGTTATATGTTGAAGATTTGAAACCTTGTTTTGGTATCATGCATATCCAAGAAATATTGATTTGACAAATTGAGTGAGTTGAAAATGAATGATGATTTTTCTCTCGATTATAACTTGTGATATTTCTTATTTGAATCATGATCTTGATTTCTCGATATTGATACTTAAATTTTTTCTATGAATTAAAATCTTATTTTTGAACTCCCATGTTTCTTTTTGTTATTTACTAAAAGGAAGAGTTGTCAAGATAACTCATGTCATTTAGTATTCATGACTTAATCCTTCATGATCTTTGATATTTTATCTTTCATGATATGATTTTTATATATAATTTCTTGTGTTCATGAAGTGTTTATCTCATCACCCAATTAATTCTTCTTGATATTCTTCATGTGATGATATGAATGTATGAAATACTCATGATATTATTTTGATGCATACAAATGAGAAGTTATGATCATGTATGGTAGGATGTAATTTAACGTTTTGATACCATCATGATTTGAAATATTTATGATTTGGAATGATGCATGCAATAGTATGATTCTTTGATGAAATGATGAGAAAGTAAACCATTATCATTTTCTAAATGATACTGTTGAATGATCATTTATCTTTGTCATGCTTTGAAAATTGTTATAAAGGGAAAAAGAGATACAAAATTGTATTCTTCCCTTCTTTTTGCCAATGACAAAGGGGGAGAAAGAATTGATAGTGTGCATATCTCAAAGGAGAAGCAAAGATTGCTAACTTACATATTTTAAGAAGCAAAAGTTGCTTTCTTGAACATCTCAAATATTACTATCTTACATTTTTTAAAATGATGTAAACTTTTGCTAGCTTGCATGATGTAGAACTTGCTATCTTGAACATCACCAAGATTTGCTAGCTTGCAAGCTCAAGAGAAGCAATAGTGCTATCTTAAGAAACAAAACGTGTTAAATTTGCACATATAGCAAAATTTACAAACTTGCAAAACTCAAAATTTTTGCTAGCTTGCATAATGATAAAACTAAAGATTATGTTTATTTTGTAATGATTTGAACTTGTATGTCTAAAACCTTGATAGTTGCACTTCTTCTTTTTGTTGATGACAAAGGGGGAGAAGTATGATGTTATGCATAAGTTTATGATAACATGTTGCTTAGATTTTTGAATCAAAGGGTTCTGTCAATATGGCATATTGATAGGGGGAGTTTGTTTAAACTTCGGGAGTTTGTTTAAATTCCGTCATCAATTGGTTATCATCATAAAAGAAGGGGAGATTATTGAATCTTAGATTTTGATGATGAAACCAATTGATAGTATTTATAATTTGATCTGCGTTTTGAGTGATGCAGGATACTTCGATCAGGGAGAGACAATTAAAGTAGGAAGAATCATTTTGGGTCGGAGAAAAATATGTCAGAAGATTAGACGTCGAGCCGAAAGATCGGTCGATATATCGGCAGAAGGCTATGGGCCATGATTTTGGGCATCAGGCCAAGAAGAGTAGAAATTATGCCAAGTAAATCGGAGTTACGAAGGTCAACTAACCGATTGGGCAATAAGCCGCAAGAGAGAACGATGCACCGAAGATTCAGATAAAGCACCGATAAACCAATCATATGCCGGATAACACTTGATTTGCTTTGTAATAATTGTCTAAATCAAAGTAGGTTTTATGTGTGTAGGATTAACTATCATAGCAAGGCATAAAGCAAAATAAAGTCTCGAAGTCAAGAATGCAATTTCGTTGGGAGTTCGAGAGTTCGTCGAAAGTCCGAACGTTCATCGGAAGTTCTGCCGGAATGGACTAAGTCTAGAAGCTTGCCAAAGAAGCTCATCAGAACTTGCCAAGAAGATCATCGTGAAGTCCAAGAGCTTGCCGGGAGTCCACTGGAACATTCCCAAGAGATCGTCGGAAGTTCGCTAGAAGATCGTCGGAAGCTCGCCGAATGAAACCTAAACTTATGGACTTGTTTAGCTTAGTAAATGTCTTAAATTTCATAGTTAGAACATAATTAGGATTAAAATAGGGCCAACCTAATTAGGTGCTAGTTGGGCCCATGTATAGATTGTGTTGGGCCTAATGAAAGGCCCAAACAATGATCCAACAAGTGGCACCGTCATGGCACAGTCTCCGAGACTATGTCAGGCGGTGGTACTGCCCAGTGGCAGTGTCAGGCAGCGGTACCACCCAGATACAGTCTCCCAGGCGGTGGTACCACCCAGTGATAGTGTTGTAGGCGGTGGTACCGCCCAGCACAAGCGGCGGTATCGCCAGGACCCGAGAAACTTGGTATGAGACATTTTTAGGCTTCAAGTTTGAATAAACTTGGGGCCTATAAATATCTTTCTCATCTTTGGTTAACTTACACAAGCATAGAGAGCTTGAAAGTGGGAAAACGCTATTGCTATCACTTATGAGAATTCTCCTCTTCTAGTCTAAGTGTTGGAATAGTTTGAGAGAAGAGTGAGTGCTTATAAAGGTTGTCTCCTAAACCTGTGAAAAAAAGAGGAGGGGTGTAAGAAGCTGGTTGATCTTCACATATTAAAGGAAGATCGATAGTGGTTGCCAGTGGACTTAACGGAACAGGAATAGGTGGAGTGGATGTAGGTCACGACGACTGAACCACTATAAAAATCTGGTTTGCATTTCTTTTGAGCAATTTACTTCCACTGCAAACTGCCTTATTATCTCTTGCTATACTCTTCTGCACGCTTTCAATTTAAGAATCTTTATGAAACTAGTTTGATCATATGAAAGATTTTCAAAATCGACATTTTTAATCTACTGCACTAATTCATCCCCCCTCTTATTGCCGACTATTTTCTAACAGTTGGTATTAGAGCCACGTTCTTCTCGTTTGGTTTAACACCCAAAGAGAAATGACTCTTTTCGGTTTTCAAGAGGGTCACTCTCTCATTCATCCTCCCATGTTCAATGGGACGGACTACACATATTGGAAAACTTATTCGTCCTCTTTTAGAGCAGCGTTTCTTTCTTTTTGAGAGGAGTACATGGAATGATGTATTGAAAAATTGATTATGCATGATTTTATATTGCTTGGAATCATAATGATTTCATGATTAAATTTGCCTTGATTTGAATTCAAGGTTCTATCAATATGAAATATTGATAGGGAAGGTTAACTTCGTCATCAATTGTTTGTCATCATAAAAAAGGGAAAGATTGTTGAATCTCGGATTTTGATAATAAAATCAATTAATGAGTTTATGATCTAATCTGTGTTTTTCAGTGACATAGGACTAGCTTCGATCAAGGAGAGGCAAATTGATTAAAGCAAGAAGAATCATATTGGGCCGGGGTGGCCGGGGTGAACATGTTAGAAGATTGGACGTTGGGCCGGAGGATCGGTTGACATGTTAGCAGAAGACTCGTGCCGTGAATTCAGGCATCGGGTCGATGGAGCGGACATTGCACTAAGGAGATCGGAGTTGCGGAAGTCAACATGCCAATTTAGTAAAAGGCTACAAAAGAGGATGATGCGTCGAAGGATCGAATGAGTACCGGATGAACCAATAACATACCGGACAAAGGATTCATGCTTTGTAATCATATGTCTAAGATCAAAGCAGTTTAGGGGGCTAATTGAGTTAGCTTTTGGTATAATCATGCTAACTCAATTAGGGGCCAATTAGGCCTTAATTGGGACTGATTTGGGCTCATTAGGAGGCGCATTCAGTGACCCAAATGTTGGGTCAAGCGGTGGCACCGCTTATGAGTTAGAAAATTTAAAAAACTCAGTCTCCGAGGCGCGGTGGTATTGCTAGTCTGGGCGGTGGTACTGCCCAAACATAGTCTTCCAAGTGGTAGTACCGCCAGACTAGACGGTGGTACCACCTAGTGTCAGGCTGCAAGTGGTGGTACCTCCTAGTGCAAGTGGTGGTACCGCTTGTACCCCGAAATCTTGAGGATTTGAATTTTGGGCTTCAAATTTGAATCCATTTGGGGCTTATAAATACCCCACTCTTTCTTGCTTAGAATAGCAAGAATTGGTAGAAAGGGGGAAAGAATCATTGATGAAAAAGAGTTGAAAAAGCTTGAAAAATGTTAAGTGTTCCCCTCCATCTCTTAGAGTTTAGAGTTCATTCTAAGAGAGATGTGAAACTTGTAAAGGAGAATAGAGTTATAAGAAGGTGGTTGGTCTTCGCCTATTAAAGGAAGACCATTAGTGGATATTGGTGGCCTCGACGGAAGAGGAATCGGTAGAGTAGATGTAGGTCACAACGATCGAACCACTATAAAATAGATTGCATTTCTATTTGAGCAATTTACCTTTACTGCAAACTAAATGTTTACTTGCCTTCCTTGCTTAACTTTCACATTACACTCTTCCATTCACTTTTAATTTAAGCATCTTTATGAAATGAGTTTAATCGTATGAAAGATATTCGAAACTGATGTTTTTATCTACTGTACTAATTCACCTCCCCCTCCCTCTTAGTATCGCTCTTGATCCTAATAGTTCAACCACTACTTCCAAGTCGATGGCCCATTGCTCGACCATCGCTATGGCCGTAGGACTAGGCCTGCTCTTTAACTCCTTGATCTCATGACATAGGTCATAGTTCATATCCCCTAAGTGCTTAATTACTCGACCCATGTCATAAACACAATTAATCAAGGACATGGTGTAGTGTTGATTCTACACCGACATGGACGTTAGGATTGACTCTTAACCTGAAAAGAAGGGGGAACGAAGAATAGCCTAACTTCCCCGGACTAGGGACTTTGTTGCTTGGTCTATTAACACCATGGAAGGCGAGCAGTACTGGTGCTTCGCCAAACCCTGGTTGAGTGTGCCTCGAGAGAACTCCAAGGCTACCGACCCCTCAGCCCAGATCCTGCTCTTCGTCTTCAGGGTTGGCCAACGAGATTCATAGGGTGCTCTAAGTTCCCCATTGTAGGGAAATCTGGGCGACATCACATGCATAGCGAAAGAAAAAAAATAAAAATATCAAAATTTTTTATAGAAAAATAAGGTTTCATCATCGTACAAAGATTGGTGTGCAAAAACCCATAAAACCGAAAATTACGCATACAAGGGAGATTGTATTACCTAGGGAGATTGTATATCCCTAAATTCCTATAGATCTATAGGAGATAATGAATGAGGTCAACTGTCCTCTTCTCTAGTAGTGATTCACATGATAGGGGCTATGAAGATGCTTCTCAAATTGCTGCACAATCCTCCTCATAGCACGTACTATGCAATCAAGAAGGGGCTACCCCTTCTTGCTATCCACACCCCCCAAATAGGGGTTGCAGGTTGAGAAGGAGAGGGAGAGAGGAGACTAGGAGGTGACAACCAAAAAGAACCTAGCCCATGGCTCTTTGGTTTCCTCCTATTTATAGAGACCCTTATCAACTTAACTCTAATGGATCTTACCATATTTGGTACTGGATCTCCATCCAACTACCCAAGCCTCATAGATTAGTGAGTCTCTATCCATTAATATCTTATTAGCTCTTATTGGATCTCATCCATATGATCCAATAATTCTTGGGCTTATTAGAAATCCAATAAGATAGGGGCTCCAACGGATATCTAATATCAGAACCTCTACTCGTCACAACACCCTATCATATGTATATGACTCTCTAGGCCTAATATCAAGCTGACCGTGAGTCATACCTGTCAGAACTCCTTCTGGCTTAGTGAATTATTTTGGAGATAATAATTCACTTGACTCATCGACTACGAACGTATTAGACCACTACGCCAAATCCCTAGATGATATAGGGGAATCCAATCTATTAGACCTGTCTATCCTCTGTTACCATATATCTATAATCCTTCATTCATCTAATATCCTAGAGACTGTATACTGGGCATGGTGCTATCAGGCTCATACAATTTCTACTCGAGTTTTGCTTTAACCAGATTCTCCAAAAGAACTCTTTCTCTCTCAATCCGAATGACCCTGGCCAGGGATTTTTCTGAGTAAGAACACATGAGATATTTCATTCATAACATCGAGAGCAGATGATCCTAGTAAGAACACATGAGATATTTCACACATACATTCCAACGAGCTTCTTCGGCAAGCTCCGATCTTTCTTGGCGAACTCTGCGAACTTCCCACGAACCTTCCGGCGAGCTTCCAAAAAAAAACTTTCGGCAAGCTCCCTACTCATTCTCGGCTAGTTCCGGCAGCGTTCCCGACGATCCTTCGGACTTCCGTCGAACTCTTGAACTCCCAACGAATCTTTCGTGCTTGACTCCACACTTTGTTTTACTTTATGCCTTCATCGTTATCGTAGTTAATCCTGCACATGCAAACCAAAACTCTACTCCGATCTAGACAGTTATTTCAACGCTAATTGACATTTGTTTTAAGACGTCATTGGTTGGCTTCGTCTCGATTCTTTAGCACATCGTCCTCTCTTGCGGCTTGTTGCCCAATCGGCGGTTGACCTCCCAGAACCCCGATATCCTTGGCGCAATTCCGCTCTTCTTGGCCCGATGCCCGACGTTCAAGCCTTCTCGCCATCCAATTATCTTTGACGTGATCTCCTCCGTAAGCAACGTCAATTCTCCCTGCGTTAACTGTCTAATTCTGATCGAGTAGACCTGCATCACTCAAAATGCAGTTAAACATCTAAACACAATCAATTAGTTTCATCATCAAAATCCGAGATTCAACAATCTCCCTTTTTTTGATGATGACAACTAATTGATGACTAACGGAGTTAACCTTAACTCCCGGAGTTTAAACAAACTCCCCTATCAATATGCCATTGATAGAACACTTGGATTATCTCAAATCCAAGTAACATTCATCACATGTTATGAAAACATTTAAACCATCATGCAAATATATAAAATATTCAATTCAATGCATGAAGTCATCAATATACTTCTCCCCTATGTCATCAACGAAAAGGAGAAGTAGCTCTAGCTATTTTAAAAGATATGCAAGTTTTTACAACATGAAGCTAGATTTTCATCACAACATATAAGCACAAAAGCATAGCAAGATTCTTAAGTTCAATCATGGCAATTCAACACTTGCTTTTTGTGCAAGATTGCACTTTGCTTTTCTTTGCAAGTAACAATATTTATGATGTTTGATATAGCAAATTTTATATCATGCAAGGTAGCAAACTTTTGTGATGTTCAAGATAGTAAGTTCTTTCAATGAAATGATTGAGCTAGGAAATTTTTACGATATGTAAGTTTTACTACATAAAAGCTAGTAAAAATTTCAAAAGCAAATGCAAGATAGCTTTCTTGTGTAAGCTCATGATTCTTGCTTTCGAGATGAGCAAACTAATAAGTTTTGCCCCTTTTTGCGATGTCTACGTTTGTAATTTTTTTTTGCTTCTCTTGTCTTGTGTAAGCTAGCTATCTCCCCCTTTGTCGTTGTCAAAAAGAAGGAAAGACCCTTTACATCAATTATGACAAAGGTAAATATCAATCTCATTTGTGCATCATTATATTTTCAAATTAAAACATGCACTATTTCAAAAAATCTTATATTTCATTCATTCATGCGATATTGAATAAATCAATCAACATTATGAGCATATCATACATGATACATCTTTTGGCAATAACTCATAGTATTTTAAATCATGATTTACATCATATACAATACATCACATCATAATTAGAAAGCACAAGTATTGTATGCATCATTGCCAATCATAAATGTTTCATAATGGTATCCATTTTGTCAAATTATATCCTACCATGCATGATCAAATCTTCTCCCCTATTTTATCATTGAAAACAAGAAAGAAGTAGGGAAGAGCATAAAAGTGTAAAATATTTCAATCATTTCATGGCATTTGTATCATAGATATAAAGAAATCATATCATCAAAGATAAGACCATTTGAATACCAAAAAGACATGATTCATTTAATCAAATATCTTCCTTTTATAAATAACAAAAATTGTAGGTGCACAAAGAAGAGATTGTGATTAAAAAAGAATCTCAAGTAGTAAATCCAAGAAATCAAGATCGTAAGTTGAATACAAACTCATTTAAATTTAAATTGTCAAATTCATCAAAATCTCAACATTACTTTTAAGAGATTCAAAATGGTATACATAGATTTATAATAATAATCAAGGGAAAATCTTAGGAGATCATGATATAGATAAAATTCATTCAATCTTATAAGAGAATAAGATATTAATTCAAGCATATAAAATTTCTCAATTCATTATGAATCATAAAAAAGAATTATGGTTCCAAAAAAATCATGATTCATTTAGGAAAATTTTTTCTCTTTAGTGCATGATAAGAAGAAATATAGCAATGATACCAATCATAATTCATTTGGATAGTAGATGCTAAAAAAGGAACATTGAGGATACAAGATCTTGATTTTTATAGAGTAAATCTCAAGTTATAAATCTCAAAAAATCAAGATAAAGCTCATTTAAATTCAAATCATCAAATCAAAATCATTTTTAAGATATTCATAAAAAGATGATAAAATAGATTCATCAAACCAAGAATATTCAAGAAAAATACTTTTATCTATTTAATTGTTTTATATAAGCATGCCTTTGTCCTTTTTGTGCCAAAATATACATATATATCATCAATCATTTAGGATCGAAAAATAAATTTCTTCATAAAAACCATCAAGATCATTATGTATAACTTTTAAAATCTCATGCATAAAATGGTATCGAAACATTTAATATTTTCATTCCATCATTTTGAATTGGTTTTATTGAACATAATTTTGAATGATTCTTATAGATAACTAAAACTTCTTTAGTTTTAATTTATACGATTGACTTTATCTTAGCATGCTCAAATTTTATTCATATGTCAAAACCATACATCATGTTTGAAAACCAAATATAAGGTTCAAAAAAATCATCAAGCCTTCCATTCAAAAGCCATGTATCGTCATTGAAAATCAATATGGAAATCGTCAAAATATACATTCTTACTTCTCAAACACATACATAAGATTAATCTTACTAGGTGTATAAGTATTAGATTTATATCTAACATTTTATTGCATTAGATTTATATCGTCCACTAGAGGCCTTCCTTCAATAGGTGAAGGCCAACCACCCTTTTATAGTTTCACTCATTTTGATGGACTTAGGAGACAACCCTTACAAACTTTTCTCTCCTCTCTTGAAAGATCAAAACTTGGAAGAAAAGAGGGAGGAGAACTTCTAGCCTTTACAACACTTTTGAGCTCTAAAAATCACATTGTAAGATTAGATTTTCAGTGCCCTTTCATGCAGGAAAGGGTGGGGTATATATAGGCCCCAAATCGGTTTGAATTTGGGGCTTAAAAATGTCTTTTCTTGGATTTTCGGGTTCCTGGTGATACTACCGCCTGACTGGGGCGGTACAACCGCCTGGCAGCTCGGAGACTGAGCCTCTGGGCAGTGCCACCACCTGACAGGGGCAGTTGCACTGCCCAGTCTTGCCCGGAGACTGAGCCCAGGCAGTGCCACCGCTTGACTAGGGCGGTTGCACTGCCTAGTCTCGCTCGGAGACTAAGCCCAAGCGGTGCCACCGCTTGACCAGGTCGGTTGCATCGCCCAGTCTCGCTCGGAGACTGAGCCTAAGTGGATCCATCGCCTAACCTGGGCGGTTGCACCACCCAGCTTTCCTGGGAGACTATCTCCTGGGCGGTGCCACTGTCGACCCTAGCGGTGCCACCGCCTAGCAAGAATTTTGGCCCAAATGAGTTGATCCATTCGGCCCAATTTGGGTCTATCAAGGGCCCAATTTCCCCCAGATTAAGTTAATGGGATCACCTCCCATTCCTAACTTAATCTACATGCTAGCTATGATATTTCTTAAGACATTTACTACAACTTGCTCCGGTGTGTCAATCGCTTCTTCCAGCAAGCTTCCGGCGAACTTCCGGTGAACATCCGACAAACCTTCGGCGATGCTCCAGTGGACTTCCGGCAAACTCTTGGACTTGCGACGATTCACTTGGCGAGTTCCGATGAGCTTCTTTGGCAAGCTCTTGGACTTCTCGGATTTGTTCCTGCAGAACCTATGATGTTTGTCCGGACTTTCGTTGAACTCTCAAACCCCTAAAGTGATCTTGGTCTTGACTCCGGCGCAACTTCTGCTGTATATCTTACTTCCATTGTAGTTAATCATACATACTTATCTCAACATATGGATTAGATAACAAATGATAATTGACTTCATCATCAAAATTCGAGATTCAATAGAATCCTCCTTTAATATTTTTATAATATTATTGATCTTTGGATCCTTCTTCTATTCTTCCCTAATATCCTTGAGGAAGCCGGGGGTAAGAAGGAAGATGGCTGAAAATTTAGCTTGCTCAAGTGGCATGAGAGTGCATCTGCAACAACGTTTTCTTTCCCTTTTTCATAAATAATTTTATAATCAAATCCCAGAAGTTTGGTTACCCATTTTTGCTGCTCAGGGGATGATATCTGTTGCTCCAAAAAGTACTTAAAGCTTCTATGGTTAGTTTTAATTTGAAATTGTAGGTCGATCAAGTAGGGTCTCCACCTCGTTACTACTTGCATAATGACGAGCATCTCCTTATCATATATTGACATGTTTTGTTGGGAGGGAGATAATGCCTTGCTAGTGTATGCAAGTGGTCGACCATCTTATATGAGAACGGCACCAATTCTGATTCCAGATGCATCGGCCTCAATGATGAAGGGTCGGCTGAAATCTGGTAGCGCTAGTACCGATGTCGTTGTCATGGCTGCCTTAAGTTTGTCGAAGGCAGTGGAGGCTTTGTTCGACCATTGGAAGGTGCCTTTTTTCAGTAGAGAAGTGAGGGGTGCACTGATCTTCCCATATTTCTTGACAAATTTTCGATAGTAGCCCATTAGCCCAAGGAACCCACGTAGTAATTTCACGTTTGTAGGTTTCGGCCAGCCTTGCATTGCTTCAATTTTTTTGGGTCTACCGCCATTCCTTCTTCTGATATTATATGCCCAAGGTACTCTACTTTTTATTGGAGAAAGCTACACTTTGGCTACTTAACAAAAAGAGGATTCTCCCAAAGGATTGTCAAAACAACCCGTAAATGTTGAAAGTGAGTCTCAAGAGAAGGGTTGTAAATGAGAATATCATTGAAAAATACCAGCACAAATTTACAAAGAAAGCTCCAAAAAATATCATTCATGAGACTTTGGAAGGTTGAAGGAGCATTAGTGAGTCCAAAAGGCATTATCAAGAATTTATAATAGCCGTCATGTGTGCGGAATGCAGTTTTTGGAATATCATCTTCACATACCTGAATTTGGTGGTAACCGAATCAGAGGTCCAACTTCATGAAGACTTGAGCTCCTTTTAACTTATCAAGAAATTTATCCACTACCGAGGTACTTATCCTTGACAGTGATGCCATTTAAAGCTCAGTAGTCGATGCACATCCGCCAAGTTTCATCCTTCTTACATACAAGTAGCACCGGTGAGGAATAGGGGCTGCAACTTGACCGAATCACCCCTGTTTCAAGCAGCTCCTTTACAATCTTTTCAATTTTATCCTTCTGGATATGAGGATAATGGTACGGCTGAGTGTTCTTCGGTGCCTTGCCCAGAAGGATTAGAATCCGATGGTCATGTTGCCGAGTAGGAGGAAGACCGTACGGCTCAGCAAAAATGTTGACAAATTCAGCAAGAAATTGGGTGAGATTTTGATCTTCAATTTTTATTTTCTTCCCTTTTAGTTACTGCTGGAGATGCATAAAAAAACTACCAATTTCCTTGTGTAAAACTTTCTTAATTCGTTGGGTCGAAACAATAGTTACGTTGCTTCCGTGCTTCCCGCGTAGGATGATCTATTTGCCATTACAGTAGAATTTCATAATTAACTTGGAAAAGTTCCAAGAGACATCACCTAGCATAGTCAGCCATTTTATGCCAAGCATGGCCTCGTAGTCATCAATTGGTAGGAGGAAGAAGTCAGTAATAATTTTTTGGTCTTGCAGTAATAGTTTCACCTGCGGGCATCTTTGGTCGCACTTTAGGATTCTGCCGTCAGCGACCTTTACATCGAACTTGCTGCAACCTTCAATAGAGAGCACCATCTGAGCAGCAAACTAATTGTTTAAGAAGTTATTAGTGCTGCCCGTGTCGATGAGAACAGTGATTGGTTGTTGTTTGAGAAGGCCTCCAACTTTCATCGTTTGAGGGTTTGAGTAGTCGGCTAGCGTATGTACTATAAAGTCAGTCGGGTGTAGCCCTTCTTTTGTATCTTCTTCTTCATGTTTAAGGCTCTCTTCTGGATATTCAATGACCTCTTATTCTACTAGTTCAATCATAAGAAGTCTCCCTTTTTTACAGCGATGCTCGCGGCTCCATGGCTCGTCGGAATGCCAACATAACCCCTTCGTAGATCACTCCCAAAGCTCTTCTCTTGTCAACCTTTTTGGTATAGGGGCTTGGTTGATAGTAGGGGGGGCTGAGGGCTTCTGTATTGCTGGTCAGGGAATGACCCTAGTCCTCCAAGCTTCATGGTTCAATCACTCCTCTTGAAGTCATGTGAAAGAGATGGCTGCCATAAGCATGTATGATTGTTGCACTTTAACTTCTCCCCAAATCTCTAGCTTCAAGCCCTTAATGAAGGTCCCCAATAGTTGTTTTTCAGACCAATTATGAGTTTGATTAGATAACCTTTCAAACCTGGTTTGGTACTCCTGAATGGTAGAGGTTTGTTGGATCTTTGCTAGTTATCCGTCAATGTTCTCATAATCGGTTGGTCCGAAGCGGTTCAGCAGTCCTTCTTTGAATTGTCACCATAAGAGGACTCCATGTGTGTATTCGAACTAGTCAAACCATTGTCTGGCATCCCTTTTAAGATATATATGTTAGGATCGGAGCGGCACTAAGAGGGGGGGTGAATTAGTGCAGCGGATTAAAACTTCGGTTTTAATAAATCTTTCGTATGATAAGAACGAAACTTGAAAAGCTTAACTTTAAAGCATATTCTTAAATATGCGCAGCAAAGGTAATAAGGAACTAAAACATGTAAGAAGGTTTGCAGTAATGTAAATAGCAATAATGAAATGCAAACTAAAGATCACGCCGATTTTAGAGTGGTTCGGTCAAATGACCTACATCCACTTGCGAGGCCCCTCTTCGATGAGGCTCCCACCTTCCACTAGCAAATCTCTTGAAATGGAAGGGCAAATACCCCTCTTACAACCTTTTACAAACAGTTCAACCTCTTACAAATTTTCAGCAAGAAAGGAGGAGAACTTTCTAGCAAATTGAAAACTAGACTTGCTAAGACTTTCTAAGACTTTTCTCTCAATCAATTGCTGCTCAAAAAGTTGTAATCTCAGCTGAGATTTGAGAGGTATTTATAGGCCTCAAGAGGATTCAAATTTGGGCTCCAAATTTGAATTCTCGTGGAGTTCCCGATGTTGGCGGTGCCACCGCCTGTCAGTGGCGGTGCCACCGCCTGTTAGTGTCAGGCGCTGACAGTGCTAGGCGGTGCCACCGCCCAGCTCAGGCGGTGCCACCGCCTGGCTCTCGGGCAATGGGCGGTGCCACCGCCCAGCTCTCGTGTGCTGGGCGGTGCAACCGCCCAATCTGGCAGTGCCACCACCATACTTTTCGGTTGACTGGTTGGACTTCAAACTTAGCCCAAACCCAATCTAATTTTGGGCCCAGTTGGCCCCTAACCAGGATATAGGATTATTTCTTAATCGTAATCATAATTACAAGTTAACTACTTAATAAAACACATCCTAAGCAATATTTCAACCGCGAACGTCGAGTCTTGTTTCGGCGAGCTTTTTCCGATGGGCTCCTAGCAAGCTCCCGAACTTGTGATGACTTTAATGAGTAGCCGAGCCTTCTCGGTGATCTCCGTGAACCTCCGACGATCTCTTCGGCGAACTTCCGAAAATTCCGACAGGTTCCCGATTTATTCTCGGTTGGTTCTGGCAGCATCTCCGACGATTCTTCGGACTCTTAAACGTCCATCGAACTTGACTCCGGTATCCTTGCTTTATGTTTTTTGGTTATCGTAGTTAGTCCTGCACACTTAACTCAATAATATGGATTAGATCAAATAACCCATTAATTGATTTTATCATCAAAATCTGAGATTCAACAATCTCCCCCTTTTGATGATGACAATCAATTGATGACGGAGTTAAACATAACTCCCCCTATCTATATGCCATATTATGAGAAGATAAAACACTTGAATTCCATCCCATTGAATTCAAGCATAAATCGATAAGTTCTAACCGTAGAACTTATCGTTGTTCTCATTAAGTATAATGTAAATGCGAAACTTCGATGAAAATCTTTTTTAAGTCGAAAGATAAGAGAAAAATTTTACTATGACAAAAGATTTTCAACATGATTATACATTTTAGACATGCATTCAATATGATCAATCAATTATGCGATATACTCAAAGATTATGCAAGGCACATAAGACATTCATATCACATTAGCTTATATAAGTTATGCTATTAAAATAATATAAGTCATCACTTTTCTCCCCCTTTGTCATCATCAAAAAGGAAAAACTGTTTTACAGAAAAATTTAGGATTCATTCTATCAAAAATTCAACTTCGTTAATTTGAAACTCGTCATTCAGTCATCCATTCATTCATGTTTAAAAAGAAAAATCAGCATTCATCCAGAAGCATATATCCAGAATTTAAATATACAACAAAAGTTCAGTTTTTGTTCAAAAGACGACCAGCTTGGAACATGAGATCAAGAGTAAAACATAACAGAATAAAAAGATATATCAATCCATAGGAGGTAATCCATAGTGCTAATATATAATATCTATTTTTTGGTTTAGCTGTCGTAGTTCCTTTAAAATTTCCATTTGCTGGAGTTGAATTTGTTCCTGCTGCGATTTGAGTTGGTCTTGTTGGAATTTGATCTGAGATAGTTCTGCCATAATGATTCCTTCAGAGGATGAAACAGGAGCTGAAGGCGCTGCATCAAAGGGACTAGGAGGAGGAGATTCATTTCCCATAAAAATTGGCGTTTCTGGTTGTTCTACTGGTGGAGGAATAGGATCTATCCTTCTAGGTTGCCTTACCCATATTCCATTGTTAAATATGCACCTAAGTCTCTTTAGTAGATTTTTATTGATGACGTTATATCTATTACTCTGAATTGTTTCTTTCAGGGTGGGATGCAAATGTTATAGCACTAAGAAATCTAGTGATTAACCCCCATATGGCAACATAATATCTTTAGCTGTAATTTCCTACATGTGTTGCCGTATTGAGTATCCAAAACAGACTTTTGTTGATGGGTCATGATCCAATACATGGTGCTTATCTCTATTGTACTCATTTCATCAAGATGATATTGCTTAGGGAATAGTATGCTTGTCATGATATGATGAAGAATCTTAGAGTTAAAAGGTAGTAAGTGTTGCAACTCTTGGGTATTATTCAAGTTTGAGTTTGCAAAAATGGTTTTATTGACTTGATTGTTGGTTGCTCCTATTATATTCACATCCCATTTTGCTCTAAAATAGCAGCCCCTATCTTTTTTCAAGTGATGCCGATTAGTTCACAAATAGAATTATCGAAATCCTAATTTGTGTTCCTAACATGTAAGAACTTAGGCTATCGTTATCTACCCATAGGTTTGCATAAAAGAGCTTAACTAATCTAGGATAAATTGGTTCATCTATTTGTAAGAGAGGTAGGGCCTCTAGATGAGCAAACCACCTAATGGGTTCTAAATCTCCTAGTTCATCGAGATCAACGTATTTTCCCTTATGGACATATCTTGTTTCAAAATTTAGAAACCTAAGGGCGTCTTCTTTGGATCTAAAAAGATTATGGTCATATGAATCTCCTTCAATCCTTTTCCCTTTTGATCTCTTAGGAGCCATTTTCTAGACAAAATGATAAGAGAAATATGAATTGTAATGAATAGGTGAAACAAGAAGAGAGTGAAGGGAAGATTTTACCTTATAGAGTGTTTCTGAGATGATGGAGAGTTTGGACCAATAATATTCCTTCTCCAAGGTCTGTAGAAGTTAGAATGAGGGATTGAGAGATTTTGGGAGAGTTGGAGCAAAAGTTCCACGAGTTGGGGGCGGTGTCACTGCCGGCCCTAACCCTCTCGGGTTTAAAAGGGCTCTCGGGCGGTGCCACCACCTGAACAAGCGGTGCTACCGTCGATTCTGGCGGTGCCGCCGCTGGCTGGCCGCGGAAGAAGGAAAGAAACTTTTCTTCCTCCTTCTTCATTTCCAGAGGTCTTTGACGCAAGCAAAGGTTGAGATATTGAGTTGTATTTTAATATATCATTTGGAATCGAAAGAAGAGGATGAAATCAAATCCACAAACGAGCGGAACAAGGATGAGCCAATCTTCGTAAACTACATTCAAACGTCTTACTCTAAGGGATAATTTAACAAGCCTAGTTCCCTTCTAATAAATTCAAATTTGTCTTCATTTAGGGCTTTTGTAAATATATCTGCTAATTGATGCTTCGTGTCAATGAATTCTAGAACAACATCATTGTTAAGGACATGATTGCGTATGAAATGGTGCCTAACGTCGATGTGCTTAGTTCTAGAGTACTGAATTGGATTTTTAGTAAGACATATGGCACTAGTATTATCACATTTTATGGGGATATTTTTAAAATGAATTCCATAGTCTTCTAATGTATTTTTCATCCATACAAATTGTGCACAGCATGCACTCGCAGCAATGTATTCAGCTTTCGCCGTAGATAGTGCAACTAAATTTTGTTTCTTGGAAGTCCAAGAAACAAGTGCATGTCCTAAAAATTAGCATGTTCTGGATGTACTTTTTCTATCTATCCTACATCTGCCAAAATCGGCATCCGCATAAGCCATTAAATCAAATTTTTCGGATTTTGGATACCATAAACCAAATTTGGAGTTCCTTTAAGATACCTAAATATTCTTTTAACACTTTTAAGATGAGATAATTTAGGATTTGATTGAAACCTAGCACAAAGTCCTACACTAAACATGACATCTGGTCTAGTCGCGGTAAGGTAGAGTAGACTACCTATCATACCCCTATATGTTTTTTGATCGAAATTTTCACTATTTTCATCAATATCTAACTTAGTCACAGTACTCATAGGGGTGTTTATTGCTTTTGAATTATCCATGTTAAATCGTTTTAACAATTCTAACGTATATTTAGATTGGTTAAGAAATATACCATCCTTAAGTTGTTTGATTTGTAATCCTAAAAAGAAAGTTAATTCCCCCATTAAACTCATTTCAAATTCATGACTCATAGATTTGGCAAATGATTCACATAGTGATTCATCCGAAGAGCCAAAAATAATATCGTCAACATAAATTTGCACAATAAGAAAATTATTTTTAAAATATTTAATAAACAATGTAGTATCAACCTTGCCTTTGGTAAAATTATTTAAAATAAGAAATGAACTAAGCCTTTCATACCAAGCTCTAGGAGCTTGTTTCAAGCCATAGAGAGCCTTAGTCAATTTGAATACATGATTAGGAAGAAGAAAATTTTCAAATCCGGGAGGTTGTTCGACATATACTTCTTCGGAAATAAAACCATTCAAGAAGGCACTTTTGACATCCATTTGAAATAGTTTAAAATTATAACAACTAGCATAGGCAACGAGCATCCTTATGGCTTATAATCAAGCCACGGGAGCGAACGTTTCTTCGTAATCGATACCTTCTTCTTGGTTGAAACCTTTGGCCACTAATCTAGCCTTGTTTCTAACCACGATACCATTTTCGTCTTGTTTGTTTCTAAAGACCCACTTAGTACCAATCACTAAATGGTCACTAGGTCTAGGAACAAGCTCCCACACCTTGTTTCTCTCAAATTGATTCAATTCCTCTTGCATTGCAATAACCCAAAAATCATCTTTTTATGGCCTCATCAATGCACTTAGGTTCGATTTGAGAGAGGAATGCGGCATTAGCACAAAAATTCTTGAAAGAGGAACGAGTTTGAACCCCTTTAGATGTATCCCCTATAATTAGCTCCTTTGGATGAGCATCTATATACTTCCATTCCTTAGGTAAGGAAATTTCGGAAGAAGGTGCATCCAAGTTGCTATTTTGAGGAGGGGGTTCATTTAAATTCAAATTATCAAAACCAAGATCATCATCTAAATCATTTTTCTTTAAATTTGAAACTTCACTAAAAACTACATGAATAGACTCTTCAATTACTAAGGTTCTTTTATTAAAAACCCGAAAAGCTTTAGAAACCGAAGAGTAACCAAGAAAGATGCCTTCATCGGATTTAGCATCAAATTTTCCTAAGGCATCCCTTTCATTTAAAATAAAGCATTTACAACTGAAAACTTTAAAATAGGAAATATTTGGTTTTTTGTTATTCCATAATTCATAGGGAGTTTTTTATAAGGATGGTCTTATTAGGACTCTATTCATGATGTAGCAAGTCGTATTTACGGCTTCGGCCCAAAAATACTTAGGTAAACTATGTTCATTTAATATAGTTCTTGCCATTTCTTGTAGGTTTCTATTTTTTCTTTCAACTACTCTATTTTGTTGGGGATTTCTCGGAGTGGAGAAGTTGTGATTGTATCCATTAACTTTACAAAAATTTTGAAAGTCACGGTTTTGAAATTCGCCACCATAATCACTCCGAATTGATGAAATCATGAACCCTTTTTCGTTTTGAGTGAGTTTACAAAATTTAGAGAGACACTTGAAACAATCACTTTTGTGAGCTAAGAAATAGGTCCAAGTGTATCTAGAGTAGTCATCCACAATCACAAAAGCATATTTGCTTCCACCTAGACTTGTCGTATCAATTGGTCCAAATAAGTCCAAATGAATCAATTGTAATAGTCTAGTGGTGCTAATTTGAGTTTTTGATTTGAAACTAGTTTTTATTTGTTTACCTAGTTAACATGCATCGCATACTTTGTCCTTAATAAACTTTATATTTGGAATTCCTTGCACTAATTCTCTAGATGAGATCTTAGATATTAGTTTCATGCTTACATGGCCTAGTCTCCTATGCCAAAGCCAAGCATCATCATTTAAAGCGGAGAAGCACATTTTATTACTTAGTTCATCAAGGTTGATGGTGTAGACATTATTTTGTTTTAATGTAATCATAGTCAAGTTATTGTTTGGTTTTTCGATAATACACATATTTGATTCAAATCTAACGATATAACCTTTATCGCATAGTTGACTAATACTCAAGAGATTATGTTTCAATCCATCAACTAGTAAAACATCATCAATGGAAAAACTAAATTTGTTACCAATAGTTCCCTTGCCAATGATTTTTCCTTTGTTGTTGTCTCCGAAGGTGACGTACCCTTCTTCTTTGCTAGTGAGCATAGAGAAATGAGATGGATCTCCAGTCATATGTCTTGAGCATCTACTATCGAGATACCATCTCTTGCTCCTAGCTTATGGGTTTATCTACAAAAGAGGATGACTTTTAGGTACCCATTTAATTTTGGGTGCCTCAAAGATTGATCTACTAACTTTGTTATTTATTATTGAATCCTTTATAGTTCCTTTAGGAACCCATATTAATTTTTGTGAACTAATTTTCCTAAATGGACATTTGTAGGGAATATGTCCGGATTTGCAACAAAAGTTGCATTTCATATAAGAGGAAACATGTAATGTAGGTCCTTTCATGAAAGTGGTAGGATTTTGATGTAATCCTTTTACAAATTCAATTCCATTTCTATTTGCGACGTGACCCTTGTGTGCAAGGATCATATCTAATCCTTTGCTACCAACCTTAAACTTGTTTAAGGTTTTTTTAAGAAGCAAATTTTCATTTTTTATTGCTTCTAAATGCTCACACTTAGAGCATGGAGGAGTTTGAAGACTATCAAACTTATCTTGTAGCAAAGTATGCTCTTTCTTTAAGATACTTAACTTCTTGCTAATAGTTCTACATTCATCAAATAATTCATGAAAAGTGATAGAGAGTTCTTCAAAAGATAAATCTTCATTAAATAAATCACATACCTCTTCTCCTAAAGCCATTAGCGCGTAATGAGCAACTTGTTCGGTGTTGGACTCCTCTTCTTCGGACGCGCTTGAATCATCCCACGTTGCCTTAAGCACCTTCTTCTTTGATGTTCTCTTTTTGGCTTGAGGGCAATCGTTCTTGTAGTGTCCCGGTTTTTTGCATTCATAGCAAATCACTTGGTCCTTCTTGTGTTCGAACTTATTTTTTGTATTATTTTTAAATTTGTTCTTTCTTAAATATTTTTTAAATTTTTGAGTCAAAAGTGCAATGTCATTGTCACTGTCCTCATCACTTGATGTTCCTTTCAAGTGGTCTTCTTGTGATGTGAGTGCCATATCCTTCCTGTTCTTTGGAAGGGGGTTCTCGAGCTCATCATGAGCTTGACATGTCATTTCATAGGTTATTAGAGACCCAATAAGTTCTTCAAGAGGGAATGTTTTAAGGTCTTTGGCCTCTTGAATTGCCGTAACTTTTGGATCCCAACTTTTAGGGAGGGATCTTAAGATTTTAGTTACTAGTTCAAAGTTAGTAAAATCTTTACCAAGAGCTTTTAGTCCATTGATGACATCCGTAAACCGGGTGTACATGTCTCCGATGGACTCATTTGGTTTCATTCGAAAAAGTTCGTAAGAATGCACAAGGATGTTAATTTTGGACTCTTTCACTCGGCTAGTGCCTTCATGAGTGACCTCAAGAGTTCTCCAAATATCAAAAGCCGAATCACAAATTGAAACACGATTAAATTCATTTTTGTCTAGTGCACAAAACAAGGCATTCATAGCCTTTGCATTTAAAGCAAAAACCTTCTTCTCCGATTCATTCCATTCGCTCATCGGAAGAGAAGATTTTTGAAATCCGTTTTCAAAAATAGTCCAAAGCTCGAAATCCATAGAAATGAGGAAGATCCTCATCGGAGTCTTCCAATACGTGTAATCTGACCCATTAAACATAGGTGGACATGTGATAGAGTGTCCCTCATGCATGCCGGAGTAAGCCATCACTCTTGGGTATTAAACCAAATATAAGAGTGAGCCTCGCTCTGATACCAATTGTTAGGAATGGAGCGGCACTAAGAGGGGGGGGGGGTGAATTAGTGCAGCGGATTAAAATGTTGATTTCGACAAATCTTTCGTACGATAAAAATCAGAGTCGGAAGTGCTTAACTTGAAAACGTATTCGTAAGTAAGAAGGTTTGCAGTAATGTAAATAGCAGTAATGAAATGCAAACCAGAGATTACGCTGTTTTTAAAGTGGTTCGGTCAAGTGACCTACATCCACTTGCGAGGCCCCTCTTTGATGATGCTCCTACCTTCCACTAGCAAATCTCTTAAAAGGGAAGGGTGAATACCCCTCTTACAACTTTTTACAAGCGGTTCACTCTCTTACAGATTTTCAGCAAGAAAGAAGGAGGTGAATACTAGCAAATTGAAAACAAGATTATCTAAGACTTTTCTAAGGCCTTTCTCTCAAACAATTGCTACTCAAAAAGTTGTAATCTCAGTTGAGATTTGAGGGGTATTTATAGGCCTCAAGAGGATTCAAATTTGGGCTCCAAAATTTGAATTCTCTTGGAGTTCCCGATGCTGGCGGTGCCACCGCCTGTCAGTGTCAAGCGCTGACAGTGCTGGGCGGTGCCACCGCCCAGCCCAGGTGGTGCCACCGCCCAGCTCTCGGGTGCTGGGCGGTGCAACCGCCCAGTCTGGCAGTGCCACCGCCAGACTCTTCAGTTCACTTGTTGGGCTTCAAACTTAGCCCAAACCAAGTCTAATTTTGGGCCCAGTTGGTCCCTAACCAGGATATAGGATTATCTTTTAATCCTAATCCTAATTACAAATGAACTACATAACAAAACACATCCTAAGCAAGTTTTCAACCGCGAACGTCGAGTCTTGTTCCGGCGAGCTTTCCGACGAACTTCTTCCGACGGGCTCCCAGCAAGCTCCCGAACTTGTGATGACTTTAATGAGTAGCCGAGCCTTCTCGGTGATCTTCGTAAACCTCCGACGATCTCTTCGGCAAACTTCCAAAAATTCTGACAGGTTCCCGATTTCTTCTCGGTTGGTTCCGGCAGCATCTCCGACGATTCTTTGGACTCTTAAACGTCCATCGAACTTGACTCCGGTATCCTTGCTTTATGTTTTCTGGTTATCGTAGTTAATCCTGCACACTTAACTCAATAATATGGATTAGATCATTTAACCCATCAATTGATTTTATCATCAAAATCCGAGATTCAACAACATCTTCCTCTGATATGATATGCCCAAGATATTCCACCTTTTGTTGAAGAAAGCAAAAATTCGTAGTAGTCGTTGTGTGTTCGAAAGGCAGTTTTTAGTATGTCTTCTTCGCACACTCGTATTTGATGATACCTGGATCAAAAGTCCAACTTTATGAAGATTTGTGCTCCCTTTCATCTAGCAATTCATCTACTACTTGAATAGGGTATTTATCGTTGATGGTTATGCCATTAAGAGCTCGGTAAACAACGTATATTCGCCATGTTCTGTCCTTCTTGTGTACAAGTAGCACCGGTAAAGAGTAGAGGCTGCAACTTGGCCGAATAACTCTTGTTTCAAGCATCTCATTTACAATCCTTTCTATTTCATCATTCTAATGATGTAGATACTGATATGACCGAGTATTTGCTAGAGGTTTGCCTCGAAGAATCATTATATAATGATCATACCGATAGGTAAGAGGTAGGTTATGCAGTTCGTCAAATATATCTAAAAATTTAGCAAGCAAAGGAAGTAGGTTTGGATCTTCAAATTCTATTGGATTTCCCTTAGTTTGCTACTTAAGTTGTACCAAAAAGCTGCTGCATGCTTTATGCAAAACCTTCTCCATTTATTGTGTGTAAATCATTGTTACGTAGCCCCATGTTTCCCATGCAGTATCAACTGTTTCCCCTTACTATAAAATTTTATAATTAGTTTCATAAAATTCTAGGAAATATCACATAATGTCATCAACCATTCAATTCTGAGCATGGTCTTATGATCAACAAGAGGGAGGAGGAAGAAATATGTAATTATCTCTTGGTCCTACAGTAACAGTTTCACGCACAGGCGCCTACGATCATACATCAAAATCCATCCATCGGCGACCTTAACATCAAACCTGCTGCAATTCTCGATAGGTAAGGCTATCAGATAGCAACCTTACTATTTAGGAAGTTATTAGTGCTGCTTGTGTCGATGAGAATAGTGATCAGTTGTTGTTTGAGAATGCCTCCAACTTTCATCGTTTGCGGGTTTGAGTAGCTAGCTAGTACATGTATCGTAACTTCGATCGGTTGTGGCTCTTCTTCTGCATCATCTTCTTCATGTTCAAGGCTCTCTTTTGGATGTTCAATGACCTCTTTTTCTACTGGTTCAATCATAAGAAGTCTCCCTTTACTACAGCGATGCTCATAACTCCACGGCTCGTCGCAATGCCAACATAACCCCTTCGCAGATCGCTCCCGAAGTTCTTCTCTTGTCAAACTTTTTGGTGTAGGGACTCAGTTAATAGTGGGGGTGGCTGAGGGCTTTGGTATTACTAATTGGGGAGCAACCCTAGTCCTCCGGGCTTCATGGTTCAATCGCTCATCTTGAAATCATGTGAAAGAGATGGCTGCCATAAGCATGTACGGTTGTCGCAGTTTAACTTCTCCTCGGATCTCCGGATTCAAGCTCTCAATGAAGGTCCCCATAGCTATTTTTGAGACCAATCATGAGTTTAATTAGATAACCATTCAAACCTAGTTTGGTACTCTTGAATGGTGGAGGTTTGTCGGATCTTTGCTAGTTGTCCGTCAATGTTCTCGTAATCAGTTGGTCCGAAGCAGATCAGCAATCCTTCTTTGAATTGTCACCATGAAAGGACTTTATGAATATGTTTAAACTAGTCAAACCACTGTATAACATCCCCTTCAAGATATATAGCTATAATTTTCACCATAAATGCGTCCGTAATTTTGTGGTACCGAAAATAACGCTCCGCACGTGAGATCCAACCAATCGGGTTTCCTTCTTCCCATCTAGGGAAGTCTACTCTCATGTATGGATAATTGGGGTCAGTCATAGAGTATCCCCTCTCTTGGAAGTCATCTCTTCGGGCTTGGTGCAATTGATTAGAGCTCTCTCCTTGATGTAATTTCTTTGGGCTTGGTGGTCGGCCCAAACTGAGTTTGGTAAAGAGAGTCTGAATCTTATCCTCCATTCACACCTTGAAGGCTTCAAATTTAGCATTGATTACCTCCTCATATACCATAGTATATGCCTCAAAATCTGTGATATTAAGATCTCTCTTTTGTTGTCGAGTTAAAGACATGTATAGGTTGAGAGAAGTGATGGTTGAAAAGGTTGGTGGATTGGTGGATGTAGACTGCGGTTTAGGCTTATTTTGTGGCTGTTTTGAGTGTAGTTTGAGGGTATGATTTGATGGGATATAAAGAGAAATAAACTTTTGTATATGAATAAATACTAATAGGCCATAACATGCAGTGGAATTAAATCGAATCACAATCAAATAGAACACCAAGATATACATGGAAAACCCCTCTAATGTGAAGGATAAAAACCATGGGGCAAACTAAAGATAATCTACTATAAGAATAATGAATATACAAATCTCAATCTTTTGTCCAAAACTTAGCAACAATCATAAGAGAATAACTAGGATACAAGAATCACGTCACTATGCACAAAATTCTAAATCCTCCCTCCAATTCTCCCCAAGTAATCACAGTAAGAATTGAAAAGGTTACTCCTTCATTGCAAAAGATTACTTAGTTCCTTCTTCAACCTGTCAATTGTAGATATATCTTTCCCGAGAATAAGCATGAAATCAACATAAAGTAAGAGAATAATAAAATTCTTACCAAACCATTTGATGTACACACAATGATCTGAAGCCATTCTTTTATATCCATTTTCTATCATAAATAAATCAAACTTTCTGTAACACTGATATGGAGCTTGCTTTAGCCCATACAAGCTCTTTCTCAACTTGCAGGCAAAGGTCTCTTTACCATTGACTTTGAAGCCTTTTGGTAGCTCCATATAAATTTCCTCTTCTAAATCACCATGAAAGAAAGCTGTCTTTATATCTAACTGCTCAACCTCCATGTTCTGGTTAGCAGTAATACCAAGAGCAACACGAATATAAGACATTTTAACAATAGGAGAAAATATCTCTTCAAAGTCAATACATTTCTTTTGACCAAAGCTTTTCACAACCAATCTAGCTTTGCACTTTGGTTGAGAACAATATTCTTGAGTCTTCAACTTAAAAACCCACTTGTTCTTCAAGGCCTTCATTCTATTTGGTAGTAGTACCAAATCATAAGTGTGGTTCTTCTGAAAAGCATCCATTTTTTCCTGTATAGCAACTAACTATTTCTCTTTCTTCTTACTTTCAACTGCTTCCTGGTAACTCTTTGGTTCACCGGCATTAGTAAGCATCACATACTCATCTGTAGAGCATCTTTTAGAAGGTTGACGTTATCTAGAAGATCTTCTCAACTGAGGTTCTGTGGGAAGTTGCTCTCCAACTTCTTCTTGCTCAACATGTCCTGTAGGTAGATCAATATCAGGCTCTACACCATCTTCCTACACATCTCCCCCATCACCCTGATATACTGGAGGAGTAACTAGGTCACAATATGCTAATCCTTCAGTAGAAGTCTTAGCTAGTGCCTTCTTCTTCAAATCCTCAAAGGTTTGATCCTTAAAGAAGACTACATCTCTTCTTCTAAACACCTTATGTTTTTCTGGATCCCAAAGCCTGTAACCAAAATGATCATGTGAGTAGCCAAGAAAAATGCATTCTTTAGTCCTACCATCCAGCTTGGACCTCTTATTGTTTGGAATATGTGCAAATGCATGACAACCAAACACTCTTAAATGCTTGTAGGAAACATCTTTCCTTGATCATACATGCTCTACAACATCATCATCTAGGGATGTACATGGTGACAAGTTAATCATATCAACTGTAGTCCTCAAAGCCTCATCCCAAAACCTTTTAGATAGCATGGCCTATGAAAGCATACATCTGATCTTTTCCATAGTAGTGCGGTTCATCCTCTCTACAATAGCATTATGCTGAGGTGTACGAGGAACTGTCATCTCATGTTAGATACCATATGATCTGTAATAATCATTAAATAATCCTATATACTCACAACCATTATATGATCTTATGCATTCCAATTACCTTTTCGTCTCTCTTTCAACCTTGGCATGAAACTCTTTGAAGACATTAATAACCTGATCTTTGGTCTTCAAAGCATGGCCCAAACTTTCATGAAAAAATCATCTATAAAAGTGACAAAATAAAGTGCACCACTTATACCAGGAACATCAACAGATCCACTGGGAGTTTTTATCCTCAAAGGGCCACATACATCTGTATAAACACGATCTATAACATGCATTTTTCTAGATATAGCAGGACTAGCAAATAAAACTCTGTGTTATTTACCAGCCAAACAATCAATACAAGGGTTCAAATATATTCCTTTGAGATCTAGTAATACTTGATACTCTTTTCAACCTGATTCTCCATTTCATTCTTATATTCCATGAATTTCTCGAAGGCCTCGAACTTGTACTTTATTAAGTACACATACCCATACCTTGAGAAATCATCAGTAAATGTAATGAAGTAGGAGTAACCACTTATGAAATAAGTTGACATGGGATCACATACATCATTATGTATAAGTTCTAACAACTCAGTGGCTCTTTCTCTAGTTCCACTAAATGGAGAGTTAGTCATCTTTCCATAAAAGCAAGG
Source organism: Musa schizocarpa (assembly GCA_900464855.2). NCBI lineage: Eukaryota > Viridiplantae > Streptophyta > Magnoliopsida > Zingiberales > Musaceae > Musa > Musa schizocarpa. The sequence continues at coordinate 19,691,502 of LS990923.1, read as the reverse complement.
CTCGCAAGTTGCATATGGCTCATAGTCGAATGGATCTAGGTATCCATTCTTTAGCAACTTTTGAATCCTACCCTCATAGATATGACCTAGCCTACAATGCCATAAGTAAGCATTTTTACCTCATCTCATTTCCTCTTGGGCACACTTACATTAATAAAATGTAGATCAATCTCTAGCATAAACAAACCATTATGCAATGTTCCTCTTGTGATAATCTCATCATTTAATAATATTGAACAACCATTGTTCTTAAAAATTAAATTATATCCACTAATTGTCAAACATGAAATGAAAATAATATTTTTGATAATAGAAGGAACAAAATAGCAAGCATCTAATGCAATAATAACTCCACCAAGCATATGTAGGGTGACCTCGCCAATAGCCACTATAGCAACTTTTGCTCTATTAACCATCTTGTGGTCAATCTCACCTCTTATCAATCTCCTAGGTCATGCTAAAACTTGCAACGAATTATATATATGATAAGCACTATCAGTATCCAATACTCATGTGTTATCATAAGATTCTAACAAATGAAGATTGATTATGAATGTACCTAAAGCGCTTCTCCAAGCTTTTGTTTCGCCCTCTTTGTAAGGTACTTTTTGTAGTTCCTCTTCCAGTTCCCATATTTGCCACAGTGGAAGCACTGACCTTTGTCCTTTGTTGGGTCTTTCTTAGCAACCTTTGCATTACCCGATCTACTTTTGCCCTTGCCCTTCTTAAGGGACTTTTCTTCTTTCCTTTTCTTTTTGGTCTCACTAGCATAGAGAACTGGCTTCCCTTTCTTGATGGTGCTCTTTGCCGCCCTCAACATATTAAGGAGCTTAGAGAGAATCATCTTAAGCTTGTTCATATTAAAATTCATTATGAATTGAGAAAAGAAATCTGGTAGGGTCTAAAGTACAAGGTCTACACACAAGTCATCCTCTAGGACTATTCCTAGACCTATGAGTTTCTCTGTCCACTCAATCATCTGAAGGACATGGTTCTAAACCGATGTCCCCTCAGTCATCATGGCAGAAGAGACACTTGAATATATCATATCGTTGAGTCCTTCCCTATTCCTCAAACAATTTACAGAGATACAAGAGAATAGATCTGGTATCCATGTTTTCATGTTGTCTCTATAACTCAAGAATCATAGAGCTCAACATGTAATACTGAACAAGAGTGGAGTCATCTATGTACTTCATGTAGCGAGCAATCTCATCCTCGCTTGACTTTTCCTTGAGCGTAGGCATCTCTATATCAAAGATGTATGCGATTTTCTCTACCGTGAGAACATTTCTCAAGCTGCATAGCCAATCCGTATAATTTGGACCAATGAGGTAGTTGACATCAAGTATGTCATGTAAGGGATTTGAAAGCGATATTTTTTGAAAATAAAGATGTAGCAGAAATAAATAACATGTAGATTTTATAAAAAAATAAATAAATAAGATATGGACTTTTATCTTAATCTACTCCCACTATTTTCTCGTGAATCACACAACTCCCTCTGGTATGTGAATTGGAATCCCCTGGCAAATCTCTAGTGGGGATCAGGATCCAATCGGTGTCTTAACGTAACCTTGAGTGACTCAACCAATTACGCTAAGCCCATAAAGGTAGGCAACTCTCGCTAATCATGACTCCTTGTGATTCTCGTCTTGTTTGGCCTTTGAACCATCATGACCTTGAGTGACTTGGCTAAGCATGGTATTCGGTTAAGTCATCGCCATTGTTATAAGATAAGTTTGATTCGACAATTTGCTCTCGATTGACTCAGCCAAGCATACCATGTCCTCAGGTCACCAGTAACATCTCTATATCATAGGAAAAATAGCGAATAATAAAATAGGTGAGTCTCTAGTGACTCGACCGACTAAATCTATGTCAGGAATCGATCCCTACCTATAACGATAGAAGGCAACGTTAGTCAATCTAATTACCTCATGTTTACCGACTTAATATTATAAAGAGAGGAGATTTTTGATTTGGTCCCTTGATATCACTTGTCACACACGTGCATATTTAATATATATCTACATCGCATGCAAATATATATACATAACTAGTGGGTGTACAAGTAATCGCACATCACATGAGTAATCACACCAGATGATCATGGATAATAGCCTAATGTAATCAGGTCCGAGCCAGTAGACCTAATCACTCACATCAATATCAATGTGTGTAGCGATGCATCAATATGCCCTGTGATCGTCCATCTCATCCTTGTCGGTTCTATCGACATCTCGTTGCATCTGCATTCATCATGATCGCCCGTCTCGTGGGTCCCGCTATCGTTTCCATGTTCCCGCTATGCCTTCTCATGTGATTATAATTTAATCATAGTAACACATGCTGGAAAATAAATAGAAAATAAAATAGAGGCTCGCAGGCCCCAATCATAACAATACTCACAAGTACACACATATCATAAAGTTCATAATCATCCGTCCACATCATGCATCACATGTAAATATCATTATGTAGGACTACTAGATAATAAGAATAATAATTAATTAATATTTTTTGAAATTGGGGACATGTAGGAAATTTTCTGAATTATGAGGGGGATTTTGGTAATTTGGATAGAAAGGACAAAAATTAGAATTTCTCAAATACCAAAAGGCAAAAATATCTTTTGCCAAAAAACCCTAATTCCCCTCTCTACCTTTCCTACACTACGGTCATCGCCACCCTACCAATGGTGGCCTCTATGGACGGGAACGCCCTTGCCTACCGATGGCTCGACAGTGGATGGCGCCCCCACCAGTGGCCGGGCACCCCTATGGGCACCGTTGTAGGCGACGTTTGCCCCTACGAGCTATCACGGACAAACTTCTAAACAGGATGTTTGATGTAATGTTTATGTATGTTCGTGTCTTTTGGTATGCTCATGCTTTGCACAACATGTAAAGAGACGACCGAAGGCTTAATAGTCCCATTTTAGTTGGGTTTGGTGGCCGCTTTAGGCTTGTAAATAAAGGTTATGTTATGTGAATACTTGTGAGAGTTTTTCGGCCTATAGTGAACCAATTTGACCCTTTGTTGTGCAAGTATTCAATGTTAGGATTGGAGCGGCACTAAGAGGGGGGGAAGAATTAGTGCAGCGGATTAAAACTCGTAAGTTGAAACCAAATTCATAAATACAAGGAGATTTTGTTTCGATAGTAACTTGAGTACATGAAAATTGAAAACTAGTAGTAGTGTAAATAATAATTTCAAGAAAGTAAGAACTCCCACATTCAAGGAACACACCAATTTAAAGTGGTTCGGTCAAAATGACTTACATCCACTTGCGAAGTCTTCTTCGAAGAGGCTCCCAACTTCCACTAGCAAATCACTTTGAAGGGGAAAGATAAATACCCCTCTTACAACCTTTTACAAGTGGTTCACACTCTTACAAATTTTCAAAGAGAAAGAGAGAGGTGAACACTCAAGCTATTAAAAACAAAAACTTGCTAAAGGCTTTGCTAAGACTTTTATCTCAATCTCTTGCTTCTCAAAGGTTGTATTCTCTGCTAAGAATTGAGGGGTATTTATAGGCCCCAAGAGGATTCAAATTTGGGCTCCAAATTTTGAATTCTCTTGGGTTTTTGAGGCTGGCGGTGCCACCGCCTATCAATTTCAACATTGACAAAGTTCTGGCGGTGCCACTGCCAGAACTCTCAGGTTTTGGGCGGTGCCACCACCCGAACTCTCGGTTCCTAGGCGATGCCACCGCCCAGTCCAGCGGTACCACCGCCTACACTATTTCAGCTCATTGGTTGGGCTCCAAACTTGGCTCAAACTAGTCTGAACTCGGGCCCAATTGACCCCTACTTGGGTTATAAGATTAACACCTAATCCTAACCCGAATTAATATGCTAACTATGAATTTAAAGACATTTCCTAAGCTATTACAAAGTCCACAAGTTAAGACTTCTTCCGGCGAGCTTCCAGCAAACTTCTGGCAGTCTTCCGATAAACCCTCGGAAACCATTCTGCGGACTCCCAACAAGCTCCTAGACTTCACGATTTGATCTTGGCGAGTTCCGACGAGCTTCTTCGGTAAGCTATGATCTTTCTCGATGAGCTCCACGAACTTCCAATGTACCTTCCGGCGAGCTTCCGAAAACCCTTCGGTAAGCTCCCTACTCATTCTCGGCTAGTTCCAATAGCATTCCCGATGAACCTTTGAACTTCCATCGGACTCTCGAACTCCCAACGAATCCTTCGCGCTTGACTTTGACACTTTGTTTCACTTTATATCTTCATCGTTATCGTAGTTAATCCTGCACACATAAGCCAAAACTCTACTCCGATCTAGACAATTATTACAACGGGAATTGACATTCTATTGCCCAGCACGTCATTGGGTGGCTTATTGCCCAATCGGCAGTTGACCACCGCAACCCCGATATCTTTGGCACAATTCCACTCTCCTTGGCCCATTGCCCGACATCCGAAGCGTTCTGTCGTCCAATATCCTGAGGTGATCTTCTCCAGCGCAACGTCAATTCCTCTTGCGTCAAGTGTCTAATCCTGATCAAGTAGACCTGCATCACTCAAAATGTAGTTAAACATCTAAACACAATCAATTAGTTTCATCATCAAAATCCGAGATTCAACAATCTCCCCCTTTTTGATGATGACAACTAATTGATGACTAACGGAGTTAACTTAAACTCCCCGGAGTTTAACCAAACTCCCCCTATCAATATTCCATTGATAGAACACTTGGATTATCCCAAATCTAAGCAACATTCATCATATGTTATGAAAAACATTTAAACGATCATGTAAATATATATAAAATATTCAATTCAATGCATGAAGTCATCAATATACTTCTCCCCCTATGTCATCAACAAAAGGAGAAGTAGCTCTACCTATTTTAAAAGATATTCAAGTTTTTGTAACATGAAGCTAGATTTTCATCACAACACATAAGCACAAAAGCATAGTAAGATTCTTAAGTTCAATCATGGTAATTCAACACTTGCTTCTTGTGCAAGATTGCACTTTACTTTTCTTTGCATGTTCTAACTAGCAAAAACTTTCTCCCCTTTGTTTTTGTCTTAAAGAAGAGAAGAGTATAAGCTAGCCAGCATTTGCCTTGAGCTAGCAATCTTTCTCCTCCTATGTTATTGCCGAAAAGAAGGAGAGGAACCAATGATTTAGACTTTTACATAAATTATGAATTTGTATCAATCAATATTTCAATCATCACATGATACATACAAGACAAAAATGAAAAGAAATCATGTCATGAAAGACATCAATTGTTAAACATGATATGATAATAGTCTCAAAAATTTTAATTTGCGATACATGTGATACATTGTGATACTAAAAAATTTAATACGATTCTTTCAAGGATATCAACCTATTTTTGATACAAAGTATGGCAAGAGCAATTATATTGCAAGTTTTCTAAGTTTTGCATTTTTTGCTTCTTTCGAGATAGCAATTCTTTACTTCTCTACAAGCTAGCAACTTTTACGATATGCAAGTTTTACTACATACAAGCTAGCAAATTTAAAGATGTGCAAGTTGGCATATTTGTTTTTCTTTACAATGTGCATGATAGAATTTCTTTGTAATATTCAAGATAGCAAATTGTACATCATGCTAGCTAGCAAATTAAAGATGTTCAAGAAAGCAAGCTCTTTCTTCTCTTTTGAGAAGTGTTATTTTTGCTTCCTTAGTAAAATACCAAACTTGCAAGGGACCATGTTTTACATGAGGCAAACAAATAATTTGGCAAGTGTTACATTTGTATCTTTTCTTTAGATATGCAAGAAATAAGCAAGTTATTGCATTTTCTTGACTTGTGCAAGGTAGCTAATTTATTTTTGAGATGACCCTTTACATCAATTCAAGATAGCACATTAGTAACTCTTTCTCTCCCTCTGTCATTGGCAAAAAGAAAGGAAGATTCAAGTCATGAATATCAAAATAATAATTTTATCATAAATATTTCATCATTGCGTGCATCATTATTGCATGCATAATACCAAATCATTATATATATTTTCAAAACATATAATCTCATCATTATATGCATGATTCCAAATCATCATTCATATCATTTCAATCATTGTTTCAATCATCACTATAACTCATCATGCACAAAATGTAAAATCATCTAACATGATACAAACATTTATTTTCAAAATATTTATCACTATTTTCATGTATGATAATAAAGTATTCATGATACCGAATATTAAGTAAACAATAAATCATTTTATCAAATCTCTTCTTTTTATAAATAACAAAAATTGTAGGTGTACAAAGAAGAGATTGTGATTAAAAAAATATCTCAAGTAGTAAATCCAAGAAGTCAAGATCATAATTCGAATACAAACTCATTCAAATTCAAATCGTTAAATTCATCAAAATCTCAATATTACTTTGAAGAGATTCAAAATGGTATACATAGATTTATCATAAAGCAAATTAATTTTCAATCATCACATAAGGCATTTAAAGAATTTTTAAAACATAGGAGAATGATTAATTTAAGCATGCAATGTTTCAATCAAATTTAAGTCATGAATACCAATATTTTCATATTGTGAGTATCAATTCATGAATACCAAAAGATATTATTTGTGATTCCAATTTTGCAAGATCAAGATTATGATTTAGATAAAACTCATTCAAATCAAATTGTTAACTTGAAATTCATAATCAAGTCATCAAAATCAATTTCGAGATTCACAAAATATCATGAAATCATTAATCTCGATCAGATGGGAAAAGTATTTTTAAGTGATTCTTTTTCATCTAAGCATGCCTTAGTCATTATATGCCAAATCAAGATAAGCATGAAAGTTCAAGACAAAGGAAAAATCTTATAAAACAACTCATCAAGCAATATTTTAAACATCTATTTTCAAGTCAGAGTAAGTCAAGGATTCAATTTTCTCATATCATGAATTCCAACAGGCATCTCAAATTATTAACATCACATTAAAAAGATATTTCGAAAAGACATATCGATAAGTGATTCATTTGTATGATTTCATTTTCGGAAGTTTCTCCTCTTCGGTAAATAAATCTAGGAGAACAAAATGAATTAAGGGAAATATAACATGATTGAAGCATTGAACATGATTCATATTTAAAATGTGTCTCATGTCATAAGTATAAATCAAGCATTTATGAAATCCGAAATCATCCTCAAAGTCACATTCAATAAATTCATACATGACAAGTATAGATTTATTGAAAAGTTGATAAGATAGAGGATCGCATTTCGTTTTTATAAATTTCTATTCAAGTGATTTGCTTCTTATAAGTATGCCTTTACCTTTAATAAAACAAGTGTCAACATTTAAGATGGAAAGGTAAATTTCGTAAAACAAATCATCAAGCATGATTCCATGATAACATCCTTTTAATATCTTGATATTCATCATCAAGTATGATTTCAAAAAGTATGTTCAAGAGAAATCATTAAGACCAAATGCATGATACACTCATTTATTTTCAAAATATTCATCATGTTTATTTTCATGAGATTCACAAGATTGGTAAAATAAAATCATTAATTTCAATAGGATAAAAAATTCATTTCCATTTCATACAATTGATTTCATGTGAGGGTATTCAAGTCTTTTGTGAAAACATGTATCATCATTTAAAATTGAAACATAAGTTTCGTCATGAACCCGTCGAGACTAAACACAACATGATATCACATCTATCATCAAAAGACTATCAAGAAATTCATACACAGATGTACATGCACTATGTCATCTTAATATGTCATAAGAATGTCATCTTAATTCGTCATAAAAACAATTAGACCGAAAACATGTTAATCTAAAATGAGAGTTTTAAATCAACATTTACTTCAAAAAGTTATGCATGACACAAAATCATCAAGATACACGTGCATGGATTAATCCTAAACATTATCACATATCATATAATTATCATTCCTAATGTTGCATACATCATTCAACATTTCAAAACATAACATGCATGAAACCTTAGCAATATACTTTTCATGATCAAATTTTTTAATTTTTCAAAGATGCTAAAAAGAAAAACATGATATAATTTTTGAAAAATAATTTTTTATTTCCTATTCCTACTATCTAAATTAAGCACTCATGAAAAACTTCAAATAATTTCAAAATAATTCAAGAGAGTTGAGTTACTTACCTTGTAGTCGAAGCCCATCAAAGCCCAATTCGTCGTTTCACCTTTGAAAGTTCTTGATTCATCCTTGGTTGCCTTCTTCTTCTTTGGCCTTTTCCTCCATTCAAGTTCATTATTTATTTTAGATTTTTGTTTAATGAACTTATTAAGATTTAGTGTTTGAAGTTCAAGTTCATCATTGTCCTCATCACTTGAGTCATCGCTCAAGTGGTATTCATCTGTCCAAAGTTCCAAATCCTTCCTATTCTTTGGAAAGTGGTTCAAGTGCTCATCGGGTTCAAAATGTTCCAAAAGTGTCATTTCATAGGTCATTAATGACCCGATTAATTCTCCTAATGGAAAATCATTTAAATTTTTTATCTCTTGTATTACGGTTATTTTAGGATCCCACCTTTTTGGAAGGGATCTTAAGATCTTGCTTACGAGATCAAATTCGAAAAAGATTTACCAAGAACTCTTAGATTATTGACGACATCCATGAAACGGGTGTACATGTCGCCTATAGTCTCGCTTTGTTGCATTCGAAAAAGCTCAAAATCATGCAATAAAATATTAACTTTCGAGTCTTTGACTCTACTAGTTCCCTTGTACATGATTTCAAGTGTTCGCCAAATATCAAAAGCCGTTTCGCACGTAGAAATCCGATTGAACTCATTTTTGTCTAAAGCGTAAAATAAGGTATTCATAGCCTTTGCGTTTAAAAAAAAATACTTCTTCTCCAAATCCGACCATTTGTTCATCAGTTTAGAGGGAAGTTGAAAACCGTTTTTAGCAATATTCCATAAATCCAAATTCATAGAAATCAAGAATACTCTCATTTGAGTTTTCCAATAAGTGTAGTCCAATCCGTTAAAGAATGGTGGACGATCAACCGAAAAGCCCTCTTGAAAGCCATCAAGAGCCATTTCTCTTATGTATAAATACGAAATGAGAAATATTGGGCTCTGATATCAATTGTTAGGATCGGAGTGGCACTAAGAGGGGGGGGTGAATTAGTGCAATGGATTAAAACTTGTAAGTTTGAAACTGAATTTGTAAATACAAGGAGATTTCGTTTCGATAGTAACTTGAGTAGATGAAAACCGAAAACTAGTAGTAGTGTAAATAACAATTTCAGGAAAGTAAGAAGTCACACATTTAAGGAACACACCAATTTAAAGTGGTTTGGTCAAAATGACCTACATCCACTTGTGAAGCCTTCTTCGAAGAGGCTCCAAACTTCCACTAGCAAATCGCTTTAAAGGGGAAGGACAAATACCCCTCTTACAACCTTTTACAAGTGGTTTACACTCTTAAAAATTTTCAAAGAGAAAGAGGGAGGTGAACACTCAAGCTATTGGAAACAAAAACTTGCTAAAGGCTTTGCTAAGACTTTTATCTCAATCTCTTACTTCTCAAAGGTTGTATTCTCTGCTGAGAATTGAGGGGTATTTATAGGCCCCAAGAGGATTCAAATTTGGGCTTCAAATTTTAAATTCTCTTGGGTTTCCGAGGCTGACGGTGCCCCCGCCTGTCGGTGGCGATACCACCGCTTGTCAATTTCAACATTGACAGAGTTCTGGTGGTGTCACCGCCAGAACTCTTGGGTTTTGGGTGGTGCCACCGCCCGAACCCTCAGGTGCTGGGCGGTGCCACCGCCTAGTCCGGCGGTACCACCGCTTGATACTTTAGGCTCTGGGTGGTGCCATCGCCTAGTCTGGCGGTGCCACCGCCTACACTACTTCAGCTCATTGGGTGAGCTCCAAACTTGGTCCAAATCAGTCCGAATTCGAGCCCAATTGGCTCCTACTTGGGTTATAAGATTAACACCTAATCCTAACCCTAATTAACATGATAACTATGAATTTAAAGATATTTCCTAAGCTATTACAAAGTTCGCAAGTCAAGACTTCTTCCGGTGAGCTTCCGGCGAACTTCCGGTGGTCTTCCGATAAACTCTCGGAAACCATTCTATGGACTCCTGGCAAGCTCCTAGACTTCAGGATTTGATTTTGGCAAGTTCCGACGAGCTTCTTCGGCAAGCTACGATCTTTCTCGGCGAGCTCCGCGAACTTCCGACGTACCTTCTGGCGAGCTTCTGAAAACCCTTCGGCAAGCTCCCTACTCATTCTCGGCTAGTTCCAGCAGCATTCCCAATGAACCTTCGGACTTCCTCGGACTCTCAAACTCCCAACGAATCCTTCGCACTTGACTCTGGCACTTTGTTTCGCTTTATGTCTTCATCGTTATCATAGTTAATCCTGCACACACAAGCCAAAACTCTACTCCGATCTAGACAATTATTACAATGTGAATTGACATTCTGTTGCCCAGCACGTCATTGGTTGGTGCTTCGTCCAATTCTTCAGCGCATCGTCCTCTCTTGCGGCTTGTTGCCCAATCGGCATTTGACCTCCACAACCCCGATATCTTTGGTGTAATTTCACTCTCCTTGGCCTAATACCTAATGTCTAAAGCGTTCTGCCATCCAATATCCTGACATGATCTCCTCCGGCACAACGTCAATTCCTCCTGCATCAACTGTATAATCCTGATCGAGTAGACCAACATCACTCAAAATGCAGTTAAACATCTAAACACAATCAATTAGTTTCATCATCAAAATCCGAGATTCAACATTCAAAGCTTGTAAAGTCTGTTTGTAATTTATATTATCTATGAAGTGTTTTCAGAAATGTTTACTTGTGGATCCCGAGTGAGGTGTTTTCTCTAACCCATTTTCTCTTTTGTAGGTCCTAAGGGACCATGGGAGGTTTTGGGGAGGCTGATCTTTATGGACGGATATGCAAGGGTACCGCATGACTTAGGCAAAACTAGTTAAGTCAGTGACAAATGGTATCAGAGTGGGACAAGCACTCATAGAAACACTTGACATGCAAACGTGGGGGACCTAACGGGCCTATGTTGAGGGTAGTCAGCACATGCATTACCATTTGGGGGAAAATGGGCATTGAGATGTAGGGAAATGGAGTCGTTCGGAGGAGCGGGCATCTGAGATTGGCATTCAGAGGAATGGCCAACCCTTCGTGCTAGAGGCACCATGAGAATAAGCAAGCTTGGAAGAGTACAGAGCGCACAAAGGTTGGGATGGCTGAGTTTGAGGTACAACTCAACGTTGATAACTATACTTGATGGTGCCCCAGGCAAGCGAGGCGCTTGGTAAAGGATGAGACAATGTAAGGTGGAATGAGTTGCTTAGCGATCGAAAGAGTTATGCAAAGCTCACAGAGGTGAGGGGAATTGCTAACTCGAAGAATTCGGTACTCATGCATAGGCTAGTATGTAGATAATGGAATGTTCGCGGCCATCCCTAGGTGACTGAAACTCGACGCCATGGAGCATTGAAACTTTCTCTTCGGCATGTAAAGGATACGTCTATAGGAGACTGAAGTATGCAACAAGTTCAGCATGTTGCTAGGCCTTGAGTGGTGTAGCGGGGACTGTATTGACGTGGAGTCACAATCTAGCAATTGTGTTTGTAGGAGGCAGAACAATACATAGTTTGTTCAGCAAATCGGAGTAGTCTGAAGGGGATGGTGGTCACCGAAATGAAGAGAGATGTTGCTCCAATGGGATAGATATCCAGAAGGGATAAGTTCCGGCTCTCTAGAGAGAGAATCATGTATAATAGATCGCATATGTTGAGGAGGAGTACCTCAACAAACAATAACTCTATAAAACTCAATGGACCGAGCAAGCGGCGAGGAGTCATCGCATGATCTCGCTTGAGAGAATGCATTGGCGGATGCATTATGAGATCAAGTGGGGGAGCAACCCAAAGCAACATAAATGAAGGCACACTCGGAGTCGATATAGAGATCAGACTCAAGAGAGGGCTAACCCGTGGAATGGTGGGCGCGAGGGCCACCATCAACTCAATACAAAAATGAGGAGCGGAGCAACTTGGGTGTAACTTGGCGAAGTACCCAAGCTTTATGAAGGGAGCCAGCATAGAAGATAGAACATGGAGCAGAGGCACAGAGCTTTCCTTGGACAGAGGTCAAGGACATAAACTCTTGTAGAGGCAAGAGCAGGATCATGTTGTTCCATGGATCCTTCATTTTGACGGAGTGGACTCATCTTGCATGGTGCCAAAGACGAAGGGAGCTTTTGGGCACATGCACCTTATCTCGGATAAGCATTTGATAGAGAACTAAGGTGACTCAACTTGCAGAGGCGAAGTTGGATTCAGAAGGCCTTAGCATAGGGTAAGAGGACGCGGAGGCAGGTACTCTTGAAGAATATGCCACAGTGTTTCCATTCGAGTTGCCATGAAGGAAGTCGTGTGTAGTGAAGATTGTGTTGGTAAGGGCGAAGACCCAGGATCTAGACAGTGGTGCACCACTTTCAGCAAAGTCGATGGACTTTGGGGGCTTCTAGGTGACGGACTATCCTAGAGCAGTGCTTCATCTAGGTGTGACCCAAAAGGGGGTGGATGAAGATCAATTACCAAAGGAGTAGAACAAAATCGAAGGTGAAAGAGACCCTGCAATGTAATGGCATAGGCCACACATTGAGGGATCACAATTCAAGTTCATCCCATAAGGATCATAATGCAATAGAGATGTCACCAGGAGGCGACATAGTGCAGCAGATCATGGTGAAACAGTTTATGGCAATGCGATACACACGACATAGTCCTGTGAGGGACTATATTATACGGAGGTATGATCGGGAGCTACTAGAAGCCCCACTTCGATGAGCAACATGACGATAAAAAGGCTATGGATTTAAGGAGTGAAGGCCATGGTACCGCAGAGGCGTGTCTTCCGTGCATGCATCGAACTTTGTATTGGATGAAAGCCTTGGTCATCAGCATATAGGGGTTATATTCCACCAAGAGAAAAGCTCGAATACAAGTACCAATGAGTCCCATAGGAGGAACTTGATCATATAGAGGTATGATCAAAGAAGCTAGAGAGTTGGACTGCTCCAGAGCCTATATTCGCTTAAGAGAACCCGGCAAGTCAGAGGACAAGGTCGAGTAAGCGAACATTACTACCAAGGAAGCTAAGGCGAACAGAATCGGTGCAAAACCCTACAACGTGATGGTAGAGGCCATGCATGGGAGTTGTAGTATGTCTTTCCATCGACCAAAGGGAGCTGCTTAGAGAACACAGAGGTGTTGAAACAAGGGGTCGAAATGGGCGAGGAAGCGACGATGAGTCCATAGGGACTTAGCTACCCAAAATCAAGCATTTGTTAGAATGGAGGTGGACTTGGAGGAGTGCCACAGAGACATATCTACTAATCGTGAAGAAAAGGGATGTAGATACAAGGCGATGGATAGTAGGGTCATGGGCATGGCAGCGCCATGGTATTGCAAAGGCGGGACTTCCGTGAAAGGCATTGATCCCTTGCTCTCATGGAGGGAGAGCGCTTGGTCCTGAAAGGGGCCGAGGAGTTGGAGCATGCAGAGGCAAACTCTAAGTAATGAGACAAGGCTGAAGGGCAGAGGTAAAGGAACTTCATAAAACCGGTGTCAACGAGCTTCTTATTAAGATACCCGAAAGTGAAGGACTTCGGGTCATGCAAGAGTGCACGACCAAGGAATGAAACAGGCAGTACGTGGTGTTGTACCTTTGCTACTCAGTGGAGTAGGCAGCCGGATTAATGGAGAAGACGATACAATCCCAGAGGCGACTAAAACTATTATAGACTTACTCCAAGTTGGGGTGAAAACTTCCTGCATTCCATAAGTTTGATGGCATTGAGAAGGTGAATCACAGTAGCTAACTCAATGCAAAGAGTGCAAACACTTCAAGTGCTTCAGAAGTGTGAGTAAAGAGTAAGCGAAGGCCAATAACCAGCTCGATGCATGAAGTACAACCTCGAGGAGGTAGGCGAATTCAAGTAACTATTGAATCTTTGATTTTGATGATGATGTCAATTGTCATTTGTTATCTAATGCATATGTTGAGATAAGTGTGCAAGATTAACTACGATGAAAGTAAGACATGCAGCAGGAGTTGCGCCAGAGTCAAGACTATGATCACGTTGGGAGTTCGAGAGCTCGACGGAAGTTCGGACGGTCGTCGGAGGTTCTACGGGAACAAATCCGAGAAGTCCAGGAGCTTGCCAAAAGAAGCTCGTTGGAACTTGTCAAGTGGATCGTCACAAGTCCAAGAGTTTGTCGGAAGTCAGTCGGAGCATCGCCGAAGGTTCGTCGGATATTCACCGGAAGTTCGCCATAAGCTCGCTAGAAGAAGCGATTGATGCTCTGGAGCAAGTTGCAGTAAATGTCTTAAGAAATTTGTAGGTAGCATGACGATTAAGTTAGAAATGGGAGGTGATCCCATTAACTTAATCTTGGGGCAATTGGGCCCTTGAAAGACCCAAATTGGTCCGAATGGATCAGCCCATTCGGAACCAGATCACTTGGCTAGAGGTGGCACTGCCTGGGTCGGCTGTGGCACCGCCCAGGGCTTAGTCTCCGAGCTCTGGCTAGGCGGTGCAACCTCCTCTGACAGAGGAGCAACTGCCTGAGCTCGGTCTCCGAGCTCTGGCTGGGTGGTGCAATCGCCCTAGTCAAGTGGTGGCACTGCTTGAGCTCGTTCTCCGAGCTCTGGCAGGAGGTGCAACCGCTCCTGACAAGCGGTGGCACTGCCCAGAGGCTCAGTCTCCGAGCTTTGCTAGGTGCTACAACCGTCCCAGTCAGGAAGTGCAACCCCCAGACCCCGGAATTCTAGGAATTGACAATTTTGAGCTCAGAATTCAAACTGGTTTGGGGCCTATAAATACCCCACTCTTTCAGCAATAAAAGAGTAATGAAAACCACCGAAATTCTGATCTTACTTTGTGATTTTTAGAGCTCAAAAGTGTTGTATGAGTTAAAAGTTCTTCTCCATCTTTTCTTCCAAGTTCTGATCTTTCAAGAGAGGAGAGAAAATTCTGTAAGGGTTGTCTCCTAAGCCCGTCAAAAGGAGTGAAACTGTAAAAGGGTGGTTGGCCTTCGTTTATTGAAAGAAGGCCTCTAGTGGAGATCGGTGACCTCGTCGGTGGAGGAAGCCAGAAGTGGATGTAAGTCAAGATTGACCGAACCACTCTAAAATCATGATGCTCTCTAGTTTGCATTTACTTTGAGCATATTATCATTACTCTAAACCGCCTCAATAGCTTACTGCCTTCTGCGAATTTACGATCGTGTTTCAAAGTTCAGTATTTTCCAAATCGGTGTTTAGACGTAAATTAGTTTTATCGTACGAACATCATATTTCAATTTTCGCTTACATTCTGATTTCCATCATAACTGCAAACTGCCCTTATAGATTCACTTTAACTACATCTTGCTTGACCACAAGTTAAAGTGATTTACGAATTGGCTTTTCTACCAAAATCGCTCTTATCGTATGAACGCAGTTTTAATCGTCGAAAGATTTCCGCTACACTAATTCACCCCCCCCCCTCTTAGTGCTCTTGATCCTAACAATTGGTATCAGAGCGGGGTTAACTCTCAAACAGATTAAAACCTAAGAGAGATGGCATGCGTCGGAAACCAAGAGGGCCATTCTATTATACGTCCAAGCTTGTTCACTGGGACGGACTACACCTATTGGAAGACCCGTATGAGGATCTTCCTTATTTCAATGGATTTTGAACTTTGGAATATTGTCGAAAATAGATTTTCGAAGTCTTCTCTTCCAATGATCGATTGGAATAAATTAGAGAAGAAGACTTTCACTCCTAATGCAAAGGCTATGAATGTCTTATTTTGTGCGCTTGATAAAAATGAGTTTAATCGTGTTTCGGTTTGTGAAACCGCGTTTGATATTTGGCATACACTCGAAGTGACTCACGAAGGCACAAGTAGAGTGAAAGAGTCAAAAATCAATATTTTAATACACTCTTTTGAACTTTTCCAAATGAAACCGAGCGAGACTATTGGCGACATGTACACCCATTTCACGGATGTCGTTAATGGTCTAAAAGGACATGGCAAAAGTTTTTCGGATTTTGAGCTCGTGAATAAGATTCTAAGATCCCTTCCTAAGAGTTGGGGCCCTAAAGTCACTGCTATTCAAGAGGCTAAAGAATTAAACAACTTCCCTCTTGAAGAACTAATCGGGGTATTAATGACCTATGAAATGACATGCAAGGCTCATGAAGAGCAAGAAGACATCCTTCCAAAAAACAGGAAGGATATGACACTTAGAACTTTAGATGACCACTTGAGTCAAAACTCAAGTGATGAGGACTGTAATGATGACTTGGCACTTCTAACAAGAAAATTCAAAAAATTCATTAAGAGAAACAAGTTTAAAAATGACACAAAAAATAAACTTGACCCCAAAAAGGACCAAGTTATTTGCTATGAGTGCAAAAAGCCAGGACACTACAAGAGTGATTGTCCCCAAGCCAAGAAGAGAACATCGAAGAAGAAGGTGCTCAAAGCAACATAGGATGACTCGCACGCGTCCGAAGAAGAGGAGTCCAACACGGAGCAAGTTGCTCATTACGCCTTAATGGCCATCGGAGAGGAGAGACATACACCATCACAAGCTAGGAGCAAAAGATGGTACCTTGATTGTAGATGCTCAAGGCATATGACCAGAGATCTATCTCAATTCTCTAAGCTCACTAGCATAGACGAAGGCTATATCACCTTCGGAGACAACAACAAGGGTAAAATCATTGGCAAAAGAACCATAGGTAACAAATCCAACTTCTTTATTGAAGATATTTTGTTAGTTGATGGTTTAAAACATAACCTCTTGAGTATTAGTTAATTATGTGAGAAAGGATATATCGTCAAATTCGAATATAATGCTTGCATCATTGAAAAACCACACAAAACACATCTATGATTGCATTAAAATAGAATAACATATACACTATTAACATCAATGATCTTTGCAATGAAGTATGTTTCTCAGTTTTGAATGAGGATGCTTGGCTTTGGCATAGGAGATTAAGTCATGTTGGCATGAAACTAATCACTCAAATATTATCCAAAGTACTTGTACGAGGAATTCCTCACATCAAGTTCATCGAAGATAATGTGTGTGATGCTTGTCAATTAGGAAAATAAATTAAGAGTAGTTTCAAATCTAAGAATCAAATAAGCACATCTAGGCCCTTACAATTGATCCATATGGACTTGTTCAGACCAATCTCTACATCAAGCCTAGGAGGTAGCAAATACGCCTTCGTCATTGTAGATGACTATAGTAGATACACATGGACTTATTTCTTGAAACACAAAAATGAATGCTTTAGATATTTTACCAAGTTTTGTAAACTTGTTCAAAATGAAAAGGGTTTTATGATTTCATCAATTCGAAGTGATCACGGTGGTGAATTTCAAAACTGTGATTTCCAAGAATTTTATAAATCTAATGGATACAACCACAACTTCTCTACTCCAAGAAATCCTTAACAAAATGGAATAGTAGAAAGAAAGAATAAAAATTTACAAGAAATGACAAGAATCATGTTGAATGAACATAGCCTATTCAAATATTTTTGGGCCGAAGCTATAAACACTGCGTGCTATATTCTGAATAGAGTTTTAGATAGACCCTTGCTCACCAAAACTCCTTATAAGTTGTGGAACAATAAAAAACTCAATGTTTCATATTTTAAAGTTTTTGGGTGTAAGTGTTTTATCTTGAATGAAAAAGATGCCTTAGAAAAATTTGATGCTAAATCCGATGAAGGAATTTTTCTTGATTATTCTTCGGTTTCTAAAGCTTTTCGTATCTTCAATAAAAGGACTTTAATTATAGAAGAATCCATTCATATTGTTTTCAATGAGATTTCCGAAATCAAGAAAAATGACTTTGATGATGATGTTAATTTCGATTCTTTGAATTTAAATGAAACCCCTTCTCCAACTAGCAACTTGGATGCATCCACTTCCGAAATATCCTTACCTAAGGATTGGAAGTATGTAGATGCTCATTCTAAGGAGCTAATCCTAGGAGACACATCTAAGGGGGTTCAAACACGTTCATCTGTGCCAACGCCGCTTTTCTCTCCCAAATTGAACCTAAATGTATTGATGAAGCCATGAAAGATAATTCATGGATTATCGCAATGCAAGATGAGTTAAATCAATTTGAGAGAAATGAGGTGTGGAAGCTTATTCCTAGGCCAAATGACCATTTAGTTATTGGTAGTAAATGGGTCTTTAGAAACAAGCAAGATGAATATGGTAACATGGTGAGAAACAAGGCTAGATTAGTGGCCAAAGGTTTCAACTAAGAAGAAGGTATCGATTACGAAGAAACCTTTGCTCCTATGGCTAGATTAGAAGCCATAAGGATGCTCCTTGTCAATGCTAGTAATAATAATTTTAAGTTGTTTCAAATGGATGTTAAAAGCGCTTTTCTTAATGGCTTTATTTCTAAAGAAGTTTATGTTGAACAACCTCCCAGATTTGAAAATAATAGCCTCCCTAATTATGTATTTAAATTAACCAAAGCTCTCTATGGTTTAAAACAAGCCCCAAGGACTTGGTATGATAGACTAAGCACTTTATTTATTGAAAACAATTTCACAAAAGGCAAGGTCGATACTACATTGTTTATCAAGAATTTTGAAAATAATTTTCTCATTGTTCAGATTTATGTTGATGATATTATCTTCGGTTCTATGAATGAATCTCTTTATGAATCTTTTGCTAAAACCATGAGTCTCGAATTTGAAATGAGTTTGATGAGAGAATTAACCTTTTTCTTAGGCTTACAAATTAAGCAACTAAGCAATGACATCTTTATTAGTCAAACTAAATATACTTTAGATCTACTGAAAAGATTTAATATGGATAGCTCAAAAGCTATTAACACCCCTATGAGCACCTCCACTATGTTAGAAGCTGATGAGAGTGGAGAAAGCTTCGATCAAAAAACTTATAGGGGTATGATAGGAAGGTTACTTTACCTCACTACAACTAGACTAGATATCATGTTCAGTGTAGGACTTTGAGCTAGGTTTCAATCGAACCCTAAGATATCTCATCTCAAAATAGTTAAAATAATACTTAAATATCTTAAAGGTATCACAAATCTAGGATTATGGTATCCAAAATCCAAAAATTTTAAGTTAATTGCTTATGCTGATGCGGATTATGTTGGGTGTAGACTAGATAGAAAAAGCACAACAGGAACATGTCAATTTTTGAGACATTCCCTTGTTTCCTGGTCATCTAAGAAACAAAACTCGGTTGCTCTATCAACAACTGAAGCTGAATATATTGCAGCTAGTCCATGCTGTGCACAAGTTGTGTGGATGAAAAACGCCTTAGAAGATTATAAAGTCTATCTTAAAAATATTCTCATTAAATGTGATAACATGAGTACAATATGTTTAACAAAGAATCTCATTCAACACTCAAGAACAAAACATATTGATATTAGACATCATTTTATACGAGATCATGTTACTAATCATGATGTAATTATAGAGTTCATAGATACTAAGCATCAACTAGCTGATATTTTTACAAAACCTCTAAGTGAAGAACAATTTGATTTCATAAGAAGAGACTTAGGTATGTTGATGTGTCCGAATGCATAAACTTATTAAAATTATTCGGACTTTATTGATTAAATGATTAAATCACTTAATTGCCATTACATGCCTAAAATAACATGTTGGAAATTAATACAAAAATTTCCATAACGATGTGCATGTCTTCATGATTGTATAGTCTTGTCCAATTGCATGAAAGTATTAAATTAAATTTTCAGTTCCATAACGATGTTTTCATGTATTAAATACAAATACATTATTCTCTTTCAGACTTAATAAACGTATGATTCACATCATTGATTTTTGACAAATAGAATCATCTAGCAAATGCATACCTTTTAGACTTATCATATGAAAAATATTCTTTTTGAGAAATAGATTTGATGATTCCTTCTTATAAAAGGAAGATATTTTTTGCAAGGATTTGATTCACATAAATATCCTGATCCTTGTAAAGCATGTTTTAATATCCTATCGATTTGAACTACACAAATGGCTTTACTCCTTCAGGCAAAAAAGATAATAATAAATTAAAAGGAAGAAGTTTTCACTCTATGTAAATAATCTCTATGTCATGTTTTTCTTAAGATATTTATAAATGACATGAACCTACTTATGGCATCGCATGTATATTTGTTTATATCGTTCTTCTCTTTGTTGATGACAAAGGAGGAGAAATATATGAATTGATGTTATAAATGCCATATTATGTTGAAAGAAGCAGATATATGATTATTGATGCTATGATTATGTTATGACTGCATCATGAAAAATATATAATTGATGATAACTATGATTGCCATAATTTGCATTATGTCATGTTTGCTATGATTGCCATATTTGCATCATGTTAAGATATCAAGAACTTGCATCGTAATTTTACGTGTTGATATCTTACCATATAATGAATTGCTACCATGACCATCATTCACATTTGAAATTTGAAAATGGATGTCAAGCCTTAACATCATATATCATTTTCAGAGAGATACATCATGATGGGAGTATTGATAAGGTTAAATGATTTTAACTTATCAATATGTCTCTTGAATTCAAAGGCTTTGAATTCAAGAATGACTTATCTCAATTATAGCACATAGATAGGGGGAGTTAAGGTTAACTCCGTTATCAATTGATTATCATCATCAAAAAGGGAGAGATTGTTAAATCTCGAATTTTGATTATGACGTCAATTGTCATTTGTTTTCTAATCCATATGTTGAGATAAGTGTGTAGGATTAACTACGATGAAAGTAAGACATGCAACAAGAGTTGCGCCGGAGTCAAGACTATGATCACGGTGGGAGTTCGAGAGCTCGATCGAAGTTCGGACGGTCGTCGGAGGTTCTGCGGGAACAAATCCGAGAAGTCGAGGAGCTTGCCAAAAGAAGCTCGTCGGAACTCGCCAAGTGGATAGTCGCAAGTCCAGGAGTTTGCCGGAAGTCCGTCGGAGCATCACTTGAGGTTCGTCGGATATTTGCCGGAAGTTCGCCGGAAGCTCGCCGGAAGAAGCGATTGACGCACTTGAGCAAGTTGCAGTAAATGTCTTAAGAAATTCGTAGTTAGAACGATGATTAAGTTAGAAATGGGAGGTGATCCCATTAACTTAATCTTGGGGCAATTGGGCCCTTGAAATACACAAATTGGGTCGAATGGATCAGCCCATTCGGACCTAGATCACTTGGCCAGAGGTGGCACCGCCTGGGTCGGCGGTGGCACTGCCTAGTGCTCAGTCTTCGAGATCTGGCTAGGCGGTGCAACCTCCTGTGATAAAGGTGCAACCGCCCCAGTCAGGCGGTGGCACCACCTAAGCTCGGTCTCAGAGCTCTAGCAGGAGGTGAAACCGCCCTTGACAAGCGGTGGCACCGCCCAGAGGCTCAATCTCCAAGCTCTGCCAGGCGGTGCAACCGCCCCAATCAGGTGGTGCAACCGCCAGACCCCGAATTCCGGGAATTGACAGTTTTAAGCTCGGAATTCAAACTCGTTTGGGGCCTATAAATACCCCACTCGTTCATCAATGAAAGAGCAATGAAAACAATAGAAATCCTGATCTTACTCTGTGATTTTTAAAGCTCAAAAGTGTTGTATGAGTAAAAAGTTCTTCTCCCTCTTTTCTTCCAAGTTCTGATCTTTCGAGAGAGGAGAGAAAATTTTGTAAGGGTTGTCTCCTAAGCCCGTCAAAAGGAGTGAAACTGTAAAAGGGTGGTTGGCCTTCGCCTATTGAAGAAAGGCCTCTAGTGGACGTCGGTGACCTCATCGGTGGAGGAAGCCAGAAGTGGATGTAGGTTAAGATTGACTAAACCAATCTAAAATCGCGGTGCTCTCTGGTTTGCATTTACTTTGAGTATATTATCTTTACTGCAAACCTCGTCAATAGCTTACTGCCTTCTGCGAATTTACGATCGTGTTTGAAAGTTCAGTATTTTCCGAATCGGTGTTTCGACGTAAATCAGTTTTATCGTACGAACATCATATTTTAGTTTGCACTTACATTCTTATTTCCATCATAACTGCAAACTGCCCTTATAGACTCGCTTTAATTGTATCTTGCTTAATCACAAGTTAAAGTGATTTATGAATCGACTTTTCTACCGAAATCGCTCTTATCGTACGAACGCAGTTTTAATCGTCGAAAGTTTTCCGCTGCACTAATTCACCCCCCCCCCCTCTTAGTGCTCTTGATCCTAATAGTAACCTTTGTCTTCTTAACTCTTAAGAGAATGGGCAAAACCAAATACCCCAATTCTCTTATCTATCCAGCAGAGGAGCTCTGCATAGGTTTAAAGACCCATCGAAGATAATGGAACACAATAATTGTCAAATCCTCTCCATTGGTGATCGATGCTACCTAGAGTAGATTGTCAGCTTCATTTCCCATGAAATGCCATTCGAAAGTGGAAGTGACATGAACTTACTTGGAAGTGACAACTAAGTGAAAGAAGAGTCAATGGGCAAATTTTGTGGAGGAAGGACCAAAAACTTCAGAAGTTTGCGAGGCGATGCTCATTAAAGCTACTGAATCTCGAATTTTGATGATGAAACCACTTGATACGTGTTTATGTTTTAATCTACGTTTTGAGTGAAGCAGGATGCTTTGATTAGGATAAGACAATTAAAGTAGGAAAAATCATGTTGTGCCGGAGGAACATGTCAGAAGATTGGACGTCGGGCCGATGGATCGGTCAACATATCAACAGAAGGCTTCGGGCCATGGACTTGGGCATTAGGCCAAGAAGAGCGTGTATTGCGCCAAGGATATCGGAGTTGCGGAGTCAACTGGCCGATTGGGCAATAGGCTGCAAGAGAGGACGATGCGCCGAAGCATCGGACGAAGCGTCGAGGGACCAATGACATGCCGGACAACTTAGTTAATTGCTTAGGATTAATTGTCTCAATCGAAGTTTTATTTTAAGTGTGCAGGATTAACTACGATGAAAGAAAGATAGGCAGCAGGAGTTGCGTCGGAGTTAAGACTATGATCATGTTGGGAGTTCGAGAGCTCGATAGAAGTCCGAACGGTCACCAGATGTTTTACAGGAACAAATCTGAAAAGTCCAGGAGCTTGCCAAAAGAAGCTTGTCGGAACTTGCCATGATCAAATCGTGAAATCTAGGAGCTTGCCGGAAGTCCGCAGAATGGTTTCCGAGAGTTTATCGGAAGACCGCTAAAAGTTCGCTGGAAGCTCGCCGGAAGAAGTCTTGACTTACAGACTTTTTAATAGCTTAGGAAATGTCTTTAAATGTGTAGTTAGCACATTAATTAGGGTTAGGATTATGTGTTAATCCTATAACCCACGTAGGGGCCAATTGGGCCCGAGTTCGGACTGGTTTGGGTCAAGTTTGGAGCCCAACTAGTGAGTTGAAATAGTGTAGGCGGTGGCACCGCCAAGGAGAGGGTCTCCCAGGAAAGCTAGGTGGTGCAACCGCCCCAGGCAGGTGGTAGCACCGCCTGGGCTCAATCTCCGAGCGAGACTAGGCGGTGCAACTGCCCTAGACAGGCGGTGGCACCGCCAGGACTCAGTCTCCGAGCGACATTGGGTGTTGCAACCGCCCTAGGCAGGCGGTGGCACCGCCAGGGCTCAGTCTCCGAGCTCTGCCAAGCGGTGCAACCGCCCCTGACAAGCGGTGGCACCGCCCAGAGGCTCAGTCTTCGAGCTCTGCTAGGCGGTGCAACCGCCAAACCCCGAAATTCTGGGAGATGATAGTTTTGAGCTCCAAATTCAAACTCGTTTGGAGTCTACAAATACCCCTCCAATCCCTGGGTAAAATAGACAAGCACAGAGAGCAAAAAAGGAAAGATAAGCTGTAGAAATCAGTTGAGAAATCCCTCCTCTAGCTTAAGTGTTAGAATTCTATTTAAGAGAGGAGAGTGAGTGCTTGTAAAGGTTGTCTCGTAAACCCAGTAAAAGGAGAAGAGGGGTGTAAGAAGGAGATTGATCTTCGCCTAGAAAAGGAATATCATGAGAGGATGCCGGTGGCCTCGACGGAAGAGGACTCGAAGGAGTGGATGTAGGTCACGATTGACCGAACCACTATAAACTCCCATCTTCTCTAGTTTGTATTTTCTTTGAGCATATTATCTTTACTGCAAACCTCCTCAATAGCTTACTGCCTTTTGCGAATTTACGATCGTGTTTTAAAGTTTAGTATTTTCTTAATTGGTGTTTAGACATAAATAAGTTTTATCATACGAACATCATATTTCAGTTTGCGCTTGCATTCTAATTTCCATCATAACTGCAAACTGCCCTTATAGATTCGCTTTAACTATATCTTGCTTGATCACAAGTTCAAGTGATTTACGAATCGGCTTTTCTACCGAAATCGCTCTTATCGTACGTACGCAGTTTTAATCGTTGAAAGTTTTCCTCTACACTAATTCACCCCTCCCCCCCCCCTCTTAGTGCTCTTGATCCTAACAATTGGTATTAGAGCCCGGTATTTCTCAATTTGGATTTACACCCGAGAGAAATGACTCTTCATTGCTTTCAAAAGGGTTTTTCGGTTGTTCGTCCACCATTGTTTAACGGATTGAACTACACTTATTGGAAAACTCGAATGAGAGTTTTCTTGATTTCTATGAATTTGGATTTATGTAATATTGTTTAAAACGGTTTTCAACTTCCCTCTAAACCGATGAATGAATGGTCGGATTTGGAGAAGAAGTATTTTTCTTTAAACATAAAGGCTATGAATGCCTTATTTTGCGCTTTGGACAAAAATGAGTTCAATCGGGTTTCTTTGTGCGAAATGGCTTTTGACATATGGCACACTCTTGAAATCACACACGAAGGCACTTCTAGAGTTATAGATTCGAAAATCAATTTTTTGATGCGTGATTTCGAGCTTCTTCAAATGAAGCCAAGCGAAACCATTGGTGACATGTACACCCGTTTTACGAATGTCATCAATGGTTTAAGAGCTCTTGGCAAATGTTTTTCAGATTTTGAACTCATAAACAAGATTTTGCGTTCTCTTTCTAAGAAGTAGGATTCAAAAGTAATTGCATTACAAGAAGCTAAAAACCTAAACAACTTACCACTGGAAGAACTAATTGATTCGTTGATGACATATGAAATGGTGAACAATGCACATGATGAACATGATGAACAAAACAACCTTCCAAACAACAGGAAGGATTTGGAACCCTGGATAATGAATACCACTTGAGCAATGACTCAAGTGATGAGGACAATGATGAACTTGAACTTCGAACACTAAATCTTAATAAGTTTATTAAACAAAAATCTAAAATAAAAATGAACTTGAACGGAGGAAGAGGGCAAAGAAGAAGAACACAAAGTGGGATGAATCGAGCTCCTCCAAAGACAAGGAGAAAATCAAGAAAGGCGAGGTGGCAAACTACGCCTTAACCGCTTTCAATGAAAAGGTAATCGAAATCCCCCTGATTTATTTTGAAATTACTTGATGCTTTTATGATGTATTTTCTTTTTTAGTTTAGAATAAATTTTATTAAAAATTACATGTTTAAAAATAAAAATACAAAAATTATGATCATGCTAGTAATTTCGAAAATGATAATATCGAATATTTTATGATAAACAAACAAAATGATTTTGATTGAAAATATGAAATATTGTTTAAGAAGTAATAATGTGTATCATGTTCGATTAACATTGTTAAATGGAATCATGTTTGATTTAAAGTAATGCATAATGATGTAATGAAAATATTAAATATTTTTGATATAATGATTGACAATTTTATGCATGATATTTTAAGTTATACATGATGATAAGTATGTGTTATTTTCATGAGTGTATTTGAAAAACATATGGCAAAACCATGTCCGAATGCATGAAAGTGTTAAATTTCATTTTCGGATTTTCTTGACCATAACAATTAATTTTTTAGAATCTATTGATCTTGTTGTCTTTATGACGAAATTCATTTTTCGATCCTAAATGTTGATGCATGTTTTTAATTAACATAAATGAAAAAGCATGCTAACATGAATTCGAATACTTAAAAAAGGAGAAAATATATTATGAAATCATGAATCTACCTATGTTATGAATTTTGTGAACCATAAAAGTGATTTTTATGATGTAAATTTGAAATGAGTTTTATCAAAATCATGATATTGATTTCTTGGAATAACATAAGATTACCTTTGATGATCATTATTGATTCATGGAATTTTGGATTCATGACTTGGTCTTACATTTGTACCTTTGAATTCTTCCCATCTCCTTTCAATTTTAGAATTTATGCATGTTATATGTTGAAGATTAGAAACTATGTTTTGGTATCATACATATCTAAGAAATGTTGATGTGACAAATTGAATGAGTTGAAAATGAATGATGATTTTTCTCTTGAATATAACTTGTGATATTTTTTACATAAATCATCATTTTTATTTCTCGACATTCGATACATGAGATTTTATTATAAATCAAAATTTCTCATTAATCGATCTTCTACGATTTTACTTGATATTATCTTGAGAGGAGATTTTCTAAATGAATCATGATTTTTCCTTGTGAGTTCTTGGAGTTATTACTTGATTTTCTTTTAAAACAATATCTCTTCTTTGTACTCCTATGATTTTTCTTGATATTTTATTTAAAAAAGATATTTACTATAAGAATCATGTCTTTCGGTATTCAAATCATTTTATCCTTCACGATATGATTTCTTTGTATTTATGGCTTGCATGGCTTGAAATGTTTCGGTATGATGCATGCAATGATGAAATATTCATGAAGTTAAAATGATGTATGCAATACTTATGATAATTATGTACATGATGTATTTATTGCATATGTTGTGTATCATGAATGCTTTAAATGATGAATGTTTGGTGTCATGATCAACATGTTGATAAATGCTTAAAAATTTTAATAGAGTATCATGTATGATATGCCTATTAATAATGATTGATTTATTTTTCGGTATCGTGCATGAAAACTAAGGTTTTTGAAATTGTGTATGTTTTAATATATAATGATGCACAAATAAGATTGATACTTATCTTTTTCATAATATGAAAATTGATATAAGGGTCTTCCCTTATTTTTGGCAATGACAAAGGGGGAGCAAGAATTTCTAGCGTGACCATCATGAAAAGAGGTAAACTAGCTAGCTTGCACAATTCAAGATGAAAGCAAAAATTGTACTTATCAAAAGAGAAGATACAAATGTAACATTTGCCAATTTATTTGCTTGCCTCATGTAAAACATTATCTCTTGATAGTTTGGCATTTTGCTAGCTTGCACTTTGCAAAGAAAGCAAAAATGGCACTTCTCAAAAGAGAAGAAAGAGCTTGTTATCTTAAACATCACAAGCTTGCCTATCTTAAGAAACAAAAATTGCAAATGTGCTATCTTGCCTATCTCAAGAGGCAAAAATGCTAACTTGCACATCTAGCAAAACTTGACAAATTTGCATATTTCAAG
Organism: Musa schizocarpa; assembly: GCA_900464855.2. NCBI lineage: Eukaryota > Viridiplantae > Streptophyta > Magnoliopsida > Zingiberales > Musaceae > Musa > Musa schizocarpa. The sequence goes on along the minus strand of LS990923.1, from coordinate 19,663,957 downwards.
AAGCAAGAGTTGCTTTCTTGAACATCTCAAAACTGCTAGCTTGTATGTTCTGAAATTGCTAGATTGCATGATGATAAAAATTTAATGTTTTTCATGCAATGTGTTGAACTTATATTACAAACACAAGAATAGTTGTACTTCTCCTTTTTGTTGATGACAAAGGGGGAGAAGTATGTTGATGACATGACATGTTATGCATAAGTTTATGATGACGTCTTGCAAGTATTCATGATGAATATTGCAATGACTTGAATTCAGTTTGAATTCAATGTTCTATCAATATGGCATATTGATAGGGGGAGTTTTTTAAACTCCGGGACTTAAGGTTCACTCTGTCATCATAAAAAAGGAGGAGATTGTTGAATCTCATATTTTGATGATGAAACCACTTGATATGTGTTTATGTTTTAATCTGCGTTTTAAGTGACGCAGGATGCTTCGATCAGGATGAGACAATTAAAGCAGGAAAAATCATATTGTGCTAGAGGAACATGTTAGAAGATTGGGCGTCGGGCCGATGGATCGGTCGACGTATCGATAGAAGGCTTCGGGCCATTGACTTGGGCATCGGGCCAAGAAGAACGGGTATTGTGCCAAGGATATCGAAGTTGTGGAGTCAACTGGCTAATTGGGCAATAGGCCGCAGGAGAGGACAATGCGCTGAAGAATCGGACGAAGTTTCGAGGGACCAATGACATGTTGGACAACTTAGTTAATTGCTAAGGATTAATTGTCTCGAACAAAATTTTATTTTAAGTGTGCAAGATTAACTATGATGAAAGAAAGACATGCAGTAGGAGTTGCGTCGGAGTCAAGACTATGATCACGTTGGGAGTTCAAGAGCTCGATGGAAGCCTGGACGGTCATCGGAGGTTCTACGGGAACAAATCCAAGAAGTCCAGGAGCATGCCAAAAGAAGCTTGTCGGAATTCGCCAAGATCAAATCGTGAAGTCTAGGAGCTTGTCGGAAGTCTGCAGAATGGTTTTCGATAGTTTATCGGAAGACCGTCAGAAGTTCGTCGGAAGCTCGCTGGACGAAGTCTTGACTTGCGGACTTTGTAATAACTTAGGAAATATCTTTAAATTCGTAGTTAGCATGTTAATTAGGGTTAGGATTAGGTGTTAATCCTATAACCCACATAGGGGCCAATTGGGACCGAGTTCGGACTGGTTTGGGCCAAGTTTGGAGCCCAACTAGTGAGCTAAAATAGTGTAGGCAGTGGCACCGCCCAAGAGAGGGTCTCCCAGGAAAGCTGGGTGGTGCAACCGCCCCAAGCAGGCGTTGGCACCGCCTAGGCTCAATCTTCGAGCGAGACTAGGCGGTGCAACTGCCCCTGACAGGCGGTGGCACTGCCAGGGCTCAGTCTCCGAGCAAGATTGGGTGGTGCAACCACCCCAGGCACACGGTGGCACCGCCAGGGCTCAGTCTCCGAGCTCTGCCAAGCGGCGCAACCGCCCCTAACAAGCGGTGGCATCGCCTAGAGGCTCAATCTCCGAGATCTGCCAGGCATTGCAACTGTTAGGATTGGAGCAGCACAAAGAGGGGGGGTGAATTAGTGCAGCGGATTAAAACTTCGATTTTTAAAAAATCTTTCGTATGATAAGAGTGGAACTTGACAAGCATAATCTTGAAAGCGTATTCTTAAATATGCGCAGCAAAAGTAATAAGGAACTAAAGCATATAAGAAGGTTTGCAATAATGTAAATAGCAATAATGAAATGCAAACCAAGGATCACGCCGATTTTAGAGTGGTTCGGTCAAATGACCTACTCCACTTGCGAGGCCCCTCTTCGATGAGGCTCCCACCTTCCACTAGCAAGTCTCTTGAAATGGAAGGGTAAATACCCCTCTTACAACTCTTTACAAGCGGTTCACTCTCTTACAGATTTTCGAGAAGAGATGAGGTGAACACTAGCAAATCGAAAAGAAGACAAGCTAACACTTTTCTAAGACCTTTCTCTCAAACTCTTGCTGCTCAAAAAGTTGTGTTCTCAGCTGAGATTTGAGGGGTATTTATAGGCCTCAAGAGGATTCAAATTTGGGCTCCAAAATTCAAATTCTCTTTGGGTTCCCGATGCTGGCAGTGCCACCGCCCAGCCAAGCGGTGCCACCGCCCAGCGCTCGGGTGCTGGGCAGTGCCACCGCCCAGCCCAGGAGGTGTCACCGCCCAGCACTCGGGTGCCAGGCGGTGCCACCGCTCAGCCCAGGCGGTGCCACCGCCTATAGTGTTTTCAGCCCACTACAGTGTTTTCAGCCCACCGCCTACAGTGTTTTCAGCCTATAGTGTTATAGGCCCCTACTTGGGTTATAGGATTAATACCTAATCCTAACCCTAATTAACATGCTAACTACGAATTTTAAAGACATTATATACGCTATTACAAAGTCCATAAGTCAAGACTTCTTTCGGCGAGCTTCCGGCGAACTTTCGGCGGTCTTCCGATAAACTCTCGGAAACCATTCTACGGACTCCCGGCAAGCTCTTAAACTTCACGATTTGATCTTGGCGAGTTCCAACGAGCTTTTTCGGCAAGCTCCGATCTTTCTCGGCAAACTCTGCGAACTTCCCACGAACCTTCCGGCGAGCTTCCAAAAAACCCTTCGGCAAGCTCCCTACTCATTCTCGGCTAGTTCCCGCAGCGTTCCCGACGATCCTTCGGACTTCCGTCGAACTCTTGAACTCCCAACAAATTCTTCGTGCTTGACTCTGCACTTTGTTTCACTTTATGTCTTCATCGTTATCGTAGTTAATCCTGCACATGCAAGCCAAAACTCTACTCCGATCTAGATAGTTATTACAACGCGAATCGACATTCCATTGCCCGGCACGTCATTGGTTGGCGTTTTGTCCGATTCTTCAGCGCATCATCCTCTCTTGCGGCTTGTTGCCCAATCGGCGGTTAACCTCCGCAACCCCGATATCCTTGGTGCAATTCCGCTCTCCTTAGACCGATGCCCGACGTCCGAAGCCTTCTACCGTCCAATATCCTGACGTGATCTCCTTCGGCGCAACGTCAATTCCTCCTGCGTTAACTATCTAATTCTGATCGAGTATACCTACATCACTTAAAATGCAGTTAAACATCTAAACACAATCAATTAGTTTCATCATCAAAATCCGAGATTCAACAATCTCCCCCTTTTTTATGATGACAACTAATTGATGACTAATGGAGTTAACCTAAACTCCCCGGAGTTTAACCAAACTCCCCTTATCAATATGCCATTGATAGAACACTTGGATTATCCCAAATCCAAGTGACATTCATCACATGTTATGAAAAAATATTTAAACCATCATGCAAATATATAAAATATTCAATTCAATGCATGAAGTCATCAATATACTTCTCCCCCTATGTCATCAACAAAAAGGAGAAGTAGCTCTAGTTGTTTTAAAAGATATGCAAGTTTTTACAACATGAAGCTAGATTTTCATCACAACATATAAGCACAAAAGCATAGCAAGATTTTTAAGTTCAATCATGGCAATTCAACACTTGCTTCTTGTGTAAGATTGTACTTTGCTTTTCTTTACATTTTCTAACTAGCAAAAGATTTTTCCCCCTTTTTTTTTTTTGTCGAAAAGAAGGGTAGAGTACAAGCTAGCCAACATTTTCCTTGAGTTAGCAATCTTTCTCCCCCTATGTCATTGCCGAAAAGAAGGAGAGGAACCAATGATTTAGACTTTTACATAAATTATGAATTTGCATCAATCAATATTTCAATCATCACATGATACATACAAGACAAAAATGCAAAGAAATCATTTCATGAAGGATATCAATGTGAAAATTCACCAAGGATCACACGATACAATCGCAAATCATAATATCATTATGCGATATATCATGAGATGATAATTTATCATATCAATGAAAGATATCAATTGTTAAACATGATATGATAATAGTCTCAAAAATTTTAACTTGTGATACATGTGATACATTACGATACACTAAAAAATTTAATGCGATGCTTTTAAGGATATAAATTTGTTTTTGATACAAAGCATGGCAAGAGCAATTTTGTTGCAAGTTTTCTAAGTTTTGCACTTTTTGCTTCTTTCGATAGGCAATATCTTTCTTCTCTTTTTGAGAAGTGCAAGCTTGCAAGTTTTACTTCCCTAGCATGCTAGGAAGTTTACTTTCATTTTCAATGCACAAGCTAGCAAAACCTTCTCCCCCTTTATCAAAGTCAAAAAGAAAGGGAGGACTCAATGGCTAAATATTTTAATCATTCAACAAGCTAAATATGCAAAGAATTTATGAAATATATCAATAAGGATCAATTCATGAATATCATTTCAATCATTCACACAATATCATGAAATCATTAATCTCGATAAGACGGGAAAAGCATTTTTTAAGTGATTTTTTTAACACATCATAAAAAAAATGTCAACATTCAAGATAGAAAGGTAAATTTCGTAAAATAAATTATCAAGCATTATTCCATGACAATATCCTTTTAATATCTTGATATTCATTATCAAGTATGATTTCAAAAAGTATGTTCTAGAGAAATCATTAAGACCAAATGCATGATACACTCATTTATTTTCAAAATATTCATCATGTTTATTTTTATGAGATTCACAAGAATGGTAAAATAAATTCATTAACCTCATTAGGATATAAAATTTATTTCCATTTTATACAATTGATTTCATGTGAGGGTGTTCAAGTCTTTTTGTGAAAATATGTATCATTATTTAAAATCAAAACATAAGTTTCATCATAAAACCGTCAAGCCCAAACACATCAAAAATAAAACATCATGATGTCACATCTATCATCAAAAGACTATCAAGAAATTCATACATAGATGTACATGCACTATGTCATCTTAATATGTCATGAGAATGTCATCTTAATTCGTCATAAAAATGATTAAACCAAAAACATGTTAATCCAAAATGAGAGTATCAAATCAACATTTACTTCAAAAACTCATGCATGACATAAAATCATCAAAATATATATGCATGGATTAATCCTAAGCATTATCACATATCATATAACTATAATCCATAATGTTGCATACATCATTCAACATTTCATCATTGCATGCATTATACCAAAACATTTCAACCCATGCAAGCCATAAATACAAAGAAATCATGTCATGAAGGATAAAATCATTTGAATACCAAAAGACATGATTCATATAGTAAATATCTTCTTTAAATAAAATATCAAGAAAAATAATAGGAGTACAAAGTAGAGATCTTGTTTTAAAAGAAAAATCAAGTAATAACTCTAAGAACTCACAAGGAAAAATCATGATTCATTTAGAAAATCTCATCTCAAGAGAATATCAAGTAAAATCGTAGAAGATTGATTAATGAAAAATTTTGATTTATAATAAAATCTCATGTATCGAATGTCGAGAAATCAAAATGATGATTTATATAAAAAATATCACAAGTTATATTCAAGAGAAAAATCATCAAAGGTAATCTCATGTTATTCCAAGAAATCAATATCATGATTTTGATAAAACTCATTTCAAATTTAAGTCATCAAAATCATCAAAATATCAACATTACTTTCAAGAGATTCAAAATGGTATACATAGATTTATTATAATAAACATCAAGATCAATAGGATAGAGAAAAATAATTTTTCAAGGAAAAAATATTTTCCTCTTTTTAGTTGTTTCAATTCATATGATTTTATTTCACTTAAACCAAATAAAAACATGTATAATATTTAAAACCGAAAGTCTAAGATTTATTACAACAAAGATTAATAAGGCACTTTCATTATGGTAAAAATCAATAATCCATAAATCACAAGATTCATATGCATAATTTTGAATGATTCTTACAGATAACTAAAACTTCTTTAGTTTTAATTTATGTGATTGATTTTATATTAGCATGCTCAAGTTTTGTTCTTATGTCAAAAACATACATCATGTTTGAAAACCAAAGACAAAGTTTAAAAAAAATCATCAAGCCTTCCATATAAAAACCATGCATCATCATTGAAAGTTAATATGGAAATCATCAAAATACACATTCTTGCTTCTCAAGCACATATATATGATTATTTAAATCTAACATTTTATTCTATTAACATAAAACATACAATTTTCAAGAAAAATATTTATTCAAAAGAAAAGAGAAAATACATCATGGAAAACATCAAGTAATTTCAAAATAATTCAAGAGAGTTGAGTTACTTACCTTGAAGTCGAAGCCCGTCAAAGCCCAATTCGCCTTTTCACCTTTAGAAGTTCTTGATTCATCCTTGGGTGCCTTCCTTTTCTTTGGCCTCTTCCTCCGTTCAAGTTCATTATTGTCCTCATCACTTGAGTCATCGCTCAAGTGGTATTCAATTGTCCGGAGTTCCAAATCCTTCCTATTCTTTGGAAGGTGGTTCAAGTGTTCATTGTGTTCATCATGTGCATTGTGCACCATTTCATATGTCATCAACGAGCCGATAAGTTCTTCAAGTGGAAAAATATTTAAATCTTTTGTTTCTTGTATTGCCGTAACTTTTGATTCCCAAATTTTAGAAAGTGATCGTAAAACTTTACTAACAAGTTCAAAATTTGAGAAACATTTATTAAAGAGTTTGTAAACCATTGACGACATCCGTAAAACGGGTGTACATGTCAACAATGGTTTCGCTCGGCTTCATTTGAAAAAGCTCGAAATCATGCATTAAAATGTTAACTTTCGAGTCTTTGACTCTACTAGTTCCCTCGTGTGTGATTTCAAGTGTTCGCCAAATATCAAAAGCCGTTTCGCACGTAGAAATCCGATTGAACTCATTTTTGTCTAAAGCGCAAAATAAGGCATTCATAGCCTTTGCGTTTAAAGAAAACATCTTCTTCTCCAAATCATTCCAATGGTTCATTGGGAGAGAAGACATTTCATATCCATTTTCGACTATGTGCCATAAATTCAAATCCAAAGAAAGTAAGAAAACTCTCATTCGAGTTTTCCAACAAGTGTAGTCCGATCCGTTAAACAACGGTGGACGAACAACCGATAAGCCCTCTTGAAAGCCATAAAGAGCCATTTCTATTTGGGTGTTAAACCAAAGTAGAAAACCGTGGCTTTGATACCAATTGTTAGGATCGAGCAGCACTAAAGGGGGGGGGGTGAATTAGTGCAGCGGATTAAAACCGGTTTTTTAAAAATCTTTCAGTATGATAAGAGCGGAACTTGACAAGCTTAATCTTGAAAGCGTATTCTTAAATATGCAGCAAAAAGTAATAAGGACCTAAAGCATATAAGAAGGTTTGCAATAATGTAAATAGCAATAATGAAATGCAAACCAAGGATCCGCCGATTTTAGAGTGGTTGGGTCAAATGACCTACTCCACTTATGAGGCCCCTCTTCGATGAGGCTCCCACCTTCCACTAGCAAGTCTCTTGAAATGGAAGGGTAAATACCCCTCTTACAACTCTTTACAAGCGGTTCACTCTCTTACAGATTTTTAGAAGAAGAGATGAGGTGAACACTAGCAAATTGAAAAGAAGACAAGCTAACACTTTTCTAAGACCTTTCTCTCAAACTCTTGCAGCTCAAAAAAGTTGTGTTCTCAGCTGAGATTTGAGGGGTATTTATAGGCCTCAAAAGGATTCAAATTTGGGCTCCAAAATTCGGGCTCCAAAATTCAAATTCTCTTTGGGTTCCCGATCTTTGGCGGTGCCACCGCCGATAGCCAAGTGCCACCGGTGGCCTTTCGGTGCTGTGGGGGTGCCACCACCAGATCAGGAGGTGTCACCGCCCAGCACACTCGGGTGCTGGGCGGTGCCACTGCTCAGCCCAGCGGTGCCACCCCCTGTTTGTTTTCAGCCCACGCTTCTGTGTGTTTTCGACCTATAGTGTTATAGCCCCTACTTGGGTTATAGGATTAATACCTAATCCTAACCCTAATTAACATGCTAACTACGAATTTTAAAGACATTATATAAGCTATTACAAAGTCCATAAGTCAAGACTTCTTCCGGCGAGCTTAAGCGAACTTTTTGGTCTTAGATAAACTCTCGGAAACCTTTCTACGGACTCGGCAAGCTCTTAAACTTCACGATTTGATCTTAGCGAGTTCCAACGAGCTTCTTGACAAGCTCGATCTTTCGGCAAACTCTGAACTTAACTTCCCACGAACCTTCCCGTGAGCTTCAAAAAACCCTTCTAAGAAGCTCCCTACTCATTTTCGGCTAGTTCAAGAAGGCGTTCTCGACGATCCCGGACTTCCGTCGAACTCTTGAACTCCCAACGAATTCTTCGTGCTTGACTCTGCACTTTGTTTTGGCTTTATGTCTTCATCGTTATCGTAGTTAATCCTGCACATGCAAAGCCAAAACTCTACTCCGATCTAGATAGTTATTATAACGCTAATCGACATTCCGTTGTTCGTTGCGACGTCTTTGGTTGGCGTTTGTCCGATTCTTCAACGATCGTCTCTCTCTCTTGCGGCTTGTTGCCCAATCGGTGGTTGACCTCAACCCCGATATCCTTGGTGCAATTCCGCTCTCCTTAGCCCGATGCCCGACGTCCGAAGCCTTCTGCCGTCCAATATCCTGACGTGATCTCCTTCGACGCAACGTCAATTCCTCCTGCGTTAACTGTCTAATTCTGATCGAGTATACCTACATCACTCAAAATGCAGTTAAACATCTAAACACAATCAATTAGTTTCATCATCAAAATCCGAGATTCAACAGTAACCACCCTAGTAAGGCAGTGCAACCTCTAGACTCCAGAAATCCGGGAGATAACAGTTTTGAGCTCCAAATTCAAACTGGTTTGGAGCCTGTAAATACCCCTCCAATCCCTGGGTAAAATAAATAAGCACTAAGAGCAAAAAAGGAAAGAAAAGCTGTAGAAATCAGTTGAGAAATCCCTCCTCTAGCTTAACTGTTTAACAGAGGAGAGTGAGTGCTTGTAAGGGTTGTGTCCTAAACCCAGTAAAAGGAAAAGAGGGGTGTAAGAAGGAGATTGATCTTCGCCTAGTAAAGGAAGAACGTTAGTGGATGCCGGTTTCCTCGACGGAAGAGGAATCAGAGGAGTGGATGTAGATCACGATTGACCGAACCACTATAAACTCCCATCTTCTCTGGTTTGCATTTTACTTTGAGCATATTATCTTTACTACAAACCTCCTCAATAGCTTATTGCCTTCTGCAAATTTATGATCATGTTTTAAAGTTTAGTATTTTTCGAATCGGTGTTTAGACGTAAATCAGTTTTATCGTACGAACATCATATTTCAATTTGCACTTACACTATGATTTCCATTATAACTGCAAATTGCTCTTATAGGTTCGCTTTAACTGCATCTAGCTTGATCACAAGTTAAAGTGATTTACGAATCGGCTTTTCTACCGAAATCACTCTTATCGTACGAACACAGTTTTAATCATCGAAAGTTTTCTGCTGCACTAATTCACCCCCCCTCTCTTAGTGCTCTTGATCCTAACAAAAGCTTCAATAGAAATCCACCCATTTCAAGCAGCTTGAGGCATTTAAGAGACTGGCGTATAATAAGTATGGTCTTTTCCCTCATCGGAAGGATCCGTAGGTACCAACAGCGATCAACAAAACTCAACCAACCCCACACTTGAGTTAGAGTCATCGGCAAGTTGAAGTAGCATGGCGGATCAAAGGTTTGACAACTCAAAAATAATAACAGAGAGTAGTTGGGAGCCAAGTGGCACATTACAGCTAGAGTAGAAGATTGAAGACTCAACAAAGGCGAGTAGTTATAGTGTCAGCAAAGGCTTCGACGAGGACATCGAATGAATAAGTGGGGGATAATGTTATGGATAAACTTCTAAACATGATGTTTAATATAATGCTTATTTATGTCCATGTCTTTTGGAATGTTCATACTTTGCACAGCATGTAGAGGGACGGTCGAAGGCTTAATAGTCTCATTTTAGTTGGGTTTGGTGGCCGCTTTAGGCTTGTAAACAAAGGTTATGTCATGTGGACATTTGTGAGAGATTTCGGTCTATAGTGGACTATTTTGACCCTTTGTTGTGCAATTATTTAGAGCTTATAAAGTCTGTTTGTAATTTATATTATCTATGAAGTGTTTTCAGAAATGTTTGCTTGTGGATCCCGAGTGAGGCATTTTCTCTAACCCGTTTTCTATTTTGTAGGTCCTAAGGGACCATGGGAGGTTTCAGGGAGGCTGACCTTGGCGGACGGATACACAAGGGTGTTGCATGACTTAGGCAAAATCAGTTAAGTCCATGACAGGACAGCTCGCCTATGGGTGCTATGCCCGCGAGCAGCATTGCCCCTTGTGGGCAACTGCCACCCTCACTAGCGCTGCCACGGGGCGAGCCCTGCCCCCGTTGGCGACTCACCCACAAGCGATGCCACTTGGTAGGGCTAGCATGCGAGCTCAGTGACCGCAGGCGTCGCCCATGCATGTAGGCGTAGTTCCTGCTCGCAAGTGGCGCTACTTGATGAGGCTCGTACATGGGCCTAGCATCCGTTGGCACCGCCCTTGCACACAAATGTTAGCCAAGGTGGCCATCTACGAGGACAACAAGGGCAACAATAATTGCTGCCCTTTCTCGCTTTTGCATCAATAATTTTAACATAAAAAATCTCTCGAAAACACAACACACAGTTCAAAACCAATCTTTCGCATGAACAACCAAACTCTAATACCACTGTAGGAAAATTTAGTGGTGACATCACAAGCATAGTGGAAAAATAGAGAACAAAAATCCTAAATTTCCCAAAAGGAGTTTAGCATCATGTGAAGATTAGGGCATAAAACCCGCGATACAGAAAACCACATGTGAGATAGTTGTATTACTTCAGGAGATCGTATATCCCTGAATTTATATAGATCTATTGGAGAAAACGAAGGAGGTCAAGCGTCCTACTATCTAGTGGTGATCCACACAGCATGGCTGTGATGATGCTCCTCAAATATCCATGCTTGCTATCTAAGGAGGAGAAGGGGAGATGAGAATAGGCGGTGACCACTAAGAAGCCCCAGCCTATGAGCCTTTAGTTCCCTCCTATTTATCAAGGTCCATAGTTAACCCTAATGAATCTTTCCATATTAGGTATTGGATCTCTATCCAATTACCTAATCCTCTTAGATTAGTAGGTCTTTACCTAATAATCTCTTATTAGCTCTTATTGGATCACATCCATGAGATCCAATAATTTAGGGGCTCCTTGGATATCCAATAAGATAGGGGCTCCAACGGATATCTCATATTTGAACCTTTACTTGTCGCAACACATACCATTTATTTGTGACCCTCTATACCAGATATTAAGCTAACTATGAGTCATACCTGTCAGTACTCCATCTAGCTCAGTAAATTTTTATCTCTATAATAATTCACTCGACTCATCAATGAGGCTCCTAACTTCTACTAGCAAATCTCTTTGAAGGGGAAGGACAAATACCCCTCTTACAACCTTTTACAAGTGGTTCACACTCTTACAATTTTTGAAGAGGAAGACGGAGGTGAACACTCAAGCAATTTAAGATAAGACTCGCTAAAAACTTTTCTAAGACCTTTATCTCAATTTATTGCTTTCACAAAAGTTGTAATCTCAATTGAGAATTGAAGGGTATTTATAGGCCCCAAGAGGATTCAAATTTGGGCTCCAAATTTTGAATTCTCTTGGGTTTCCAAGGCTGGCGGTGCCACTGCTTGTCGGTGGCGGTGCCATTGCTTGTAAGCGTCTAACACTGATAGTGTACTGGCGGTGCCACCGCCCAATCCGGCGGTGCCACCATCGGACCTCTCGGGTGCTAGGCGGTGCCACCGCTCAGTCCAGCGGTGCCACCGCTTAATTCTCGGGTTCTGGGCAGTGCCACCGCCTATACTGTTTCAGCTCACTAGTTGGGCTCCAAACTTGGCCCAAACTAGTCCGAACTCGGGCCCAATTGGCCCCTACTTGGGTTATAGGATTAACACTTAATCCTAACCCTAATTTATATGCTAACTATGAATTTAAAGATATTTCCTAAGCTATTAAAAGGTCCGTAAGTCAAGACTTCTTCCGGCGAGCTTCCGGCGAACTTCTGGTGGTCTTCCGATAAACTTTTGGAAACCATTCTGCGGACTCGGAACAAGCTCCTAGAATTCACGATTTGATCTTAGCGAGTTCTGACGAGCTTCTTCGGCAAGCTACGATCTTTCTCGGTGAGCTCCGCGAACTTCTGACGTACCTTCCAGCGAGCTTCCGAAAACCCTTCGGCATGCTCCCTACTTATTTTCAGCTAGTTCCGACAACATTCCTGACGAATCTTCGGACTCTCAAACGTCCATCGAACTTGACTCTGGTATCCTTGCTTTATGTTTTCAGGCTATCGTAGTTAATCCTACACACTTAATATCAATAATATGGATTAGATCAATTAATCCATCAATTGATTTCATCCTCAAAATCCGAGATTCAACAATCTCTCCCTTTTTGATGATGACAATCAATTGATGACGGTGTTAAATATAACTCCCCCTATCTATATGCCTTATTATGAGAAGATAAAAACACTTAAATTCCATTCATTTGAATTTAAGCCTAAACCGATAAGTTCTAACCGTTGAACTTACTGTTATTCTCATTAAGCATGAGCAAATACAAAACTTCGTATTTCTCATAATTTTCAGCTCTGAAAATCATTTTCAAGTCAAATAATAAGGGACAATTTTCACTATGACGAGAGATAAAAATTTTCAATATGAATTTCATGATATAAATGCGAGGCATGATTTCATATGATCAACCAATCTAAGAACTTGTGATATATACTCAAAGATTTTGCAAGGCATATAAGACATTTGTATTACACAAGCATTTGCAATTCATATAAGTCATGCTATCGATGCATATAAGACATTTTGATTAAGTCATGCTATTGATGCACATAAGACATTTTCATTAAGTCATGCTATCGAAATGGTACAAGTCATCGCTTCTCCCCCTTTGTCATCAACAAAAAGGAGATGAGACTTGAAGCACACAAACTGTGATTATAAAATCATTAGAAAAAGAATTCAGCATTAAGATTAATCATACAAAATTCATCATTCAAAATTAATCTCGCTAAAAATATTTATCCAAAATTTATCTTAAAAAATTCAGCATTCATCTAGATCAAATCAGCATTTATCCAGAATTTAAAAATACATCTCAAAAGAAGGTTCAGTTTTCGTTCAAAAGAAGATGACAAACTTCTAACTTGACATTAAGAGTAAATAGAACATAATAAGAAGGTACAATGATTAATCCTTAGGAGGTAATCCATATTGCTGATACATGATATCTATTTTTTGATTCATTTGTCGTAGTTCCTTCAAAATTTCAATTTGCTATATTTGATTTTGTACTTGCTACGATTTGAGTTGGTCTTGCTGTGATTTGATCTGATACAATTTTGCCATAATGAGTTCTACAAAGGATGAAATAGGAGCTGAAGGTGCTGTGCCAAAGAGACTAGGAGGAGGAGATTCATTTCCCCTAAGAATTGGTGTTTCGAGGTGTTCTGCTAGTGGGAGAATTGGATCAGTCCTTCTAGGTTGCCTAACCCATATACCGTTGCTAAATGTGCATCTAAGTCTTTTCAGTAGATTTCTATTGATGATGTTATATCGATCACTTTGAATTGTTTCTTCATCAGGTGGGATACAAATGTCATGGGCAAGTAGGAATCGAGTGATTAACCCTCCATATGGTAACATAGTGTCTTTAGCTATAATATTTTGCATGTGTTGCCGAATTGAGTATTCAAAATATTTATGTTGACCGGTCATAATCCAATACATGGTGCTTATCTCTATTTGACTCATTTCATCAAGATGAAATTGCTTAGGGAATAGTATGCTTTTTATGATATGATGACGAATATTAGAGTTAAAGGGCAGCAAGTGTTCGCAACTCTTGGGTATTATGCCCAGGATCAGATTTGCAAAAATAGTTTCGACGGCTTCGAAGTAAGTTGCTCCGATTATATTGACATCCCATTTACCTCTAAAATAACAGCCTCTATCATTTTCAGTGATTCCAATTAGTTCACGGATAGTACTAACGAAAATTCTAATTTGTGTTCCTAGTAGGTAAGTACTTAGGCTATCGTTATCCACATATAAGTTTGCATAAAATAACCTAACTAATCTAGGATAAATTGGTTCATTTATTTGTAGGAGAGGTAGGGCATCTAGGTGTGCAAACCACCTAATGGGTTCTAGGTTTCCTAGTTCATTGACATCAACGTGTTTACCCTTATGGATACATCTTGTTTCGAAATTTGAAAACCTAAGAGCTACTTCTTTGGATCTAAAAAGATCTTGGTCATATGAATCTCCTTCAACCCTTTTCCCTTTTGATCTCTTATGAGTCATTATCTAGACAAGATGATAGATGAAACTCTAAAGAGTAGGCAAAATAATAAGAAGAGATGGAAGATTTCAGATTTTACCTTATAGATAATTTCTTGGAAGGTGGACAGCTTGGACCAACAAGAATTCCTCTCCAAGGCTTCTAAAGGTTAGAAAGATGGTTTAGAGAGGTTGTGGGAGAGCTTGAGCCAGTTTCTCACGGGTTGGGGGCGGTGTCACCGTCGGCCCTGACCCTTCGGCTTATAAAGTGGCTCTCGAATGGTGCCACCGCCAAAATGAGCAGTGCTACCGTTGTTGAATCTCGGATTTTGATGATGACGTCAATTGTTATTTGTTATCTAATCCATATGTAGAGATAAGTGTGCTGGAGAAACTACGATGAAAGTAAGACATGCAGCAGGAGTTATGCCGAAGTCAAGACTATGATCATGTTGGGAGTTCGAGAGCACGACGGAAGTTCGGACGGTCATTAGAGGTTCTGCGGGAACAAATCCGAGAAGTCCAGGAGTTTGCCAAAAGAAGCTCGTCGGAACTCACCAAGTGGATCATCGCAAGTCCAGGAGTTTGCCGGAAGTCCGTCGGAGCATCACCGGAGGTTCGTCGGATGTTCGTCGGAAGTTCGCCGAAAGCTCGCTAGAAGAAGCGATTGACGCACTGGAGTAAGTTGCAATAAATGTCTTAAGAAATTCATAGTTAGCACGATGATTAACTTAATCTTGGGGCAATTGGGCTCTTGAAAGACCCAAATTGGGCCGAATGGATCAGCCCATTCGTACCCAGATCACTTGGCCAGAGGTGGCACCGCTTGGGTCTGTTGTGGCACCACCTAGGGCTTAGTCTCCGAGCTCTGGCTGGGCGGTGCAACCGCCCTAGTCAAGCGGTGGCACCGCCTGAGCTTGGTATCTAAGCTCTAGCTGGAGGTGCAAACGCCCCTGACAATTGGTGGCACCGCCTAGAGGCTCAATGTCCGAGCTCTGCCAAGCGGTGCAACCGCCAGACCCCGAAATTTCGGGAATTGACAGTTTTGTGCTCGGAATTCAAACTAGTTTGAAGCCTATAAAAACCCCACTCTTTCAGCAATGAAAGGACAATGAAAACCTCCGAAATCCTAATCTTACTCTGTGATTTTTAGAGCTCAAAAGTGTTGTATAAGTTAAAAGTTCTTCTCCCTCTTTTCTTCTAAGTTCTGATCTTTCAAGAGAGGAGAGAAAATTCTGTAAGGATTGTCTTCTAAGCCCGTCAAAAGGAGTGAAACTGTAAAAGGGTGGTTGGCCTTCGCCTTTTGAAGGAAGGCCTCTAGTGGACGTCAGTGACCTCGTCGGTGGAGGAAGCCAGAAGTGGATGTAGGTCAAGATTGACTGAACCACTCTAAAATCGCGGTGCTCTCTGGTTTGCATTTACTTTTAGCATATTATCTTTACTGCAAACCGCCTCAATAGCTTACTACCTTCTGCGAATTTACGATCGTGTTTCAGAGTTCAGTATTTTCCGAATCGGTGTTTAGACGTAAATCAGTTTTATCGTACGAACATCATATTTCAGTTTGCGCTTACATTCTAATTTCCATCATAATTGCAAACTGTCCTTATAGATTCGCTTTAACTGCATCTTGCTTGACCACAAGTTAAAGTGATTTATGAATTGGCTTTTCTACTGAAATCGCTCTTATCGTACGAACACAGTTTTAATCGTCGAAAGTTTTCCACTGCACTAATTCAGCCCCCCCCCCTCCCCCCTCTTAGTGCTCTTGATCCTAACAATTGGTATCAGAGTGGGGTTAACTCTTAAATGGATTAAAACGCAAGAGAGATGGCATACGCTGGAAACCAAGAGGGCCATTCTATTACACGTCCACCCTTGTTCAATGGGACTGACTACACCTATTGGAAGACCCGAATGAGGACCTTCCTTATTTCAAAGGATTTTGAACTTTGGAATCTTGTTGAAAATGGATTTTCGAAATCTTCTCTTCTAATGATCAATTGGAATGAATTGAAGAAGACCTTCGCTCTTAATGCAAAGGCTATGAATGCCTTATTTTGTGTGCTTGATAAAATTAAGTTTAATCGTGTTTCGGTTTGTGAAACCGTATTTGATATTTGGCATACACTCGAAGTGACTCACGAAGACACAAGTAGAGTGAAAGAGTCAAAAATCAATCTTTTGATACACTCTTTCAAACTTTTCTGATTGAAATCGAGCGAGACTATTGGCGACATGTACACCCGTTTCACGGATGTCGTCAATGGTCTAAAAGGACTCGACAAAAGTTTTTCGGATTTTAAGCTCATGAATAAGATTCTAAGATCCCTTCCTAAGAGTTGGGACCCTAAAGTCACTGCTATTCAAGAGGCTAAAGATTTAAACAACTTCCCTCTTGAAGAACTAATCGGGTCATTAATGACCTATTAAATGACATGCAAGGCTCATGAAGAGCAAGAAGACATCCTTCCAAAGAACAAGAAGGATATGACACTTAGAACTTTAGATGACCACTTGAGAGAAAACTCAAATGATGAGGACTGTGACGATGACTTGGCACTTCGAACAAGGAAATTCAAAAAATTTATTAAGAGAAATAAGTTTAAAAATGACACAAAAAATAAACTTGAACCCAAAAAGGACTAAGTTATTTTCTATGAGTGCAAAAAGACAGGACACTACAAGAGTGATTGTCCCCAAGCCAACAAGAGAACATCAAAGAAGAAGGTGCTGAAAGCAAACTCATCGGAACTCCCCAAGTGGATCATCGCAAGTCCAGGAGTTTGCCGAAAGTCTGTCAAAGCATCACCGGAGGTTCGTTGGATGTTCGCCGGAAGTTCGTCGGAAGCTCGCCGGAAGAAGCGATTGACGCACTGGAGCAAGTTGCAGTAAATGTCTTAAGAAATTCTTAGTAAGCATGATGATTAAGTTAGAAATAGGAGGTGATCCCATTAACTTAATCTTGGGGCAATTGGGCCCTTGAAAGACACAAATTGGGCCGAATAGATTAGCCCATTTGGACCCAGATCACTTGGCCAGAGGTGGCACCGCATGGGTCGGTGGTGGCACCGCCTGGGTCGGTGGTGGCACCGCCCAAAGGCTTAGTCTCCGAGCTCTGCCAGGCGGTACAACCGCCCCAGTCAGGTGGTGCAACCGCAAGACCTCAAAATTCTAGGAATTGACAGTTTTGAGCTCAGAATTTACTCTGGCTTGGGGCCTATAAATACCCCACTCGTTTAGCAATGAAAGAGCAACGAAAACCGCCAAAATCCTGATCTTACTCTGTGATTTTTAGAGCTCAAAAGTATTGTATGATTTAAAAGTTCTTCTCCCTCTTTTCTTCCATGTTCTGATCTTTCAAGAGAGGAGAGAAAATTCTGTAAGGGTTGTCTCCTAAGCCCGTCAAAAGGAGTGAAACTGTAAAAGGGTGGTTGGCCTTCGCCTATTGAAGGAAGGCCTCTAGTGGACGTTGGTGACCTCATCGGTGGAGGAAGCCAAAAGTGGATGTAGGTCAAGATTGACCAAACCACTCTAAAATCGAGGTGCTCTCTTGTTTGCATTTACTTTGAGTATATTATCTTTACTGCAAACCTCCTCAATAGCTTACTACCTGCTGCGAATTTACGATCGTGTTTGAAAGTTCAGTATTTTCCGAATCGGTGTTTATACATAAATAAGTTTTATAGTACGAACATCATATTTTAGTTTGCGCTTACATTCTGATTTCCATCAAAACTGCAAACTGCCCTTATAGACTCACTTTAACTGAATCTTGCTTGATCACAAGTTAAAGTGATTTATGAATCGGCTTTTCTACCGAAATCGTTCTTATCATACGAACGCAGTTTTAATAGTCGAAAGTTTTCTGCTGCACTAATTCCCCCCCTCTTAGTGCTCTTGATCCTAATAGTAACCTTTGCCTTCTTAACTCTGAAGAGAATTGACAAAACCAAAAACCCCAATTCTCTTATCTATCCAGCAGAGGAGCTTTGCATAGGTTCAAAGACCCATCGAAGATAATGGAAGACAATAATAGTCAAATCCTCACCATCGGTGATCAATGCTACTTAGAGTAGATTGTCCGCTTCATTTACCAATGAAATGCCAATCGAAAGTGGAAGTGACATGAACTTACTTGGAAGTGACAACTAAGTGAAAGAAGAGTCAATGGGCAAATTTTGTGGAGGAAGGACCCAAATCTTCAGAAGTTTGCGAGGCGATGCTCGTTAAAGCCGCTGAATCTCGAATTTTGATGATGAAACCACTTGATATGTATTAATGTTTTAATCTATGTTTTGAGTGCCGCAGGATGCTTTGATCAGGATGAGACAATTAAAGTAGAAAAAATAGTGCAGGCGGTGGCATCGCCCAAGAGAGGGTCTCCCAGGAAAGCTGGGTGGTGCAACCGCCCTAGGCAGGTAGTGGCACCGTCTGGGCTCAATCTCCGAGCGAGACTAGGCGGTGCAACCGCCCCTGACAAGCAGTGGCACCGCCAGGGCTTAGTCTCCGAGTGAGACTGGGCGGTGCAACCGCCCCAGGCAAGCAGTGGCACTGCCAGGGCTCAGTCTCTGAGCTCTGCCAAGCGGTGCAACCGCCCCTGACAAGCGGTGGCACCGCCCAAAGGCTCAGTCTCCGAGCTCTGCTAGGCGATGCAACCGCCCCAGTTAGGCAGTGCAACCACTAGACCCCGGAATTCCGGGAGATGATAGTTTTGAGCTCCAAATTCAAACTTGTTTGGAGCCTATAAATACCCCTCCAATCCCTAGGTAAAATAGACAAGCACAGAGAGCAAAAAAGGAAAGATAAGCTATAGAACTCAGTTGAGAAATCCCTCCTCTAGCTTAAGTGTTAGAATTATATTTAAGAGAGGAGAGTGAGTGCTTGTAAGGGTTGTCTCCTAAACCCAGTAAAAGGAGATTGATCTTCGCCTAGTAAAGGAAGATCGTTAGTAGATGCTGGTGGCCTCGACGGAAGAGGAATCAGAGGAATGGATATAGGTCACGATTGACCGAACCACTATAAACTCCCATCTTCTCTGATTTACATTTACTTTGAGCATATTATCTTTACTGCAAACCTCCTCAATAGCTTATTGCATTCTATGAATTTACGATCGTGTTTCAAAGTTCAGTATTTTCCGAATAGGTGTTTGCGCTTACATTCTGATTTTCATCATAACTGCAAACTGCCCTTTTAGATTCACTTTAACTGTATCTTTCTTGATCACAAGTTAAAGTGATTTACGAATCGACTTTTCTACCGAAATCGCTCTTATTGTACGAACGCAGTTTTAATCGTCGAAAGTTTTTCGCTGCACTAATTCACTCCCCCTCCCCCCTCTTAGTGCTCTTGATTCTAACAATTGGTATCAGAGCCCGGTATTTCTCATTTTGGATTTACACCCGAGAGAAATGGCTATTCATGGCTTTCAAAAGGGTTTTTCGGTTGTTCGTCCACCGTTGTTTAACGGATTGGACTACACTTATTGGAAAACTCGAATGAGAGTTTTCTTGATTTCTATGAATTTGGATTTATGGAATATTATTGAAAATGGTTTTTAACTTCCCTCTAAACCGATGAACGAATGGTCGGATTTGGAGAAAAAGTATTTTTCTTTAAATGCAAAGGCTATGAATGTTTATTTTGCGCTTTGGACAAAAATGAGTTCAATCGGGTTTCTTTATGCGAAACGACTTTTGACATATGGCATACTCTTGAAATCACACACGATGGCACTTCTAGAGTTAAAGATTCGAAAATCAACTTTTTGATGCGTGATTTCGAGCTTTTTCAAATGAAGCCAAGAGAAACCATTGGTGACATGTACACCCATTTTACGGATGTCGTCAACGGTTTAAGAGCTCTTGGCAAATATTTTTCAGATTTTGAAGTCGTAAACAAGATTTTACGTTCTTTTTCTAAGACATGGGATTCAAAAGTAACTGCAATACAAGAAGCTAAAAACCTAAACAACTTACTAATTGAAGAACTAATTGATTCGTTGATGACATATGGAATGGTGCACAATGCACATGATGAACAAAACAACCTTCCAAAGAACAGGAAGGATTTGTAACCCTGGATAAATGAATACCACTTGAGCGATGACTTAAGTGATTAGGACAATGATGAACTTGAACTTCGAACACTAAATCTTAATAAGTTTATTAAACAAAAATCTAAAATAAACAATGAACTTGAAGGCTAGTGAAGAAGAACATAAAGTGGGATGAATCGATCTCCTCCGAAGACGAGGAGAAAATCAAGAAAGATGATGTGGCAAACTACGTCTTAACCGCTTTCAATGAAAAGGTAATCAAAATCCCCCTGATTTATTTTGAAATTACTTGATGCTTTCATGATGTATTTTCTTTTTTAGTTTAGAATTAATTTTCTTAAAAATTACATGTTTAAAAATAAAAATACAAAAATTATGATCATGCTAGTAATTTCGAAAATGATAATATGGATTATTTTATGATAAACAAACAAAATGATTTTGATTGAAAATATGAAATCTTGGTTAAGAAGTAATAAAGTGTATCATGTTTGATTAACATTGTTGAATGAAATAATGTTTGATTTGAAGTAATGCATAATGATGTAATGAAAATATTAAATATTTTTGAGACAATGATTGATAATTTTATGCATGAGATTTTAAATTATACATTAAGATAAGCATGTGTTATTTTCATGAGTGTATTTGAAAAACATATGGCAAAACCATGTCCGAATGCATGAAAGTATTAAATTTCATTTTCGGATTTTCTTGACCATAACAATTAATTTTTTAAAATCTATTGATCTTGATGGCTTTATGACGAAATTCATTTTTCGATCCTAAACATTGATGCATGTTTTTAATTAACATAAATGAAAAAGCATGCTAACATGAAATCAAATACTTAAAAAAGGGGAAAATATATTACGAAATCATGAATCTACCTATGTTATGAATTTTGTGAACCATAAAAGTGATTTTTATGATTTAAATTTGAAATGAGTTTTATCAAAACCATGATATTGATTTCTTAGAATAACATGAGATTACCTTTGATGATCATTTTTTATTCATGGAATTTTGGATTCATGACCTGGTCTTACATTTGTACCTTTGAATTCTTCCCATCTCCTTTCAATTTTAGAATTTATGCATGTTATATGTTGAAGATTTGAAATTATGTTTTGGTATCATGCATATCTAAGAAATGTTGATGTGACAAATTGAATGAGTTGAAAATAAATGATGATTTTTCTCTTAAATATAACTTGTGATATTTTTTACATAAATCATCATTTTGATTTCTCGACATTTGATACATGAGATTTTATTATAAATCAAAATTTTTCATTAATCGATCTTCTACGATTTTACTTGATATTCTCTTAAGAGGAGATTTTCTAAATGAATCAAGATTTTTCCTTGTGAGTTCTTAGAGTTATTACTTGATTTTCTTTTAAAACAAGATCTCTTCTTTGTACTCCTATGATTTTTCTTGATATTTTATTTAAAGAAGATATTTACTATATGAATCATGTCTTTTGGTATTCAAATGATTTTATCCTTCATGACATGATTTCTTTGTATTTATGGCTTGCATGGCTTGAAATGTTTTGGTATGATGCATGCAATGATGAAATATTCATGAAGTTAACATGATGTATGCAATACTTAGATAATGATGTACATGATGTATTTATTGCATATGATGTGTATCATGAATGCTTTAAATGATGAATGTTTGGTATCATGATCAACATGTTGATAAATGCTTAAAAAATTTAATAGAGTATCATGTATGATATGCCTATTAATGATGATTGATTTATTTTTTGGTATCGTGCATGAAAAATAAGGTTTTTGAAATTATGTATGTTTTAATATATAATGATGCACAAAAAAGATTGATACTTATATTTGTCATAATATGAAAATTGATATAAGGGTCTTCCCTTGTTTTTGACAATGACAAAGTGAGAGCAAGAATTTCTAGCGTGGACATCATGAAAAGAGGCAAACTAGCTAGCTTGCACAATTCAAGATGAAAGCAAAAATTGCACTTCTCAAAAGAAAAGATGCAAATGTAACATTTGTCAAATTGTTTTCTTGCCTCATCTAAAACATTATCTCTTGCTAGTTTGGCATTTTGCTAGCTTTCACTTTGCAAAGAAAGCAAAAATGACACTTCTCAAAAGAGAAGAAAGAGCTTGTTATCTTGAACATCACAAGCTTGCCTATCTTAAGAAACAAAAATTACGAATGTGCTATCTTGCCTATCTCAAGAGGCAAAAATGCTAACTTGCAAATCTAGCAAAACTTGATAAATTTGCATATTTCAAGAAGCAAGAGTTGCTTTCTTGAACATCTCAGACAAATCCCTGGCCAGGATAATTCGGGTTGAGAGAGAAAGAGTTCTCCGGGAGAATCCGATTAGAGCGAGACTCGAGAAGAAACCGTGTGGGTCAGACAACACCATCCTCGATATATGGTCTCTGGTATATTAGATGGATGAGGGACTATAGGTACACGGTAATTGAGGATAGACAGGTCCAATGAATTGGATTCCCCTGTATTGTCTAGGGACTACGGCGTAGTGGCCTAGTACGTCCGTAGTCGATGAGTCGAGTGAATTATTACAGAGATAATAATTCACTGAGTTAGAAAGAGTTCTGACAGGTATGACTCACGGCCAGCTCGATATTGGGCCTAGAGGGTCACACACATATGGTAGGCATTGCGATGAATAGAGATTCGGATATGAGATATCCAACGGAGCCCTTGTCTTATTGGATGCAGATCCAATATCCACTAGGGGAGGACCCATTAGGGTTTGACAGTGGACCTCTATAAATAGGAGGGATTCAGAGCCCCATGGGCTAGAGAGCTTTTGTTTGCCTTTTCCTATTCTCCTCTCCATCTCCACCTCAGAGTAGGTCTGGAGTTTTGAGGAGCGTCGTCGCAACCTTGATGTGTGGATCACCGCTAGAGAGGAGGACGCTTGACCTCCTTCACCCTCTCCTAAGGATCTGCAAGGAAACAAGGATATACGATCTCCCTAGGTAACAGAATCTACTCTATATGCAGTTTCATGTTTCACGGATTTTTGCGTACCAATCTTCGCACGACGACGAACATCTCTTTGGGAATCGGGGATTTTGTTTTTTTTGTTCTTCCGCTGCACATATGATGTCGCCCCCAAGGATTTCCCAACAATGGTATCAGAGCCAGGTTGCTCGTGCGAATGATTAGTTTTGAACTGCGTGTGTTGTGTTTAGGAAGATTTTTGACGTCAAAATTATTGACACAAAAGAAAGGAAGGGCAGCAACTGTTGCTGCCCTCGATCTGCGTGCGTGTAGTGCAGCTGAAGGCGGGCAGCACAAGGGCTGCGTCTGCTGCAGCCGGCCGGGGGCCTGCTTGCAGCAGGCTTGCTGCCAGCGAGGCAGGAAGCCCACGGGCAGAGGCGCCGTAGGGCAGCGGCGCTCGCCGCCGCTGCTCCCGCGGGTGAAACCCCCCCGAAGGGGCGGTCGCCCGGCGGGACAACACCGCCTGCGGAGGCGGCGGTGCCCGAACGGGGCGCCCACCCGCAATGGCAGCGCTGCCAGCGGGTGTGCCGCCTGCAAGCGAGGGCAGTGCCCTCGCCCCGTCGCACAGGCCGCCGCCGGCAGGGTGGCGGCGGCGGCAGTAGCGAAAAGGGGAAAGGGCATTAGGGTTTTCTGGGCAAAAAATAGTTTTGTCCCTCGGAATTTGAGAAATTCCAGTTTATGTCTTTTATCCAAATTACGAAAATACCCCTATGAATTCAGAAATTCCCTATAATGTCCCTGATTTTAGAAAATATTAATTAATTAAAAGGTTTAGTGGATTATTATTTTTTATTATTATTATCTAGTAGTCCAACATGATGATGATTATTTATACATGTGATGTATAATGTGTGGACGGATGATCATGGACCGTGTGATGATCATGGACGGATGATCATAGACGATGGAATCACTATCTAACAATGAGGTATCATCAACCATCATGCATTTTATGAGCAGATCAATCAATGAATTCATTCTCTAATAAGCACTTGCATTATATCCCTAGTGTCCCCAAATGAGCAACTAAGAGACCAGTCGTCTCCACCATATGTATGGGTGTCCAATACACCAGTCTGTCTAGTTATCTCGATTTCCCTCTTGAGTAATCTATGACCAAGATTATTTAGGATCTATGTTTAAAGGCGAATCGATCTCAATATCATGATCTCATCATGATTTGATTCCCATTGTACTGATTCATAGACATCATAATATATTCATGCAATAGGCACTATAAAGTGATAAAATATTAAATAATAATAATAATAAATAAAAAGATTGTATGTCAAATCAAATGTGTCATCACTCATGTGATTGACTTACAGGACACTTGTGACTAGCACTAAGCATAGATATATCCAATGGATTGGATTCCCCTATATCATTTGAAGACTACGGTGTAATGGCCTAGTACATTTGTAGTCGATGAATCAAGTGAATTATTATAGAGATAATAATTCACTGAGCCAAAAGGAGTTCTGATAGGTATGACTAACGGTCAGCTCGATATTGGGCCTAGAGGGCTATACACATATGGTAAGTGTTGCAATGAGTAGATGTTCGGATATAAGATATCCGTTGGAGCCCCTATCTTGTTGGATATCTAATAAGCCCCTGAATTATTGGATCCTATGGATAAGATCCAATAAGAGCCAATGAGAGATTATTGGATAGAGATCCTCTAATCTAAGAGGCATGGGTAGTTGGATAGAGATCCAATTCCCAATAAGGTATGATCCATTAGGGTTAAGTTGACAGGGGTCTCTATAAATAGAAGAGAACCAAAGGGTCATGGGCTAACTTCTTGGTTGCCATCTCCTATTTTCCTCTCCCCTTCTCCTCCTTAGATTGCAAGTGTGGAGATTTGGGCAGTGATTTGAGGAGCGTCTTTACAACCCATGCTATGTGGATCACTGCTAGAGAGGAGGACGCTTGACCTCTTTTATCCTCTTATATAGATCTGTAGGATTTCAGGAATATATGATCTCCCTAGGTAACACAACTATCTCACATATATTTTTCAATTCCGTGAGATTTTACGCACCAATCTTCACACGACAATGAACATCTTTTGGGGAATATATGATCTGTAGGACATCTGTTGCACATGTGATGTCACCCCTAAATTTCTCCACAGATTGACCCATATGGCTTTCCGTCACTATAGGTAAGAATTGATTCCCGATGTAGGTTGAGTTGGTCAAGTCCCTCGAGGCTCACCTATATGGTGAGGCGATATCTTGCCTATGACATAGAGATGTCACTAGTGACCAAAAAACATGGTATGATTGGTTGAGTCTCTCGAGGGCATATCATTGAATCAAACTCATATTGTAACGATGGTATTGACTTAACCGAATATCATAGTTGAACGAGTCCCTTGAGGCTATGGTGGTTCAGAGGCTGAACAGGATGGGAATTACAAGGAGTTGTGATCAACAAGAGTTGCCTACCTTTTTGTGCTTAGTGTGATTGGTCGAGTCCCTCGAGATTACACTAAGATGCCAATGACAGGACCCTAGCAGGATTGGGTCCTACTCAATCAAGAAGCAGCTAATAAAAACCCTATGATATTATAATAAATCCCACCTAGCTGCCTCTATCCTATAAAGAAGAGTGGCTAGGGTTTATATTTGGGCCTTTAGGCTTCCCAGCCGCCACCTTTGTTGAATCTCATATTTTGATGATGAAATCAATTGATGAGTTTGTGATCTAATCTACGTTTTTGAGTGATGCAAGACTAGCTTTGATCAAGGAGAGACAAATTAATTAAAGCAGAAAGAATCATATTAGGCCGGAGTAAACATGTCAAAAGATTGGACGTCGGGTTAGAGGATCGGTTGACGTGTCGGTAGAAGACTCGTGCCGTAAATTTAGGCATTGGGCCAAAGGAACGGATATTGCACCAAGAAGATCAGAGTTACGAAGGTCAACATGCCGATTGGGTAAAAGGCTGCAAAAGAGGACGATGCGTCGAAGGACCAGACGAGTGTCGAATGAACCAATGACATACCGGACAAAGGATTCATGCTTTGTAATCATATGTCTAAGATTGAAGCAGTTTAAGGGGCTAATTGAGTTATCTTTTAGTATAATCATGCTAACTCAATTAGGGGCCAATTGGGCCATAAGTGGGACTGATTTGGGCTCATTGGGAGGCCCATTCAATAACCCAAAAGTTGGGTCAGGTAGTGGCACTGCTAGAACAGGCGATGGAACCACCTGTGAGTTGGAAAACTCAAAAAACCCAGTCTCCGAGGTTGTCAGGCGATGGTACCACCAGTCTAGGTAGTGGTACCACCCAGACATAGTCACCCAGGTGGTAGTACTACCAGATTGGGTGGTGGTACCGCCCAGTGTCAGGCTACAAGCGATGGTACCGCCCGTACCCCAAAATCTCATGGATTTAAATTTTGGGCTCCAAATTTGAATCAATTTGGAGCCTATAAATACCCTACTCTTTTCTGCTTAGAATGGTAAGAATTGGGTAGAAAAAGGGAAAGAATCCTTGATAAAAAAAAGTTAAGAAAGCTTGAAAAGTGTTGAGTATTCCCCTCCACCTCTTAGAGTTTAGAGTTCATTCTAAGAGAGTTGTGAAACTTGTAAAGGTTCTCTCCTAAGCTTGTCAAAAGGAGAATAGAGTTTAGGAAGGTGGTTGGTTTTTGCCGATTGAAGGAAGATCAATAGTGGATACCGATGATCTCAACGGAAGAGGAATCGGTGGAGTGGATGTAGGTCATGACGACCGAACCACTATAAAAATCTAGTTTGCATTTTCTTTAAGCAATTTGCTTAAACTTCAAATTTCCTTCTTATCTCTTGCTATACCCTTTCTTACGATTTCAATTTAAGCATCTTTATGAAATAAGTTTTATCGTATGAAAGATTTTCAAACCGACGTGATTTTACCGCTTGGCTAGGGTTGGCTAGGGTTGAGGGCTAGTGTTTTGATACCTAAATAAGTCTATAGCTTTCATCTCTTTGTGAATAAGATCTATCTACAATTGCAGCCATGTAGCAGACTTCTAGGAGGGTGAAACCCCTATAGCGTTCCAAGGGTTGATCTCTCTCGAATATCAATCTATATAGAATTCCTTTGGGGTTCTAACAACTGATTGGATCCCAATCCCCACTAGAAGCTTACCGGAGACTTTTGTTTCATATGCTGAGGGTATCACATGACTCACCAGAAAATTAATGGGAGATGTCAAGATAAAAGTCCATATCTTCATTATTTACTTTATGTAAAATCTGAATGTTATTTATTTATACTACATCTCCTATTTGTTATAAATATGTCAATTTTAAATCTCTTACGTAACATACTTGATGTTAACCATCTCACTTGTCCAAATTATACGAATTAGCTCCGTAACCTGAGAATCGTTCTCACGGCGGAGAAGATTGTGTGCGCCCTTGATATAATAATGCCTACGCTCGAGGAAGGGGTAAGCAAAGATAAGATTGCTCACTATGTGAAAGATTGCTCACTATATGATATATATATATGACTCCACTCTTGCTCAATGTTACATATTAGGCTCCATAACTCCTGAGTCACAAAAATAGCATGAAAAGATGGATGTCATATATATTCTCCTACATATCTGCAAATTGTTTGAGGAAAAGGAAAGGACTCAGTGATACGAGATATCCAAGAGAATCTTTCGTGCTAGGATGACTAAGGAGACACCGATTTAGAACTATGTCCTTAAGATAATTTAGTGGATAGAGAAACTCATAAGTCTTGGAATAGTCCTAGAGGATATCCTATGTATAGATCTCATGCTTCAATCCTTACTAGATTCCTTTTCTTAGCTTGATGTGACTCTCCTGGAACTCCTCAATATGTTGAGGGAGGTTAAGAGCACTATAAAAAAAGAGAAGTCAGTTCTCTATACCAGTGAGACCAAAAAGAAAAGAAAGGCAAAAAAGTCTCTTAAGAAGGGTAAGGGCAGACCGGATAAAGCAAAGGTTGCTAAGAAGGACTCGGCAAAGGACAAAGGTTAGTACTTCCACTGCAATAAAGACGGGTATTGAAAGAGGAATCACAAAGAGTACCTTGCAAAAAAGGTGAAGTAGAAGCTTAGAGTAGCTTTAGGTTTATTCTTGAGAAATCTTTAGTTTTTGGATTTTTGTGATAGTGCATAGGTATTGGATACCGATAATGCTTATCACATCTACAATTTGTTATAAACTTTAGCGAACTCTAGAAGATTGGCGAGAGGTGAGATGGATCTCAAGATGGGCATTGGAGCAAGAGTTGTTGCTATTGCTATCGGCAAGGTCACTTTACATATGTCAAGTAGAGCTATAATTACATTAGATGCATGTTATTTTGTTCCCTCTATTATCAAAAATATTATTTCCATTTCATGTTTGACATTGAATAGTTATAAAGTAGTTTTTCTTATAACAATAGTTGTTCAATTATTAAGTATGATAAGATCATCGCTAGAGGGATATTACATAATGATTTGTTTATGTTAAACACTACTTCATATGTCATGAATGTAAGTGTGTCCAAGAGGAAATAAGATTAGGTGAACAATGCATACATATAGTGTTAGGATCGAGTCGGCACTAAGAGAGGGGGGGGGGGGGTGAATTAGTGCAGCGGATAAAAATGACGTCGATTTTGAAAAACTTTGAACGATAAAAACTCGTATCAAATAGATTTTTAACTTGAAACACATTCATAAGCAAGTAAATGAAAGTAAAAAATCAGTTTACAATAAAGGTAAATAGAAAGAAGTAAATGCAAACTAGATTTTTATAGTGGTTCAGTCGTCGTGACCTACATCAACTCTCGATTCTTCTTTCGTCCAGGCCACTAGCTTTTACTACCGATCTTCTTTCAACAGGCAAAGATCAACTACCCTTTTACACCCCTTTTCTCCTTTTCATAGGTTTAGGAGATAACCTTTTACAAGCACTCACTCCTCCTTAAACATAATTCTAAACTTTAGAACTAGAGGAGGGGATCTGTCAAGTGATTGCTACAGCGTTTTCCCACTTTTAAGTTCTCTGTGCTTGTGTTTGTTAACCAGAGATGAGAGGGATATTTATAAGCCTCAAGTGGATTCAAACTTAAAGCTTAAAAGTATCTCATCCTCGATTTTCGAGGTACTGGCAGTACCATCACTTGTAGCATTGACACTGGACGGTACCACCGCCTGACACCCTACCACTAGGTGGTACCACCTCCTGACATAGTCTTGGAGACTGTGCCACCAACTATTCCACAAGTTTGGGTCACTATTTGGGCCTTTCACTTGGCCTAACATAGCCCAAAATTGGGCCTAATTGGCCCATAATTGAGTTGGCCCAATTCTAACCCAATTACGCCTAAAACCTACTTCAATCTAGATAATTTTTACAAAGCTAAATCAAATATTATCTGGCATGTCATTAGTTCATCAATGACTCATCTGATTCTTTGGTGCAGCGTCCTCTCTTGCGGCCTATTGCCCAATCGGTCAGTTGACCTCTGTAACTTCGATTTTCTTGACATAATTTTTGCTCTTCTTGGCCCGATGCTCGATCCCATTGCCCAAGGCCTTTTATCGATACGTCGACCGATCCTCCGACTCAATGTCTAATCTTCTGACATGTTCCACTCTAGCCCAACATGATTCTTCCTACTTTAATTGTCTCTCCCTAATTGAAGCTTCCTACGTCACTCAAAACATGGATCAGATAAACACTGTCAATTGGTTTCATCATCAAAATCTAAGATTCAACATATGGCATAGTAGGCTAGGTCATATCTATGAGGGAAGGATTCAAAGGTTACTAAAGGATTGATATCTTGATCCATTCGGCTATGAGTCATATGCAATTTATGAGCCTTGTCTTCATGAAAAACTAACCAACTCTTCATTTAGTGGAACTGGAGAGAGAGTCACTGAGTTGTTGGAACTTATACATAGTGATGTATGTGGTACCATGTCAACTCGGGTCATAGATGGTTACTCCTACTTTATTACTTTTAATGATAATTTCTCTAGGTATGGACACATGTACTTGATGAAGTATAAGTCCGAAGCCTTCAAGAAATTTAGGGAGTATGAAAATGAAGTAGAGAACTTGATTGGAAAGAGTATCAAGACTCTTCTATCATATCTAGGAGATGAGTATCTGAGTACAGAGTTCACCTAGTTCCTCAAGGACTATGGGATTCCATCCCAATAGACACCTCCTTATATACCTTAGCTCAATGGTGTATATAAAAAGAGGAATTGCATACTATTAGACATGGTCTGGTCCATAGAGACCGCAGCTTACCTTCTGAACAGAGTTCCAACTAAGGCGGTAGTGTCTACACCATATGAGATATGAAAAGGGATAAAGCCCAATCTTAAAGTTGTTAAGATTTGGGACTACCCTACCCACATTTAAAGACACAACCCTGACAAGTTAGAATCCTGGACGAAGCAGTACAAGTTCATGGTATACCCTAAAGAAACTTGTGAGTACTATTTCTATCATCTCGATGACCAAAAGGTCTTTGTAGCCAAGAGAGTAGTGTTCCTTTAGATGTAACACATTCTTGGTGGAGACAATGGGAGCATGAAGAGTTGAGCAAGGTTAGAGAACCTAGTTCGAGCATCATTCCATAGCTCGAGCATCATTCCATAGCCCGAGCTTGTTCAGGTACCTAAGTTTCAACTTTACATAGGTCTAGTAGAGTACCCCATCATCCTGAGAGATATGTGGGACATATTAAATGAGAGGATGTTGAGGATATTGATCCTCAAACCATCGAAGAGGCTATTATGAGTATAGACTATGGGAAGTGTTAGGATGGGAGGCAACAAGGGGGGTGAATTAGTGCAGCGGTAAAGTGCGATAACTTTTCACGATTTAAACACTTTTTGGAAACTTCGTACGATGAAAGCAACGTTTTTGTTTAAAATCGTTTCGATTGCGTTTTAACTTGAAGGGATAACTAAGACTGAGACAAAGCAGTATAGCATTAAAGTGCAAATGGTTTGTAGTAATGTAAATGACAATAAGTAAATGCAAACCAGAGATCACGCCGATTTTACAGTGGTTCGGTCAAGTGACCTACATCCACTTACGAGGCCCCTCTTCGGTGAGGCTCCCACCTTCCACTAGCAAATCTCTTGAAAGGGAAGGGTGAATACCCCTCTTACAACTTTTTACAAGCAGTTCACTCTCTTACAGATTTTCAACAAGAAAGTAGGAGGTGAACACTAGCAAATTGAAAACAAGGCTAGCTAAGACTTTTCTAAGGCCTTTCTCTCAAACACTTGCTGCTCAAAAAGTTGTTCTCTCAGTTGAGATTTGAGGGGTATTTATAGGCCTTAAGAGGATTCAAATTTGGGCTCTAAAACTTAAATTCTCTTTGAGTTCCCGATGCTGGCGGTGCCACCGCCTGTCAGTGGCGGTGCCACCGCCTGTCAGTGTCAGACACTGACAGTGCTGGGCGGTGCCACCGCCCAGCTCTCGGGTGCTGGGTGGTGCAAGCGCCCAGTCTGGCAGTGCCACCGCCAGACCCTTCAGTTCACTTATTGGGCTTCAAATTTAGCCCAAACCAAGTCTAATTTTGGGCCCAGTTGACCCCTAACCAGGATATAGGATTATCTCTTAATCCTAATCCTAATTACAAGTGAACTACATAACAAAACACATCCTAAGCAAGTTTTCAACCGCGAACGTCGAGTATTGTTCCGACGAGCTTTCCAACGAACTTCTTCCGATGGGCTCCCAACAAGCTCCCGAACTTGTGATTACTTTAATGAGTAGTCGAGCCTTCTCGGTGATCTCTGTGAACCTCCGACGATCTCTTCGGTGAACTTTCAAAAATTCCGACAGGTTCCCGATTTCTTCTCGGTTGGTTCCGGCAGCATCTCCGACGATTCTTCGGACTCTTAAACGTCCATCGAACTTGACTCTGGTATCCTTGCTTTGTGTTTTCTGGTTATCGTAGTTAATT
This sequence comes from Musa schizocarpa, assembly GCA_900464855.2. Lineage (NCBI taxonomy): Eukaryota > Viridiplantae > Streptophyta > Magnoliopsida > Zingiberales > Musaceae > Musa > Musa schizocarpa. The sequence continues at coordinate 19,631,570 of LS990923.1, read as the reverse complement.
CTGCACATGCAAACCAAAACTCTACTCTGATCTAAATAGTTATTACAACGCGAATTGACATTCTGTTGCCCGGCACGTCATTGGTTGGCGCTTCGTCCGATTCTTTAGCACATCGTCCTCTCTTGCGGCTTGTTGCCCAATCGGTGGTTGACCTCCGCAACTCCGATATCCTTGGCGCAATTCCGCTCTCCTTGGCCCGATGCCCGACGTCCGAAGCCTTCTGCTGTCCAATATCCTGACGTGATCTCCTCCGGCGCAATGTCAATTCCTCCTACGTCAACTGTCTAATCCTGATCGAGTAGACCTGCATCACTCAATATGCAGTTAAACATCTAAACACAATCAATTAGTTTTATCATCAAAATCCGAGATTCAACAATCTCCCCCTTTTTTATGATGACAACTAATTGATGACTAACGGAGTTAACCTTAACTCCCCGGAGTTAACCTTAACTCCCCGGAGTTTAACCAAACTCTTCCTATCAATATGCCATTGATAGAACACTTGGATTATCCCAAATCCAAGTAGCATTCATCATATATTATGAAAAATATTTAAACCATCATGCAAATATATAAAATATTCAATTCAATGCATGAAGTCATCCATATACTTCTCCCCCTATGTCATCAACAAAAAGGAGAAGTAGCTCTAGCTATTTTAAAAGATATGCAAGTTTTTGCAACTTGAATCTAGATTTTTATCACAACATATAAGCACAAAAGCATAGCAAGATTCTTTAAGTTCAATCATGACAATTCAACACTTGAATTTTTGTGCAAGATTGCATTTTGCTTTTCTTTGCAAGTAACAATATTTATGATGTTTGATATAGCAAATTTCTTCATTACAATGATCGAGCTAGCAAATTCTTCATTCAAGTGTGCAAGCTAGCAATAACTTTCTCCCCCTTTGTCAATGTCAAAAAAGAGAGGAACCAATGATTTAGACTTTTACATTAACTTTGCATCAATCAATATTTCAATCATCATATGATACATACAAGACAAAAATGCAAAGAAATCATGTCATGAAAGACATCAATTGTTAAACATGATGCGATAATAGTCTCAAAATTTTTAATTTGCAATACATGTGATACATTGCAATACTAAAAAATTTAATGCGATGCTTTTAAGGATTTCAACCTATTTTTGATACAAAGCATGGCAAGAGCAATTTTATTATAAGTTTTCTAAGTTTTGCATTTTTTGCTTCTTTCGAGATAGCAATTCTTTGCTTCTCTATAAGCTAGCAACTTTTACAATATGCAAATTTTACTACATACAACTTTTACGATATGCAAGTTTTACTACATACAAGCTAGCAAATTTAAAGATGTGCAAGTTGGCATATTTGCTTTTCTTTGCAATGTGCATGATAGTATTTCTTTGTAATGTTCAAGATAGCAAATTGTACATCGTGCTAGCTAGCATATTAAAGATGTTCAAAAGAGCAAGCTCTTTCTTCTCTTTTGAGAGGTGTCATTTTTGCTTCCTTAGCAAAATGCCAAACTAGCAAGGGACCATATTTTACATGAGGCAAGCAAATAATTTGGCAAGTGTTACATTTGTATCTTTTCTATAGATGTGCAAGATAGTAAGAAAGTTTTGTATTTTCTTGACTTGTGCAAGGTAGCTAATTTCTCTTTGAGATGACCCTTTACATCAATTCAAGATGGCACATTAGCAACTCTTTCTCTCCCTTTATCATTGGCAAAAAGAAAGGAAGATTCAAGTCATTAATATCAAAATAATAATTTTATCATAAATATTTCATCATTGCGTGCATCATTATTGTATGCATAATACCAAATCATCATATATATTTTCAAAACATATAAACTCATCATTATATACATGATTCGAAATCATCATTCATATCATTTCAATCATTGTTTCAATCATCACTATAACTCATCATGCATAAAATATAAAATCATCTAACATGATACAAACATTTATTTTCAAGATATTTATCACTATTTTCATGTATGATAATAAAGTATTCATGATACCGAACATTAAGTCAACAATGATTCATTTTATCAAATCTCTTCTTTTTATAAATAACAAAAATTGTAGGTGTACAAAGAAGAGATTGTGATTAAAAAAAAATCTCAAGTAGTAAATTCAAGAAGTCAAGAACATAATTCGAATGCAAACTCATTCAAATTCAAATCGTCAAATTCATCCAAAATCTCATCATCAAAATTGTATAGATTTATCATAAAGCATGTTAATTTTCAATTATCACATAAGGCATTTAAAGAATTTTTGAAACTTAGGAGAATGATTAATTTAAGCATGCAATGTTTCAATCCAATTCAAGTCATGAATACCAATACTTTCATATTGTGAGTATCAATTCATTAATACCAAAAGATATTATTTGTGACTTCAATTTTGCAAGATCAAGATTATGATTTAGATAAAACTCATTCAAATCAAATCATTAACTATAAATTCATAATCAAGTCATCAAAATCAATTTCGAGATTCATAAAATATCATGAAATCATTAATCTCGATCAGATGGGAAAAGTATTTTTTAAATGATTCTTTTTCATCTAAACATTATAAGCCAAATCAAGATAAGCATGAAGGTTCAAGACGAAAAGGTAAATTTCGTAAAACAAATCATCAAGCATGATTCCAAAAAGTATGTTCAAGAGAAATCATTAAGAACAAAAGCATGACACACTCATTTATTTTTTAAAATATTCATCATGTTTATTTTCATGAGATTCACAAGATTGGTAAAATAAATTCATTAATCACAATAGGATAGAAAATTCATTTCTATTTCATACAATTGATTTCATGTGAGGGTATTCAAGTCTTTTGTGAAAACATGTATCATCATTTAAAATCAAAACATAAGTTTCGTTATGAAATCGTCAAGACCAAACATATCTATCATCAAAAGACTATCAAAAAATTCATACATAGATGTACATGTACTATGTTATCTTAATTCGTCATAAAAACGATTAGACCAAAAACATGTTAATCTAAAATGAGAGTTTCAAATCAACATTTACTTCAAAAACTCATGCATGACATAAAATCATCAAGAAACACATACATGGATTAATCCTAAGCATTATCATCCCTAACGTTGCATACATCATTCAACATTTCAAAACATAACATGCATGAAACCTTAGCAATATACTTTTTATGATCAAATTTTTAATTTTTCAAAGATGGTAAAAAGAAAAACATGATATAATTTTTTTAAAAACAATTTTTTTTATTTACTATTCCTACTATCTAAATTAAGCACTCATGAAAGACTTCAGGTAATTTCCAAATAATTCAAGAGAGTTGAGTTACTTACCTTGTAGTTGAAGCCCGTCAAAGCCCAATTCGCCGTTTCACTTTTGGAAGTTCTTGATTCATTCTTGGGTGCCTTCCTTTTCTTTGGTCTCTTCCTTTGTTCAAGTTCATTGTTTATTTTAGATTTTTGTTTAATGAACTTATTAAGATTTAGTGTTCAAAGTTCAAGTTCATCATTGTCCTCATCACTTGAGTCATCGCTCAAGTGGTATTCATTTGTTCGGAGTTCCAAATCCTTCCTATTCTTTGGAAGGTGGTTCAAGTGTTCATCGTGTTCATCATGTGCATTGCGCACCATTTCATATGTCATCAATGAGCCAATTAGTTCTTCAAGTGGAAAAATATTTAAATCTTTTGTTTCTTGTATTGCGGTTATTTTAGGATCCCACCTTTTTGGAAGGGATCTTAAGATCTTGCTTACGATATCAAAATTCGAAAAATATTTACCAAAAACTCTAAGATTATTGACGACATCCATAAAACGGATGTACATGTCGCCTATAGTCTCGCTTGGTTGCATTTGAAAAAGCTCAAAATCGTGCAACAAAATATTAACTTTCGAGTCTTTGACTCTACTAGTTCCCTCGTGTGTGATTTCAATTGTTCGCCAAATATCAAAAGCCGTTTCGCACATAGAAATCTGATTGAACTCATTTTTATCTAAAGCAAAAAATAAGGCATTCATAGCCTTTGCGTTTAAAGAAAAATACTTCTCTAAATCCGACCATTTGTTCATCGGTTTAGAGGAAAGTTGAAAATCGTTTTCAACGATATTCCATAAATCCAAATTCATAGAAATCAAGAAAACCCTCATTCGAGTTTTCCAATAAGTGTAGTCCAATCCGTTAAACAACGATGGACGAACAACCAATAAGCCCTCTTGAAAGCCATGAAGAGCCATTTCTCTCGAGTGTAAATCCAAAATGAGAAATACCGGGCTTTGATACCAATTGTTAGGATCGGAGCGGCACTAAGAGGGGGGTGTGAATTAGTGCAGCGGTAAAGTGTGATAACTTTTCACGATTTAAACACTTTTCGGAAACTTTGTACGATGAAAGCAACGTTTTTGTTTAAAATCGTTTTGATTGCATTTTAACTTGAAGGGATAAGTAAGACTGAGGCAAAGCAGAATAGCATTAAAGTGCAAATGGTTTGCAGTAATGTAAATGACAATAAGTAAATGCAAACCAGAGATCACGCCGATTTTACAGTGGTTCGGTCAAGTGACCTACATCCACTTGCGAGGCCCCTCTTCGGTGAGGCTCCCACCTTCCACTAGCAAATCTCTTGAAAGGGAAGGGTGAATACCCCTCTTACAACTTTTTACAAGCAGTTCACTCTCTTACAGATTTTCAACTAGAAAGTAGGAGGTGAACACTAGCAAATTGAAAACAAGGCTAGCTAAGACTTTTCTAAGGCCTTTCTCTCAAACACTTGCTGCTCAAAAAGTTGTTCTCTCAGTTGAGATTTGAGGGGTATTTATAGGCCTCAAGAGAATTCAAATTTGGGCTCCAAAATTTGAATTCTCTTTGAGTTCCCAATGCTGGCGGTGCCACCGCCTGTCAATGTCAGACACTGACAGTGCTGGGCGGTACCACCACCCAGCTCTCGGGTGCTGGGTGGTGCAACCGCCCAATCTGGCGGTGCCACCGCCGGAACCTTCGGTTCACTTGTTGGGCTTCAAATTTAGCCCAAACCAAGTCTAATTTTTGGCCCAATTGACCCCTAACGAGGATATAGGATTATCTCTTAATCCTAATCCTAATTACAAGTGAACTACATAACAAAACACATCCTAAGCAAGTTTTCAACCGCGAACATCGAGTATTGTTCCGACGAGCTTTCCGACGAACTTCTTCCAATGGGCTCTCAGCAAGCTCCCGAACTTGTAATGACTTTAATGAGTAGCCGAGCCTTCTCGGTGATCTCTATGAACCTTCGACGAACTCTTCGGTGAACTTCCGAAAATTCCGCGAGGTTCTCGATTTCTTCTCGGTTGGTTCCGGTAGCATCTCCGATGATTCTTCGGACTCTTAAACGTCCATCGAACTTGACACCGGTATCCTTGCTTTGTGTTTTCTGGTTATCGTAGTTAATCCTGCACATGCAAACCAAAACTCTACTCCGATCTAGATAGTTATTACAACGCGAATTGACATTCTGTTGCCCAACACGTCATTGGTTGGCGCTTCGTCCGATTCTTTAGCACATCGTCCTCTCTTACGGCTTGTTGCCCAATCGGTGGTTGACCTCCACAACCCCGATATCCTTGGCGCAATTCCGCTCTCCTTGGCCCAATGCCCGACGTCCAAAGCCTTCTGCTGTCTAATATCCTGACGTGATCTCCTCCGACGCAATGTCAATTCCTCCTGCGTCAACTGTCTAATCCTGATCTAGTAGACCTGCATCACTCAATATGCAGTTAAACATCTAAACACAATCAATTAGTTTTATCATCAAAATCTGAGATTCAACAGGAAGTAGCATGAAACCATGAATTTTGAGATGGATTCCATGTACTCCAACAAGGTTTAGAACCTAGTTTATGCATCTGAGGGTATTGACCCATTGGTTGCAAGTGGATCTTCAAGAAGAAGATCGGAGTAGGTGGAAAGGTAGAGACCTATAAAGTAAGGCTGCTAGTGGCTAAGGGGTATCATCAAACGAAAGGTGTTGACTATGATGAAACCTTCTCACGTGTAGCCATGCTAAAATCCATCCAAATTTTGTTGGCTATTGCAACACTCTATGATTACGAGATCTGGCAGATGGACGTGAAAACCACATTCCTCAATGGCAACCTCTTGTAGGAGGTGTATATGATACAGCTTGAGAGATTTGAGTCCAAAGAAAGTCTAGATAATATGTGCAGATTGTTTAGGTTCATCTATTGACTAAAGCAAGCTTCCTAAAGTTGGAATATAAGATTTGTTGAGGCAATCATATCTTATGACTTCGTTAAGAATAAAGATTAGCCTTGTGTGTACAAGAAGGTAAGTGAGAGCGCTATCACCTTCTTTGTGTTATATGCAGATGACATCCTGATAATTAGGAATGATGTAGTAATACTCTCCATAGTAAAGCCTTGGTTATTTAGACATTTCTCCATGAAGGACTTAGGAGAAGCATCTTATATCTTAGGGATTCAAATCTATAGAGATAGATCCAAGAGGATGGTTGGTTTGTCCCAATCCAGGTACATAGACACCATTGTCAAAAGGTTTTGTATGGAAAATTCTAAGATAGGTCTCATATTGATGAGATATAGAATATCTTATGCCTCAGCGATAGGGTCTATCATGTATGTCATGCTATGTATCAGGCCTGATATAACGCATGCTTTGAGTGTCACGAGTAGGTATCAAGTGGATCCAGGCTTAGAGCACTGAAAAATAGTAAAGTATATCCTTAAGTATTTTAGAAAGACTAATGATCTTTTACTAGTATATAGAGGTAGTAGACTCAAGGTTAAGGGCTACACGAACTCAAGTTTTTAGTCCGATGTCGATTATAGCAAGTCTAATTCAGGGCATGTGTTCACCCTTAATGGGGAAGCAGTAGGCTAGAAGAGTTCCAAGCAAGATACTACTGCTGATTCAACTATAGAGTCGGAGTACTTTACTGCGACAGGGGTAGAAAAGGAGGGAGTGTGGATAAAGAAGTTCATCATAGATTTGAGAGTCATGCTGGGCAACAAGGAGTAGATTCCTTTGTATTGTGACAACTACGAGGTGATTGCTCAAATGAGAGAACTTGGGTCTCATTAGAAGTATTATAAGGAGGTTTCAGTTTATTAGAGAGATCGTGGCCTGATAAGATGTAGCAGTAGAAAGAGTTCCATCAGAAAATAATATCGTAGATCCACTAACAAAGTCGTTATCTCATATTGTCTTTGAGCATCACAAGGGTCTGATAGAGATCAAACACATAGGTGATTGACTTTAGGTCAAGTGGGAGATTGCTAGTCATAGGTACCCTGCAAGCCAATTATGTGAGTGATGACACGTGTAACATGATAGGCAGTCTTTTTTATTATTATTATTGTGATATTTTCTTACTTTATATTGCTTATTGTATGTATATATTGTGATGTCCATTGATCTATGTAATGGAAATCAAATCGTAATAAGATCACGATAATGAGATCGATTTGTTAGGATCAAGAGCGGCACTAAGATGGGGGGGGGGTGAATTAGTGTAGTGAAAAATTTTCACGATTTTAAAAGTCTACGATTCGATTAAAATCGACTCCGATGAAAATTGTTTCATAAGGAGTTTAACTTGAAAGCATACATGAGTGTAAAGAAGGTAGTAAGAGGGTAATGTAGCTTGTAGTAATGAAACTTACACAAATTGAAAAGCAAACAAGGATTTAGAGTGGTTCGGTTGACGTGACCTACATCCACTTTCGGATTCTGATAAGACCCTAAAGTCTTATTGTTGCTCTGATACCAAATGATAAGACCCTAAAGTCTTATCGTGGAAGAAATGGGAGAAAAGGGAATGATAATGATCGCTTCGAGGGGATCGGCCTCCTTGATCGCTTTAAGGGGATCGGCCCTCCTTGATCCCCTCGAAGTGATCAAGGAGGGTAGATCCCCTCGAAGCGATCAAGGAGGCTGATCCTCTCAAAGCGATCATTATCATTCCCTTTTCTCCCCTTTCTTCCACGATAAGACTTTAGGGTCTTATCATTTGGTGTCAGAGCAACGATAAGACTTTAGAGTCTTATCAATTGGTATCAGAGCAACGATAAGACTTTAGGGTCTTATCAATTGGTATCAGAGTGGCGATCCTTAGCGTTCTCGCTGTAGTGTTGCCGTAGCTATCAAAAGAAAAAAAAATTATGTGAGGAAGGGTCAAGCTAGCCATGAACGCTGATCTTTCTCAACCGAGAAGGAACCTCTGTGTCTTGGTCAGTGACCATCTGCCCCTTATCCACTGCCATCGTTACTACCCAGCCAGCAATCACCACCACTACCGCTACCCCCTTGCTATAGTTATCATCATCTTTAGGAGAAAAAAAAAAGGAAGAAAAAAAGAAAGAAAGAAAGAAAAGAAAGAAGAGAGAGAAGAAGAAGAAGCGGCAGCCACGCACCCCTGCTTCCCTTGCTTACGGCCAGCCCACCACTGGCCGTCGTTGCTCTCCGGCTAGCGACTGACCCTGCCCTACTTCCAGCCAGAGTCCACCGTGGCCGTCGCCTCCCACTGGACTCACCACCGCTGCTAGGAGACGACGCTGCCAGCATCTCATCCTGCCGTAGCCCCACTCCCCTTCACAACTGCCGCTGCAAGGCAACGTCTTCCCCATAGCCGCTGCTACTTCCCGGTCGCTCCATCACCGCTGCCCACCTCCTAGCCGCAACCCTAACCAAGCCGGGCCCCCCCCCCCCCCTTGGGTCGTAGCCATAGTCGTAGGTTGCCGCAGCCCCTCGTTGTAGTGGTTGCAAAAACAGAGCTTCCTTTGTTGCCGCAGCCCCTCGTCGATCGCAGCCACGCCTCGAGCGCTGTCGCCTTCCAGCCGACCCACCACTGCTGCCAGCCACCGTGCAGTGACTGCCCCTCCCCCTGGCTCGGTTGAGAACGACCGCCGCCACTCCCCCTTGCTCTGCCCCCTTAGTGACCGAAACAGGGCAATCCTCTTGCTGCTGTGAAGTAGTGCTGGTCCTCTTGCTACTGCGAACGCCGGTTGCCACCACCGTCATCGCTATTGCCCAGCCAGTGACGACATCGCTCGCCACCCAGCCTGCCACCGTCGATTCCTATTTTCCACTATATCCTCAACCTTGGCAATGCCACCACAACCGCCCTCCAACAGCACACACAGCAAGCTCTTGTGCGGTTGCTTCAACCTCGGCAATGCACGCACCGACTCCTCTTCTCAACCTCGACCGCTTTAACGACACCGTCATGTCCTCAACCGCACGCGATCCTTCGGCATCACCAACGCCTCCTTCCGTAGTGCGGTGGAGACATAGCAACGTGCCTTCCATTTGCACTATCGCAACCACTGCAGCGATAGGCCCTTGGTGACGCTACCCCTAGACGCACTACCATCACTACCTCCTAGCCCTCAGTAGTAGCGATTCCTCCATGCAGCGAACATAGCAAGCATCGTTGCCTCCCACGCAATGAACGTAGCTACATCCCCGCATCCTCGCAGCAACCCTTTATTCCAATAGTGCTACCATCGATTGTGTCACAACAATAGCACCGAGTAGGGTAGTGATTTATACCTTAGTCTTGACACCAGAAACAAGAGTTGAGATTACAGAATTGCAATCTTATGAAATGGCCACTGATAACTCAATGAAAGTACAAATGGAAACATTGGAAATTAGAATTGAGAATTGGTTGCAAGAAATACTTAATGATTTCAAAAAAGATTTACTAGGGAGCTTTAGTAAATTTCAACAAGATGGAAGCTCAAGTTTTACATTACACATATCTGGAAATACTGGAAAAGGGCCCCAATATTGTGACACAATCTACTCATACATGAAGGTGGATGGACAGCTCGTAAAAATTTGTCAGACCTCTACAGTATTGGAATATCATAGTAGGTTTGAAAGATTATCAAATCATGCTAGAGATTAGTTAGAATGACAACTTTTGGATACATTTATTGAAGGTCTTATTCCAGAGATCTGGTGTGAAGTTAAGGCTCGTCAACCCCGCATTATGATAGCTGCGATCTCATTCGCACATCTACATGAGAAAAAAATCAATCAGTTAATCAAAAAAATGTTATTCCACTCTGTGGACAAACCCTAGGTGGTCGATCCCCTCGAAGTGATCAAGGAGGGCCGATCCCCTCGAAGTGATCATTATCATTCCCTTTTCTTCCATTTCTTTTATTTTTTTACAATAAGACTTTAGGGTCTTATCATTTGGTATCAGAGCAACGATAAGACTTTAGGGTCTTATCAGATTCCTCCTCCGACGAGATCTCCGACGTTCACTAAAGGCCTTCCTTCAATAGGTGAAGACCGAACACCTCTTTATAGCACTTTTTCCTTTTCCCGGGTTTAGGAGATGAACCCTTACAAGTCTCACTCCTCTTTCTCAGATGGTTATAAGGCTAAGAGATGAAGGAGGAGAACTCTAACTTTTACAACACTTTAAGACCCAAGAACTCAAGATTATGCTAATAGGTTTCATTCCCTTTCATGTAGGAAAGGGTGGGATTTTTATAGGCCCCAATGGCTTCAAAAATGGAGCAAAAAAGTATCTAATCCTGGATTTCTGGGGTCCTAGCAGTACCACCACCATTACTACCGCCTAACACTTGACACTAGGTGGTACTACCGCTCAGTCTAGGTGCTACCACCACCTGATAGAGCTCAGAGACCAAGCTCTGGCGATACCACTGCCTGACAGGGGTGGTACCACTGCCTAGAATTCTTGGGAGACCGAGTCTCCCAAGCGGTGCCACCACCAGCACTAGCGATGCCACCGTCGGCCAGGAATTCAAGGTCCTGGTTGGGCCTTGAATCCGGCCCAAACCAACCCAACTAAGGGCACAGTTGGCCCCTAATTAAATTAGTGAGATTACCTCCCAATCCTAACTTAATTTATGCTCTAACTATAAAAATTAAGACATGATTACTGTACTTTATGTTTTGGTGCGTTAATTGCTCTTCCGGCAAGCTTCCAGCGTACTTCCGGCAAACATTCAACGAACTCTTGGTAATGCTCCATTAGACTCCCGGCAAACTCCTGGACTTTACGACGATCTTCTTGGCGAGTTCCGATAAGCTTCTATGGCAAGCTCCTAGACTTCTCAGTTGGTTCTCGTAGAACTTTCGACGAATGTTTGGACTTCCGTCGAGCTCTCAAACTCCCAATGAGATCTCGATCTTGACTCTGACACAATACCTGCTTTATGTCTTACTGCTATCGTAGTTAATCCTACACACTTTTTTCAACATATAGATTAGATTAAACAAATTACAATTGACTTCATCATCAAAATCCGAGATTCAACAATCTCCCCCTTTTTTATGATGACAATCAATTGATGACGGAGTTAATCTTAACTCCCCCTATCTATATGCCATACTTGAGAAAAGATATTCTTGAATTCAAGGCCTTTGAATTCAAGAATCAAACCGATAAGTTAAATTCATTAAACTTATTAATATGCACATCATGATTCTTATCATGATTTAATATTCTTAAAATGATGTCAAGGCATGACATCCATTTTCAAGTTTTGATATTTCAAATATGAAAGATGACAAACATAGCAATTCATCATTCTATGGTAAGATATCAATCGTAAAATTATAAGTTAAGCTTTAGATATCTTATCATAATGAAGGAAATTTATTAAGCAAACATTTCAAGTATATATGATGAAATACATTGCATACATTTGTCATCAATTTACCACATTTTGGTATTATTTCTCCCCCTTTGGCATTAACAAAAAGGAGAACAATTCAACAATGTATGTATGGTAAAAATTAATGTCACATTTCAAATTGTAAATGAAAAAATTCATACCAATCATATTTCAAGCATTCATGACATGGTACTATTCAAAAGTTCTCAACATTAAAAGTTATAATTATTAAAAAGATCGCTTCCATCAACTTCTCCCTTTTTATTTATCATCAAAACTTTGCATGAAGAAGGAAAGTAAGGAGGAAAATCCATTGAGAACCAACTTTGAATAAAGTTAAAAATGATAAAAGAGTTTCTTTAAATCATGCTTTAATTTTCATAAGAATCAAAATATTCATGTGAAATCAAATCCTCATTCTTGCAAGTGTTCATCTCATAAAAAAGAATCATAAAAATTCTTCCTTCATTAAGAAATAATTCACGTGAAAGAATCATCATATGAAGGAAAAAAAAAATTCTGTGAATAAGCCTTCATAATAAGAGGATCATTACATCAAATCCATTTCTCAATAAAAATTCACAAGAAATAAATCCGAGAGATTCATTTGTCAATGAAATCCATGAAGTGATTGAGTGTATCAAAAGTGATGGAGCAAGGGTATGAAGTAAACTTGATATGGTATCATCTCATGAAAGCTTCATTCAAGAAATTCATAAAGATAGTCCGAAAAAGATATACATCAAATTCATGTATTTGGACAAATTAGCATTCCTAACTCTCTTCTAATAAAATCATATTGTTCTTCACTTAAAGGTTTTATAAAGATATCGGCTAATTGATGTTTCATATCAATAAACTCTAAGATTGCATCATGATTAGTAATATGATCTCATATAAAGTGATGCCTAATATCAATATGTTTTGTTCTAGAGTGTTGAATAGGATTTTTTATTAAACATATTGTACTTGTGTTATCACATTTTATGTGAATGGTTTTAAGATGAATCTTATAATTCTTTAAAGTGTTTTTCATCCACACAACTTGTGTACAACATGCACTAGCTGAAATGTACTCAGCTTCGGTTGTAGATAATATAACCAAGTTTTGTTTCTTGGAATACCAAGAAACAAGTGCATGTCCTAAAAATTGACATGTTACGGATGTGCTTTTTCTATCTAATCTATATCTTGCAAAATCCGCATCAACATAAGCAATTAGCTCAAAGTTCTCAGATTTTGGATACCATAATCCTAGATTTGTGGTTCCTTTAAGATATCTAAGTATTCTTTTAACTAATTTGAGATTAGATATCTTAGGATTAGATTGGAACCTAGCACGACGTCTTACACTAAATATGATATCCGGTCTTGTTGCGGTGAGGTAAAGTAAACTTCCTATCATACCCCTATAAGCTTTTTGATCAAAGCTTTCTCCACTTTCATCAATTCCTAACTTAGTGGAGGTGCTCATAGGAGTATTGATAGCCTTTGAACTATCCATATTAAACCTTTTTAGAAAATCTAAACCATATTTTGTTTGACTAAGAAATATACCATTACTTAGTTGTTTGATTTGTAAGCCCAAAAAGAAAGTTAATTCCCCCATCAAACTCATTTCAAATTCAAGACCCATACTTTTAGCAAATGACTCACATAAAGATTCATTCGTAGAACCGAAAATGATATCATCAACATAAATTTAAACAATAAGAAAATTATTTTTAAAATTTTTGATAAATAATGTAGTATCAACCTTGCCTTTAGAGAAATTATTTTCGATAAGAAATGAGCTAAGTTTTTAGATGTGTCTCCTATTATTAGCTCATTAGGATGAACATCTATATACTTCCATTCCTTCGATAAAGAAGGTTCGGAAGAAGATGTATCTAAGTTGCTAGAAGGAGAAAGGGATTCATTCAAGTTTAAATTTTTAAAATTAAGATCATCATCAAAATCATTTTTCTTAACTTTGAAAATTTCATTAAAAACCATATGAATTGATTCTTCTATAATCAAAATTCTTTTGTTAAAGATACAAAAGGCTTTAGAAATGGAAGAATAACTAAGAAAAATTTCTTCATCGGATTTTGCATCAAACTTTCCTAAGGTATCTTTTTTATTCAATATAAAGCATTTACATCCAAAAACTTTCAAGTATTAAATATTGGGTTTTTTGTTGTTCCACAACTCATGAGTTTTGGAAAGTAATGGTCTTACTAGAACCCTACTCATGGCATAGTATGCCATATTTATGGCTTCGGTCCAAAAATATTTGGGTAGGCTATATTCATTTAACATAGTTCTAGTCATTTCTTGTAAGTTTCTATTCTTTCTTTCTACTACTCCATTTTGTTGAGGATTTCTTGGCATAGAGAAGTTGTGGTTGTATCTATTAGATTCACAAAATTCTTGAAAATCACGATTTTGAAATTCACCACTGTGATCACTTCGAATTGATGAAATCATAAAATCTTTTTTATTTTGAATAAAATTATAAAACTTACAAAAATACCTAAAGCAATCATTTTTGTGTGCTAAGAAGTAAGTCCATGTGTATCTACTAAAATCATTCACAATGACAAATGCATATTCGCTACCTCCTAGGCTTGATATAATAATTGGTCCGAATAAGTCCATATGGATCAATTGCAAAGGTCTAGAGGTGCTTATTTGGTTCTTAGGTTTGAAGCTACCTTTTATTTGTTTTCCTAGTTGACATACATCACAAACATTATCCTTGACGAACTTGATATAATGAATTCCTCTTATAAGTTCTTTAGATGAAATTTGAGAGATTAGTTTTATGCTAGCATGACCTAATCTCCTATGCAAAAGCCAAGTATCGTCATTCAAAACCGAGAAACACATTTCATTGTAAAGATTATTGACATCAATAGTATATACGTTATTTTGTTTTATGCAATCATAGATGTATTTTTGTATGATTTTTCAATAATGCAAGCATTAGATTCAAATCTAACAATATATCCTTTATCACATAATTGACTAATACTCGAAAGGTTATACTTTAAACCATCAACTAATAATACATCTTCAATAAGAAGATTGGATTTATTACCTATGGTTCCTTTGCCAATGATTTTACCCTTGTTGTTGTCTCCGAAGGTGACATATCCTTCGTCTAGGCGAGTGAGCTTAGAGAAATGAGATGGATTTCTGGTCATATGCCTTGAGCATCTACTATCAAGGTACCATCTCTTGCTCCTAGCTTGTGATGGTATATTTTTCTATAGAAAGAGATGATTTTTAGGTACCCATTTGATCTTGGGTATCTTAAAAATCGATCTACATAACTTATCATGTTACATTGAGTCATTTGAGGTTCTTTTAGGAACACAAATCAATTTATGTGGACTATATTTCTTGAATGGACATTTGTACACAACAAGTCCAGGTTTGCAACAAAAATTACATTTAGTGTGAGGTGATACATGTAAGGTAGGGCCTTTAATAAAGGTGGTTGGATTTTGATGAGAGCTACTCACAAATCTAATTCCGTCTTTCTTATAAATGTGACCCTTGTTGGCAAGGATCATGTTCAAGGACTTACAACCTCAAATTTCTTCTAGGTATCTTTGAGTAGCAAGTTTTCCTTTTGAAGTATTTCTAAATCATGGCATTTTGTATAGGGAGCTAAGCTATTTTCATGCTCAATCTTTACTCTATCAAAATTGCTAATAAGAGAAGCATGTTCCTTTTTTAAAGAATTATACTTTTTACTAAAAATTCTATATTCATTAAATAATTCATGAAAAGCACTTGAAAGCTCATCGAAAGTTAAATTTGCATTTAATGAACTTGTTACCTCATCTCCAATAGCCATTAGTGCATAGTGAGCAACATGCTCGGTGTTGGTTGGCTCCTCTTCTTCGGAAGTACTTGAGTCATCCCATGTAGCTTTGAGCGCCTTCTACTTTGGTTGTCTCCTCTTTGCTTGGGGACATTCACACTTGAAGTATCCCGGCTTCTTGCATTCATAGCATATCACTTGTTCTTTCTTTGGTTTAAATTTATTTTTAGTATCACTTGAGTTTTCTTTCAAGTGGTCTTCTTGTGTTCTCAGTGTTATATCCTTCCTATTCTTTGGAAGGGTGTCCTCAAGCTCTTCATGAGCTTTGCATATCATTTTATAGGTCATTAGTGACCCAATTAGTTCTTCAAGAGAAAAATTATTTAAATCTTTGGCCTATTGAATGAATGTTACTTTAGGATCCCAATCTTTTGGAAGGGATCTTAAAATCTTATTAACCAGTTTAAAATCTGAGAAACTTTTACTAAGTCCTTTTAAACCATTGACGACATTCGTAAATCAAGTGTACATGTCTCCAATGTTCTTACTCAGTTTTGTTAGGATCGGAGCGGCACTAAGAGGGGGGGGTGAATTAGTGCAGCGGTAAAGTGCGATAAACTTTTGACGATTTGAAACCTTTCGGAAACTTCGTACGATAAAAGTAATGTTTTCGTTCGTAACCATTTCAATTGCGTTTTGACTTGAAGGGATAAGTAAAACGGAGACAAAGCAGTATAACATTAAAGTGCAAATGGTTTGCAGTAATGTAAATGACAATAAGTAAATGCAAACCAGAGATCACGCCGATTTTACAGTGGTTTGGTCAAATGACCTACATCCACTTGCAAGGCCCCTCTTTGATGAGGCTCCCACCTTCCACTAGCAAATCTCTTGAAATGGAAGGGTAAATACCCCTCTTACAACTTTTACAAGCGGTTCACTCTCTTACAGATTTTCAGCAAGAAAGAAGGAGGTGAACACTAGCAAATTAAAAACAAGACTAGCAAAGACTCTTCTAAGACTTTTCTCTCAATTAATTGCTTCTCTAAAAGTTGTAATCTCAGCTGAGATTTGAGGGGTATTTATAAGCCTCAAGAGGATTCAAATTTGGGCTCCAAATTTGAATTCTCGTGGAGTTCCCGATGCTGGCGGTGCCACCGCCTGTTAGTGGCGGTGCCACCGCCTGTCAGTGTCAGGCGCTGACAGTGCTGGGCGGTGCCACCGCCCAGCCCAGGCGGTGCCACCGCCTATAGTGTTTTCAGCCCACTAGTTGGGCTTCAATCTTGGCCCAAACTAGTCCGAACTCAGGCCCAATTGGCCCCTACCTGGGTTATAGGATTAATACCTAATCCTAACCCTAATTAACATGCTAACTACGAATTTAAAGACATTTTATAAGCTATTACAAAGTCCATAAGTCAAGACTTCGTCCGGCGAGCTTCCGGCGAACTTTCGGCGGTCTTCCGATAAACTCTCGGAAACCATTCTGCGGACTCTCGGCAAGCTCTTAAACTTCACGATTTGATCATGGTGAGTTCCAACGAGCTTCTTCGGCAAGCTCCGATCTCTCTTGGCGAGCTCTGCGAATTTCCCATGAACCTTTCGGTGAGCTTCCAAAAAACCCTTCGGCAAGCTCCCTACTCATTCTCGGCTAGTTCCGGCAGCATTCTCGACGAACCTTCGGACTTCCGTCGAACTCTCGAACTCCCAATGAATCCTTCGCGCTTAACTCCACACTTTGTTTTGCTTTATGTCTTTCTCATTATCATAGTTATTCCTGCACACACAAACTAAAACTCTACTCCGATCTAGATAATTATTACAACACGAATCGACATTCCGTTGCCTGGCACGTCATTGGTTGGCGCTTCGTCCGATTCTTCAGCGCATAGTCCTCTCTTATGGCTTGTTGCCCAATCGGCGGTTGACCTCTGCAACCCCGATATCCTTGGTGCAATTCCACTCTCCTTGGCCTGATGCCCAACATCCGAAGCCTTCTGTCGTCCAATATCCTAACGTGATCTCCTCCGGCGCAACGTCAATTCCTCCTGCGTTAATTGTCTAATCCTGATCGAGTAGACCTGCATCACTCAAAATGCAGTTTAAATTATAAACACATATCAAGTGGTTTTATCATCAAAATACGAGATTCAACAATCTCCCCCTTTTTGATGATGACAACCACTTGATGACATAGTTAACCTTAACTCCCGGAGTTTAAACAAACTCCCCCTATCAATATGCCATATTGATAGAACCTTGAATTCAAGCAAAATTCAAGTTATTGCAATATTCATCATGAATACTTGCAACACATCATCATGAACATATGCATAAACTTATGCATATCATGTCATCAACATACTTCTCCCCCTTTGTCATCAACAAAAAGGAGAAGTATAACTATTCTTTGTGTTGGTAATATAAGTTCAACTCATTGCATGAAAAACATAATATTAAGTTTTATCATCATGCAGTTTTGAAGCTAGAAAATTTAGCAAGTAATGCATCATGCTTAGGACATTCAAGCTATCAAGTTTTAGATATGCAAGTTTTACAGCATACAAGATAGCACTTTTGGTAATGTTCAAGATAGTAAATTCTACATCATGCAAGCTAGCAATATTGAGATGTTCAAGAAAGCAACTCTTGCTTCTTGAAATATGCAAATTTGTCAAGTTTTGCTAGATGTGCAAGTTAGCATTTTTGCCTCTTAAGATAGGCAAGATAGCACATTTGCTTCTTTTAAGATAGCAACTTTTTGCTTCTCTTTAGACTACAAGCTAGCAATGTTTACGATATGTAAGTTTCACAATATACAAGCTAGCAAAAATTTCGAAAGCAAATGTAAGATAGCTTTCTTGTGTAAGCTCATAATTCTTGCTTCCTATTGCAATGTGCAAGTTGCAAGTTTTGCTTCTTGAGATAGGCAAGATAGCACTTTTGCAATTTTTGTTTCTTAAGATAGGCAAGCTTGTGATGTTTAAAATAACAAGCTCTTTCTTCTAGAAGTGTCATTTTTGCTTTCTTTGCAAAGTGTAAGCTAGCAAAATGTTTGAAAAAGTGATCAAGTTTTGCAACATACAAGCTAGCAAAAATGCCAAACTAGCAAGAGATAATATTTTACATGAGGCAAGCAAACAATTTGGCAAATGTTACATTTGCATCTTCTCTTTTGAGAAGTGCAATTTTTTGCTTTCATCTTGAATTGTGCAAGCTAGTTAGTTTGCCTCTTTTCATGATGTCCACGCTAGAAATTCTTGCTCCCCCTTTGTCATTGTCAAAAAGAAGGGAAGACCCTTATATCAATTTTCATATTATGACAAAGGTAAGTATCATTCTTATTCAAAACAACTCATAAGAATGCACTAAAAGATTAATTTTTGACTCCTTCACTCTACTAGTGCCTTCATGAGTCACTTCGAGTATGTATCAAATGTCAAAATTCATTTTACAAATCGATACTCGAGTAAACTCATTTTTATCTAATGCACAAAATAAGGCATTCATAGCCTTTGGGTTTAAAGTAAAAGTCTTCTTCTCCAACTCATCCCAATCGTTCATTGGAAGAGAAGACTTTTGAAAACCGTTTTCAACAACATTCCAAAGCTCAAAATCAATTGAAATTAGGAAGATCCTCATTCTAGTCTTCTAATATATGTAATCCGTCCTATTGAACATAGATAGACGTGCAATTGAATGACCCTCTAGGTTGCTGACAAATGCCATCTCTCTTAGATTTAAAACCAAATTAGAGTGAACCTTGCTCTGATACCAATTGTTAGGATCTTGAGCGGCACTAAGAGGGGGGGGAGAATTAGTATAGTGGAAAACTTTCGTGATTTCAAAAGTCTACATTTTGATTAAAACCGATTCCGACGAAAATCATTTCATAAGGAGTTTAACTTGAAAGCATACGTGAGTGTAGAGAAGGTAGTAAGAGGGTAATGTACCTTACAGTAATGAAATTGCATAAATTGAAAAGCAAACCAGGATTTAGAGTGGTTCGGTCAATGTGACCTACATCCACTTTCGGATTCCTCCTCCAACGAGGTCTCCGGCGTCCACTAAAGGCCATCCTTCAATAAGTGAAGACCGAACACCTCTTTACAGCACTTTCTCCTTTTCTTGAGTTTAGGAGATAAACCCTTACAAGTCTCACTCCTCTTTCTTAGATGGTTACAAGGCTAAGAGATGAAGGAGGAGAACTCTAACTTTTACAACACTTTAAGATTCAAGAACTTTATGCCAATAGGTTTTGTTCCCTTTCATGCAGGAAAGGGTAGGGTTTTTATAGGCTCTAATGGCTTCAAAAATGGAACCAAAAAGTGTCTAATCCCGGATTTCCTGGATCCTGGCGATACCACTACCATTACTGGGCGGTACTACCACTTGACACATAACATTGGGCAGTACTATCGCTCAGTCTAGGTGGTATCACCGCTTGACAGAGCTCGGAGACCGAGCTTTGGTGGTATCACTGCCTCATAGGGGCGGTGCCACCACCTAGAATTCCTGGAAGATAGAGTCTCCCAAGCGGTGCCACCGTCGGCATAGGCGGTGCCATCGCCGCCAGGAATTCAAGTTCCTTTTTAGGCCTTGAATCCGGCCCAAACCCACCCAACTTAGGGCCCAACTAGCCCCTAATTAAGTTAGTGGGATTACCTGCCAATCCTAACTTAATTTACACAATAACTACGATAATTAAGACATGATTACTGCACTTCATGTTCCGATGCATCAATTGCTCTTCCAGCGAGCTTCTGGTGTACTTTCGACGAACATCCGACGAACTCTCGGCAATGCTCCGACAGAATCCTGACAAGCTCCTAGACTTTACGACAATCTTCTTGGCAAGTTCTGACGAGCTTCAATAGCAAGCTCCTGGACTTCTCGGTTGGTTCCCGTAGAACTTCCGACGAACATCTAGACTTCTATCGAACTCTCGAACTCCCAATGAGATCTTGATCTTGACTTTGGCACAACACCTGCTTTATGTCTTACTACCATCGTAGTTAATCCTACATACTTTTCTCAACATATAGATTAGATCAAACAAATTATAATTGACTTCATTATCAAAATCCGAGATTCAACATGATTCACCTTTAAACACAAACCTAAATAATCCGATTATAGGTTACTCAAGAGGGACATCGAGATAACCATACAAACTTGTGTATTATATACTCACCCACATGATGGAGGTAGTTGATCTTATAGTTGTTCATGTTGGGTCAATAGGGATATATTGTAAGTGCTTATTAGAGAATGAGTTCACTGATTGATCCACTCACGGGATGTTAGATAGTTGATGATGCCTTATTATCAAATAGTGATTTTGTCATCCTAGTGGTGTATATAGTCCTTAGACTTGAGATACTAACGATATCCTATATGAGTACTGCACTCTTTGATACTAGACTTATAAGTCTAAAAGTTCCAGATCTAGTACAACCTATTATCAAGAGTGACAGTTAACCTTACGAGGGCTATTGAGTGTCGATAGAGGATCATCCACTATCAATATGATGAGAAGAATATCCTATATATTCTTGCTCAGATAAATCCCTAGCTAGAGTCATTCGGACTAAGAGAGAAAGAGTTCTCCGGGAGAATCGGATTAGAGCGAGACTCGAGTAGAAACAATATGGGCCTGATAGCACCATGCCTGGTATATAGTCTCTAGAATATTATATAGATGAGGGATTATAGATACATAGTAACTAGGATAGATAAGTCCAATAGATTGGATTCTCTTGTATCGTCTAGGGACTGCCACGTAATGGCCTAGTACATCCGCAGTCGATAAGTCGAGTGAATTGTTATAGAGATAATAATTCATTGAGCTAGAAGGAGTTTTGATATGTATGACTCATAGCTAGTTCGATATTGGGCCTAGAGAGTCACACACATATGATAGGTATTGCAATGAGTAGAGGTTCGAATATGAGATATCTATCGGAGATCCTATATTATTAGATATCCAATAAGCCCATAAATTATTGTATTAATGAGATCCACTAAGAGCCATAGAGAGATTATTGGATAGAGATCTACTAATCTTAGAGGCTTGGGTAGGTGGATGGAGATCCAGTACCCAATAGGACATGATCCATTATAGTAAGTTGGCAGGGGGGCCTCTATAAAAAGGAGAGAACCAAAGGGTTATAGGCTAGGCCTTCTTGGTTGCTACCTCCTATTCTCCTATCTCATTCTCTTCCTCAGCCAACAGGTGTGGAGATTTGAGCAGCGATTCGAGGAGCATCTTCGTAACCCATGCTATGTGGATCATCGCTAAAGAGGAGGACACTTGACCTCCTTCATCCACTTCCATAGATCTGTAGGATTTTAGAGATATATGATCTCCCTAGGTAACATAATTATCTCACATGTGATTTTTAGTTTTGTGGGTTTTTGCACACCAATCTTCGCACGACAATGAACACCTTTTGGGAAATCTGAGATTTTTGTTTTCTATTCTTCCACTATGTATGTGATATCATCCCTTAGATTTCCTTATAGGCAGATCTTGCCAAATCTTCAAACCCCCACTATCTAAAAATTTCCATCAAAGCCTATAACACTTGTTGCCCAAAACCCCTACCAAAACTTCAATCTTTACCACCCAAAATCCTAGCCTTTATTGCCAAAAACCCCCCGCTGAGATTTGATCTCTATAGCCATGAAGGGCTTCGGCCCACTGGTCCAGTCTTTGCCCGAGTTGTATACCTCGGCCAATTATCACTCGAGCCACGTCTAGATAAACTAGTGAAACATGTGCCCAAGTTGTGCATCTCAGCCAAGTGTTCCTATCTTTGCTCTAGTTGTGTATCTCAGCCAGTTATCGCTCGAGCCACGTCTTAAAAGACTAGTTAAACTTGTGCCCGAGTTGGGTATCTCGACCAATAGGTCCAATCTTTGCCCAAGTTATGTATCTTAGCTAGTCATTGCTCGAGCCATGTCTCGGTAAACCAATCCAAACTATGCTCAAGTTGAGTATCTCTGCCAATAGGTCTAGTCTTTGCTCGAGTTGTGTACCTCGACTAGTCATCGCTCGAGCCATGTCTCGACAAACTAGATAAACCTATGCCCGTGTTGGGTATCTTAGCCAACAGGTCCAGTCTTTGCCCAAGTTGTGTATCTCAACTAGTCATCGTTCGAGCCATGTCTCGGCAAACCAGTCCAACCTATGCCTAAGTTGAGTATCTCAGCCAACAGGTCCAATCTTTGCCTGAGTTGCATATCTCGGTTAGTCATTGCTCGAGCCACGTTTTGGCAAACCAGTCCGACTTATGGTCGAGTTGGGTATCTCAGCCAATAGGTCCAGTCTTTGCCCAAGTTGTGTATCTTGGCTAGTCATAGATCGAGCCACGTCTCGGCAAACCACTCCAACCTATACCCGAGTTGAGTATCTCGGCCAACAGATCCAGTCATTGCCCGAGTTGCATATCTTAGACAGTCATCATTCAAGCCATGTCTCGACAAACTAGCCAACTTATGCCCGAGTTGTGTATCTCGGCCAATCATCGATCGAGTCATGTCTTGACAAACTAGCCCAACATATGCCCTAGTTGTGTATCTCGACTAGACATCGCTCGAGCCACGTCAAAGCAAACTAGTCAAACTTGTGTCTAAGTTAGGTATATCGGCTAATAGGTTTAGTCTTGGCCCAAGTTGTGTTCCTCGAGCAGTCATCACTCGAGCCACATCTCGGTAAGCCAGTTAAACCTATGCCCGAGTTGGGTATCTCGGCCAACAGGTCTAGTCTTTGCCAAAGTTGTGTATCTTAGCCAGTCATCACTTGAGCCACATCTCGGCAAACCAGTCCAACCTATGCTTGAGTTGGGTATCTTGGCTAATAGGTCCAGCCTTTGCCCAAGTTGTGTATCTCAGCCAATCATCGATTGAGCCATGTCTTGGTTAACCAGCCCAACTTATGCCTGAGTTATGTATCTCGGTCAAACATTGCTCGAGCCATATCGCAAAAAACTAGTGAAACCTGTGCCCGAGTTAGGTATCTCAGCCAACAGGTCTAGTCTTTACCCGAGTTGTGCATCTCAGTTAGTCATCGCTTGAGGCACGTCTCAACAAACCAGATGCTTATTTTGGGTATCTCGGCCAATAGGTCCAGTCTTTGCCCGAGTTGTGTATATTGGCCAATCATCACTCGAGCCATGTCTTGGCAAACCAATCCAACCTATACCCGATTAGGGTAACTCGGCCAATAGGTCCAATCTTTGCCCGAGTTGCATATCTTGGCCAATCATCTCTCAAGCCATGTCTCAACAAAGTAGTCTAACTTGTGCCCGAGTTGGGTATCTCGGCCAACAGGTCCAGTTTTCACCAAAGTTGTTACCTCGGCCAATTATCGATCGAGCCACATCTTGGCAAACCAGCCCAACTTATGCCAAAGTTGTGAATCTCAGCCAATAATTGCTGGTCATAGATGCCCAGCAAGCCAATCACGTGAGTGATGGCATGTGTGACTTGACACAGAATCTTTTTGCTTATTATATTTTAGCATTTATCACTTTATATTGACCGTTGAATATATGCATGTATATATTGTGATGTCCTTAGATCTATACAATGGGAATCGGATCATGATAAGGTCACGATAATGAGACCGATTCACTTTTAAACACAGATCCTAAATAATCCCGGTCATAGGTTACTTGAGAGGGCCATCAAGATAACCGGACATACTGGTGTGCTGTATACTCGTCCATTTGATAGATACAGCTGGTCTCACAACTGCTTGTGTAGGGACACTACGGATACAGTACAGGTGCTAATTGGAGAATGAGTTCACTGAATGATCCACTTACGAAATGTTGGATGGTTAATGATGCCTTATTGTCAGACAGTGATTCCGTAGTCCTAATGGTGTATCTGGTCCTTAGACTTGAAAAACCAAGGATGTCATGTATGAGTGCTCTACTCTTTGATATCAGACATATAGGTTTGGATATCCCAGATCTAGTACAACTGGTCATTGGGAGTGGCAGTCGACCTTACGAGGGCTATTGAGTGTCGATAGAAGATCATCCACTCTCGGCATCATGAGAGAAATATCTCATGTATTCTTGCTCAAACAAATCCCTGGCCAAGGTCATTCAGATTAAGAGAGAAAGAGTTCTCCGAGAGAATCTGATTAGAGTGAGACTCGAGTAGAAACCATATGGGTCTAATAGCACTATGCCCGATATACGGTCTCTGGGATATTGGATGGATGAGGGACTATAAGTACATGGTAACTAAGGACAGACAGGTCCAATGGATTGGAATCCCCTATATTGTCTAGGGACTACGGCGTAGTGGCCTAGTATGTCGTAGTCGATGAGTCGAGTGAATTAATATAGAGATAATAATTCATTGAGTCATAAGGAGTTCTAACAGGTATGACTCACGGCCAGCTCGATATTGGACCTAAAGGGTCATACATATATGGTAGGCGTTGCAATGAGTTGAGGTTTGGATCTGAGATATCCGTCGGAGCCCCTGTCTTATTGGATATCCAATAAGCCCTTGAATTATTGGATCATATGGATGAGATCCAATAAGAGCCATAAGAGATTATTGGATAGAGATCCACTAATCTAAGAGGCTTAGGTAGTTGGATGCAGATCCAATACCTAATAAGGGAGGATCCATTAGGGTTTGACAAGAGACCTCTATAAATAGGAGGGATTCAGTGGTTCATAGGCTAGAGCCTTTGCTTGCCTCTCCTATTCTCCTCCCACTCTCCACCTCAGAGTAGGCTTGGAGTTTTGAGAAGCATCGTCATAGCCCTACTATGTGGATCACCACTAGAGAAGAGGACGTTTGACTTCTTTCACCCTCTCCTAAAGATCTATAAGGAAATAGGGATATACGATCTCCTTAGGTAATACTATCTATTTTATACGCAGTTTATTTCATGGATTTTTTGCGCACCAATCTTCACAAACGACGAACATCTTTTTGGGAAATTGAAGATTTTATTTTCTTATTTTTCTACTGCGCATGTGATGTTGCCCCCAAGATTTCCCAAAAGTGGTAACAAAGCCAGGTTGTTCGTGCAAATGATTGGTTTTGAACTACGTGTGTTATGTTTAGGAAGAATTTTGACATTAAATTGTTGATGCAATAGATGAGGAAGGGCGGCAACTGTTGATGCCCTTGTTGCACTCGAAGATGGTTGCCTACTTACTATGGGGCAATGGGGCAGGCCACCTACAGCGGTGGCGCGCAAGGGTGGTGCCTGCGGGTGTTGGACTCATGGGTAAAGGCGCCATGGGGAAGCCGCACCTATGGCCGTGGCGCCCGTGGGCTGAGGCACCGCAGGGCAGTAGTGTCGGCGGCCGCTGCTCCCGCGGGGTGATGCATCGAAGGGTAGAGACGCCTGTGGCTACTACTCCCGCGGGCAAAAACCCTGCAGGGGCGACCGCCCGGCGAGGCAGCACCGCCTGCGGGCGCTGCCTCGTGGGCAGAACCTCCCGCAGGGGCAGCGCTGCCCACGGGGGCACCCTCCTACAAGGGCGGCGCCATAGCCCCATTGCACATGTCGTCGTCGGCAAGGTGGTGGTGGCATCAGCAGTAGGGAAGAGGGAGAGGGGCTTAGGGTTTTGGGCAAAAAGATAGTTTTGTCCCTCAAAATTTGAGAAATTTTAGTTTCTATCTATTGTCCAAATTATGAAAATACCCCTAGGAATTCAGAAATTCCCTACATGTTCCTGATTTCAGAAAATTTTAATTAATTAAAAGGTTTAGTTGATTATTATTTTTTATTATTATCTACTAGAGTCCTACATGATAATGATTTATACATATGATGTTTGATGTTTGATGTTTAGATGGACGATCATAAGGCGTGGAGATGCACCGTTGCGTACATAGATCTTGATGTAAGTGATTAGGCCTACTGGCTTGGGCCTGATCACATTAGGTTGTCGTCCACGATCATCTGGTGTGATTGCTTATACACATACTAGATATGTATATATATTTGCATGCGATGTCGATATATATTAAATATGTATATGTGTGACATGTCATATTAGGAG
>LS990923.1:18930019-19000019 GCA_900464855.2 Musa schizocarpa | reverse complement strand
GGTGTAGAACATGATATGGAAGAAGAACCAAAAGGGAGTCTATGACTTTTATTACTGAGATAAGCATCACAATAAAAGCTATTATTTGTAGGAGTAGAAAGAGAACAACGAGAAAGTAATTTATTTTAGATAGAGAAAGAGGGATGATCGAGACGACGATGCCACACATCGATTGAAGCTGCCATTGAGGAGTAAACAGTGGGTTGTTTGAGTTGTGGAACGGACGACCATTCATAAACATTGTCCTTACTTTGACCTTGGACTAAGGATACCCCTGTGTTCAAATCCTTGATAAGAAAAGAGTTACGAAAGAATTAAATAGAGGTATTATTTTGTTTGCAAAATTGAGAAACAGAAATAAAATTACGTTTAATGTGAGGTGCACACAAAACATCAATGTAAAAGTTGTGGTAGGTGAATTAAGCATTGTGGAACCAGTATGAGTAATAGGAAGTCCTTTACCATCACCGATGATAATGTTGTCATGTCCACTATAGTTGTTGTGGATCGACAAGTTTTGTAGATTAGAGGTAATGTGGTGGGATGCGCTAGAGTTCACGATCCAATTATGATTAGTAGTGTTTGGAGTAGTTGTGAGATTTGCTTGAGGCCAATGTGATTGTGTAAGAAGTCAGGGTCGAGATCGACAGACCTTTGCAGAGTGACCGACTTTATCACATAATTGGCAAACAACTCTTCATTGATTTATGTGTTGAGGGCGCCAGGACTGTTGATGATTGAAGTAGCCACCTTGATTGTCATGATTGAAATGTTGATGATGTGGAGGAGGGGTTTGGTTAGAGCTTAAAGGTTCAAAAGGCATCTTGGTCAAACCTTTGTTGATAGTCTTGTTATACTGATAGCCCCTTCTCGTGGATTTTTGATTGGCTTGAGCCATGATGGATGGTCCTAACAAATTTTCATCACACTTGAGATATATCTCAAAATCAGTCAGCTTGTCATAGAGTTCTTCGAACGATACTAGTGAATCACATGCCCGTATTGCTGCTGCTAGTTCCTTGTACTCGTCTCCTAGGCTATTGAGGATATGGAGAGTAACTTCTTCATCACCGAGGGAATGACCTATCAAGGCCAAGTTATCGATAATAATCTTTATGTTGTGCAGATAATCAGTAACAGTACTTCCCTTTTGTTTTGTTTTCATAAGTCCGGATAGGAGACTAAGCATGCGAGTTCGCGAACGATTTGCAAGGTGGTTTGCAACTTGCACTAGGCTTCGGCAGCAGTGTCAAACGAAGATATGAGTTGGGCAAGGGATCCAACGACTGAAGCTTGAATTGCTTGAAGAATAAGACGATCTTGACATAACCATAGCTTGTGGTCCGGATTTGATACTGGACTAGATGCTCCTGGGATGTTGATCATCGTTGGTGGACAAGGAAGAGAGCCATCGACATAGCCTAGAAGGTCATAGCCAAATAGAAGATTAAAAAATTGAACACGCCAAGATACGTAGTTGCCCCCTTTGGATTTGAAGGGGATGAGGGTTGCTACATTTATGGAGATAAGATTTGTATGTGGGAAAGTACTATGATTCCCTGTTGGAACAGTAAGTGGAGCAATAGAGGTAGATGATGAAGACATATGGAAGATATGGACTACTATGTGGGAGTAAGTAGAAGTATGTAGCAATGACAAGGATTAAAAGAAAAATAAAAAGGAAGAAGTGTTGGTACTTTTCTACGGTAAGGAGGGAGGAAGAATAAAAAAAAAAAATCTATAGTAAGGAGGGACCAAGAGTGTGTGCTCTCTGCGATGCAAAGTCACCAAATGTGTTGACTGGGCCCAACAAATGCTTGGCGCTGCACCATAGGCTTGGAACTTGGTGCGATAGCTGTGGTCGAGACTGGAAGCAGGGAAGCTAGCGTCGAATGACCGATTGTGGGCGGCGAGTGGGGGGGCAGATCCGCCTAGGATCTGGAAAGGGGGGACTGTCGTGAGAAATTTGGCAGCGGTGTGATGTCGGACAACAAGAATTTTTCTCGGCATCGACTCGATATGGGTGCTGCAATAGCAGCGATGACTCCTCATAATTTCTGCTCTGATATCATGAAGAATTGAGAGAATGAAAAAAAGCACACTTCAATTAGTAGAAGTCTATTTATATATGGTGAAAGATAAGATTTCTTTAACTGAGTAGAGAGATTGCCTCATACAATTGAGGAAATCTTATCTGCTATGCAGTTGAGGAAATCTCTCTGTTATCATAGGAAATCTCTCTGTTATCAGTTTGATGGGAGGCAGAATTCTGTTGTGGTGAGCGAGTCCTAACAAATCAATCATGAATTCATTAATGAAACTGATGGATCCTTTATTTCCTAGACAGGATGGAGCAAGTTTCATTAGGATAACTTGGTGTTAGGGTGTGGTGGAAGCCAATGCCATGTGGGATTTATGAAGGCTGGAGATCTTAAGTTATCAAACTTTGTGATTCGGGTGGATGCAATGTTTTGGTAAGACTCTAGAGTTTTATCATAAAAGAAGAGAAAGAAAAGAGATGATTTATTAAAAGACTAAAATAATATTTCATAGATGATAAAAAGAAATAGATATATCAATTTTTATATAGTTCCACCTAAGTCCATAAGGATTTGGACTCCTAATAAATAAATAAATCTCAAATAAATCTCTATCCGACTCTTTCTGAACTAGACAAACTCAATAAAACATTATTCAAGGCTCAGAAAATAAAAAGGATCATAACAATTTCTCCCCCTTCAGATAAGCCTTGTCCTTAAGGCTAACAATATCAAACTCTAAGAGCTTCTCTTTTAGTACTTCAGTCACAAGTTATCTATGGAACATCATAACTCCTTAATCAAGTAAGTAGGGTCTCCACTTCCGATGTTGTAGTCATTATGGTTTTCTGAAGAACCCTATCCATCCGATGGCTAGTGGTAGTTATAACCTTACTTCTATGTATTCCCTTTAGGATCACCTATTTTTCATTAATAAAAAACTTTATGAGTAGTTTAGAAAAAATTCAAGAAACAACATCCATGGTTAATAGTAATTTAATTCCAAGCACCACTTCATAGTCTTCCAAAGGTAGCAAAAAGAAATCCACAAGCAACTCTTGGCCTTGTATGATCAATTTTATCTTCGAATACTTGTTATTATAAGTTAAAATCCGTCCATCAATGACTTTTACTTCGAATTTGTCACAACATTCAATGTGATAGGCCAATCGGTCAGTAATCTTATTATCCATAAAATTGTTAGTGCTATCAATATCAATCAAAACAGTAATAGGCTGATGTTATAAGGTTCTTCCAACATTCATAGTTTGCATATTAGAGTAGCTGACTAATGCATATACTGTATGCATGATAGGTCCAACATCTTAATTAGAATCTATACCTTCATGACCAGAGTCCATATTGTCAGCTTTCAATTCCTCCCTAATTAGTTTAATCATCAGAAGTTGCCTTTATTTACATCGGTGCTCCTCCACTTTTCATCATAGTGCCAACACAAACCATTCGTTGATTTTTTCTTAAGTTTTTCTCAGGTTAGTCTTTGAGTGTTAGGGTTTTAGTTAGGAATAGATGGGGCGGGTGGCTTGTTGATCATTTGTTTTTTGTTACTTCTGTTTCGACGATTCTCCCTGTTGATTTTTTCCTCATGCAAACATGCAAATAAGATTGCGATTGTCATAGTGCGGGGTTGGCAAGATTTGACTTCACACCGGATATTTGGATTAAGTCCTTTGATAATTGTACCGATCATTTATTGTTTAGACCAATCTTTAGCTTGATTTGACAGTTGTTTAAATCTGCTATGATATTCTTGCACTATAGAAATTTGATGAATTTTGGCTAGCTATTCATCAACATTCTCGTATCCAGATGGTCCAAAGCGAACAAGAAGGACTCTCTTGAATTGCTCCCATGAGGGGACCCCATAACAGGTTTCATACCAATCATACCATTGGATTGCATCTTCATCTAGTTGGATTGAAGCTATTTCTACCTTGGATTCTTCTAGTGTTATGTAAAAATGAAAATTTTTTTTTTCCCTAGAGATCCAACTGGTCGGATCTATTGAATCTCAGATTTTGATGATGAAATCAATTAATGAGTTTGTGATCTAACATGCGTTTTGAGTGATGCAGGATTAGCTTCGATTAAAGAAAGGTAAATTGATTAAAGCAAGAGGAATTAAACGTTGGGCCGAAGTGAACATGTCAAAAGATTGGACGTCGAGCCGGAAGATCGATCGACGTGTCGGTAGAAGGCTTCGTGCCATGAGTTCGGGTATCGAGCCAAGAAGATTAGACATCATGCCAAAGAGATTAGATGATGTGGGAAGACAACATGCCAATTGGACAATATGCCAAAAGAGAGGATGATGCACCGAAGGATCGAACGAAGCACCGAATGAACCAATGACATGCCGGACAATATAGGATTCATACTTGTAATAATTTATCTAGATCGAGTTAGTTTAGGTCTAATTGAGTTGGTATTGGGGTGAAACAATGTCAACTCAATTAGGGACCAATTGGGCCTGAATCAGGGCTGAATTGAGCCTATTATTTGGCCCATTTAATGTCATATAGCAGGGTCTGGTGGTGGTACCACCCTGACTCGGCGATGTTATCGCCCAAACACTATTGAATATCAAATTTTGATGATGAAATTAATTGATGGGTTTGTGATTTAATCTGTATTTTGAGTAATATAAGACTAGCTTCGATTAAAGAGAGGCAAATTGATTAAAGTAGGAGGAATCAAATATTGGGCCGGTGTGAACATGTCAAAAGATTGGATGTCGGGCCGGAGGATCGGTCGACGTATCGGTAGAAGGCTCGTGTCGTGAATTCGAGCATCGGGCCGAAGGATCGAACATTGCACTAAGGAGATCAGAAGTTGCGAGAGTCAACATGCCAATTGGGCAATGCACTGAAGGAGAGGATGATGCGCCGAAGGATCGGACAAGCACCGGATGAACTAATGAGATGTTAAACAAAGGATTCATGCTTCGTAATCATTTGTCTAAGATCGAAGTAGTTTAGGGGGCCAATTGAGTTAGCTTTTGGTGTAATCATGCTAACTCAATTAGGGGCCAATTGGGCCTTAATTGGGACTGATTTGGGCTCATTGGAAGGCCCATTTAGTGACCCAAAAGTTGGGTCAAGCGGTGGAACCGCTTGTGAGTTGGAAAACTTGAAAAACCCGGTCTCTGAGGTTGTTATGCTATAGTATCGCTAGATTGGGCAGTGGTACCACCCAGTGATAGTGTGTCAGGTGGTGGTACTACCTAATATCAAGCTGCAAGCGATGGTACTGCCCGTACCCGGAATGTTAGGATCGAGAGCACTAAGAGGGGGGGGGGGTGAATTAGTGCAGCGGAAATCTTTCAGCGATTAAAAACGAAAGCTGCGTTCGTCCGATAAAAACGATTTCGATGTAAAAGCCGATTCACAGTTTGTATCTAAGTGCAGTTTACGCAGTTTGCGTCTAAATGCAGATTGCGTCTAAGCGCAGTTTGCATTTAAGCGCAGTTTGCGTCTAAGCGTAGATTGCGTCTAAGCGCAGTTTGCGTCTAAACACAGTTTGCGTCTAAACACAGTTTGCGCAGCTTGCGTCTGAGCGCAGTTTGCGTCTAAACGCAGTTTTATGTCCAAGTGTTGATTTACGTCTAAGTGCAGTTTTACGTCTAAATGCAGATTTACGTCTAAACGAAGATTTACGTCTAAACACAGATTTACGTCTAAACTTTGAAACTCGTTTGTAAAATCGTAGAAGGCAGTATGCAGTTGAAATCAAGATGTAAACGTAAACTGAAATCTGATGATTGTACGAGGAAAGCCGATTTACG
Organism: Musa schizocarpa; assembly: GCA_900464855.2. Lineage (NCBI taxonomy): Eukaryota > Viridiplantae > Streptophyta > Magnoliopsida > Zingiberales > Musaceae > Musa > Musa schizocarpa. Next base: position 18,994,175 of record LS990923.1, on the reverse strand, counting down.
TCTAAATGTAGTTTTACGTCTAAACGCAGTTTTGCGTCTAAACGCAGTTTTGCGTCTAAACGCAGTTTTACGTCTAAATGCAGTTTTGCGTCTAAACGCAGTTTTACGTCTAAACGCAGTTTTGCGTCTAAACGCTGTTTTACGTCTAAACGCAGTTTTACGTCAAAGCGTAATTTTACGTCTAAACGCAGTTTTGAACTTTGAAAAGCGTTTTATGAATACGCAGAAAGCAATTTGCAGTTATAAATGGAATCAAAACGTAAGCGTAAACTGCAGTGTAAAGATCGTACGAAGACACCGATTTACGTCTAAATGCAAATTCGGAAAGATCAGGATTTAGAGACTCGTTCGTAAAAGCGCAGAGGGCAGTAGCTATGTAGGAGGTTTGCAGTAATGATAAAGTGCTCAAAGTAAAAGCAAACCAGAGATTTAGAGTGGTTCGGTCAGTCTTGACCTACTCCACTTTTGGCTTCCTCCTCCGACGAGGTCACCGACGTCAACTAGCTGCCTTCCTTCAATGGGCGAAGGCTAACTGCCCTTTTACAGTTCCTCTCCTTTTGACGGGCTCAGAAGACAACCCTTACAGATCCTTTCTCTCCTCTCTTTACAACTCAAGACTTGAAGAACAGAAAGAGGAGAACTTTAGGACTTTACACAAATTTGAGCTCTTAGAATCACTGAAAAGTTCAAGAATTCGGTGTGGATCTGTTTCTTTTCAGTGCTGAATGGGTGGGGTATTTATAGGCCCCAACCCAGTTCAAATTTGGAGCTCAAAACGATCAAATCGATCAAATCCCGGAATTCCGGGATCGGCGGTTGCACCTCTTCTTGATGGAGAGGTTGCACCGCGGCAGAGGCTTCGAGATCGAGCCCAAGGCGGTTGCACCTCTCTGCCGGGCGGTTGCACCTCGAAGTCTGGCTCAAGATCGAGTCCCGGCGGTGCCACCTCTCGATTGAGGCGGTTGCACCTCGCCTGAAGCTTCGAAGACCGAGCTCGGCGGTGCTACCTCTCTGTCAAGGAGGTTGCACCGCCCGAGTCTAACTTCGAAGATCGAGCTCGGGCGGTTGCACCTCGGCTGGGGCGGTTGCTTTGCCAGTCTCTGGAGACGCAGCAGCCCGGCGGTTGCACCTCTCGGCCTAGGCGTTGCACAACCGCTGGTGCAATCGAGGTCGAATGGTTAGCTCCATTCGCCCCATTTCAATCTTTTGAGGGGCCCAATTGCCCCAAGATTAAGCTAATGGGATCACCTCCCATTTTCAAGCTTAATCAACATGCTAATTACGATTAAATCTAAGACAACTTCTGCAGCTTTGCTCCGATGCGTCAATCGCTTCTTCCGGCGAACTTCCGTCGATCATCCGATGAACCCTCGGTGATCCTTCTGCGGACATCCGGCAAACTCCTAGACTTTGCGACGATCCACTTGGCGAGTTCCGACGAGCTTCGCTTGGCAAGCTTCTGGACTTCTCGGATCTGTTCTCGCTGAACCTCCGACGACCGTCCGAACTTCCGTCGAACTCTCGAACTCCCAACGTGATCATGATCTTGACTTCGGCGCAACACCTGCTGCTTGTCTTACTTTCATCGTAGTTAAACCTGCACACTTATCTCAACACATAGATTAGATAACAAATGTCAATTGACTTCATCATCAAAATCCGAGATTCAACAATCTCCCCCTTTTTGATGATGACAATCAATTGATAATGGAGTTAACCTTAACTCCCCCTATCTATATGCCATAGTTGAGATAAGTCAACCTTGAATTCAAGACCTAAGAATTCAAGTGACGTATTGATAAGTTAGATCAATTAAACTTATCAATACTCCCATCATGATACCCATCATGATATATCTCTTCAAGAATGATGTCAAGGCTTGACATACATCATCAAATTTGTATGATTGTGTTTGTAACTATTCATCATGTAATCATATAAAGCTGCGAAGGACTATTACATGATGCACACATTTGAGATTTTCTAGCAAGTTTGCATTTACTTCACAAGATAGAATATCAACTCAAGACATAATGCAAACTATAGCACATGTTCATATATCTCTTGGTGATGCAAGGATGGCATAACTATAACATTGTTTATAGCATCACTCAAATATTTGCAACTATGACATAGACATGATTATGGCAGTTCAACTATGACATAGACATGATTATTGCAGTGTTTATCAATTCATATGTTTCTCCCCCTTTGTCATCAACAAAAAAGCATGATAGCATTTTTCAACAAGTAGGAGGAAAGTCATTTTTCAGCAAGTTTTCATAAGAGTGTACAGGAAAATCCCATTTTTAGCATTCAAACCGAAAAATGAACTTCTTACATGCATTCAGTTAAAAACATTTGTCACATAATTTGCAACATGTTATTTGATCAAGTGATGCCAAGGCATGTAATAGTAATAACATCCGAAAAATAATTTTAACTAGTTTAAGTATTCGGACACATCAACATTCCTAATTCTCTTCTTATGTAATCAAATTGTTCTTCACATAGGGGTTTTGTAAAGATATCAGCTAGTTGATGTTTGGTATCAATAAACTCTATGGTTACATCATGATTAGTGACATGATCTCGTATAAAGTGATGTCTAATATCAATATGTTTTGTTCTTGAGTGTTGTATAGGATTTTTAGTTAAGCATATTGCACTCGTGTTATCATATTTAATGGGAATATCTTTAAGATTAACTTTGTAATCTTCTAAAGTGTTTTTCATCCATACAACTTGTGCACAGCATGCACTTGCTACAATATATTCAGCTTCGGTTGTTGATAGAGCAACCGAGCTTTGTTTCTTGGATGACCAGGATACAAGGGCATGTCCTAAAAATTGACATGATCCTGATGTGCTTTTTCTATCTAGTCTGACCCGGTGAAGTCCCATCAAAGCATAAGTTGTTAATTCAAAATTTTCTGATTTTGGGTACCATAATCCTAGATTTGTAGTTCCATTAAGATATCTAAGTATTCTTTTGACTGCTTTGAGATGAGATATCTTAGGATTTGATTGAAATCTAGCACAAAGTCCTACAATGAACATGATGTCCAGTGCGGTGGCGGTGAGGTAAAGTAAACTTCCTATCATACCCCTATAGGTTTTTGATCGAAGCTTTCTCCATTCTCATCAATTTCTAACTTAGTGGAGGTGCTCATAGGAGTGTTAATGGCTTTTGAATTATTCATATTGAACTTCTTTAGCAAACTCATAGCATATTTGGTTTGACTAATAAAGATGCCATTGCTTAGTTGTTTGATTTGTAGACCTAAGAAGAATGTTAACTCTCCCATTAGACTCATTTCGAATTCACGACTCATAGTTTTTTGAAAAGGATTCACAAAGAGATTCATTTGTAGAACCAAAGATAATATCATCAACATAAATTTGAACAATGAGAAAATTGTTTTCAAAGTTCTTGATGAATAATGTAGTATCAACCTTGCCTTTTATGAAATTATTTTCAATAAGAAAAGAACTAAGTCTCTCATACCAAGCCCTAGGAGCTTGTTTTAAACCATAGAGAGCTTTAGTTAATCTAAACACATGATTAGGGAGACTATTATTTTCAAATCCAGGAGGTTGTTCAACATAGACTTCTTGAAAAATAAAGCCATTAAGAAAAGGCTTTTAACATCCATTTGAAACAACTTAAAATTATTACTGCTAGCGTAGGCAAGGAGCATCCTTATGGCTTCCAATCGAGCCCACAGGAGTTGAAGGTTTCTTGAATCGATACCTTCTTCTTGGTTGAAACCTTTGGCCACTAATCTAGCCTTGTTTCTAACCACGATACCATTTTCATTTTGCTTGTTTCTGAAGACCCATTTAGTACCAATAACTAGATGGTCATTTGGCCTAGGAACAAGCTTCCACACTTTATTTCTCTCAATTTGACTTAATTCATCTTGCATTGCGATAATCCATGAATCATCTTTCATGGCTTCATCAATGCATTTGGGTTCAATTTGGGAGAGAAAGGCGGCATTTGCACAAAAGGTTTTAAGAGAAGATCGTGTTTGAACCCCCTTTGATGTGTCTCCTAAGATTAGCTCCTTAGGATGAGCATCTACATACTTTCAATCCTTGGGTAAGGAAATATGAGAAGTGGATGCATCCAAGTTGCTAGTTGGAGACGGGGTTTCGTTTAAATTTAAAGAATCAAAATTAACATCATCGTCAAGATCATTTTTCGTGATTTCAGAAATCTCATTGAAAACAACATGAATGGATTCTTCAATAATTAGAGTTCTTTTATTAAAGATACGAAAGGCTTTAGAAACTGTAGAATAACCAAGAAAGATTCCTTCATCGGATTTAGCATCAAATTTTCCTAAGTTGTCTATTTCATTCAAGATAAAACACTTACACCCAAAGACTTTAAAATATGAAACGTTGGGTTTTTTATTGTTCCATAACTCATAGGGAGTTTTGGTTAGTAGAGGTCTCACTAGAACTCTATTTAAGATATAGCATGCAGTATTTATGGCTTCGGCCCAAAAATATTTGGGTAGGTTGTGTTCATTCAACTTGGTTCTTGCCATTTCTTGTAAATTTCGATTTTTTCTTTCTACAACTCCATTTTGTTGAGGGTTTCTAGGAGTAGAGAAATTATGGTTGTATCCATTGAGTTCACAAAATTCCTGGAAATCATGGTTTTGAAATTCACCACCATGATCACTTCTAATTGACGAAATCATAGAACCTTTCTCATTCTGAACGAGTTTGCAAAACTTGGTAAAAGATCTAAGGCATTCACTTTTCTGTTTTAAGAAGTAAGTCCATGTGTATCTGCTATAGTCATCTACGATGACGAAAGCGTATTTGCTACCTCCTAGGCTTGATGTGGAGATGGGTCCGAACAAGTCCATATGGATCAATTATAAGGGCCTAGAGGGTGCTTACTTTTTTTTAGATTTGAAGCTACTCTTAATTTGTTTACCTAATTGGCGGGGCATCACATACATTATCTTTGATGAACTTGATATGAGGAATTCCTCTTACAAGTTCTTTGGATGATATTTGAGTGATTAGCTTCATGCTAGCATGACCTAATCTTTCATTGCCATATCCAAGCATTCTCATTTAAAACAGAAAAACATGTTTCATTACATAAATCATTGATGTCAATAGTGTATATGTTATTTTGTTTTAATGCAATCATAGATATGTTTTTGTGTGGTTTTTCAATGATGCAAGCATTAGATTCAAATCTGATAATATATCCTTTATCACACAATTGACTAATGCTCAGGAGGTTATGTTTTAGACCATCAACTAGCAAAACATCTTCAATAGAAAAGTTGGATTTGTTACCTATGGTTCCTTTGCCAATGATTTTACCCTTGTTGTTGTCTCCGAAGGTGACATATCCTTCGTCTATGCTAGTGAGCTTAGAGAATTGGGATGGATCTCCGGTCATATGCCTTGAGCATCCACTATCAAGGTACCATCTCTTGCTCCTAGCTTGCGATGGTTTAGTTTTCTCCTCTCCGATGGCCATTAAGGCGTAATGAGCAACTTGCTCGGTGTTGGACTCCTCTTCTTCAGATGCGCTCGAGTCATCCCATGTTGCTTGAAGAGCCTTCTTCTTTGATGTTCTTCTTTTGACTTGGGGACAATCACTCTTGTAGTGTCCCGACTTTTTACATTCATAGCAGATCACTTGGTTCTTCTTAGGTTCAAGTTTATTTTTTGCATCATTCTTAAACTTGTTTCTTTTGAAGAATTTCTTAAACTTTCTTGTTAAAAGTGCCAAGTCATCATCACAGTCCTCATCACTTGAGTTTTCTCTCAAGTGGCATTCAGAAGTTTTAAGTGCCATATCCTTCCTGTTCTTTGGAAGGATGTCTTCTTGCTCTTCATGAGCTTTGCATGTCATTTCGTAGGTCATTAATGACCCGATTAGTTCTTCAAGAGGGAAGTTGCGCAGATCTTTTGCCTCTTGAATAGCAGTGACTTTAGGATCCCAACTTTTAGGAAGGGATCTTAGTATCTTATTTATGAGTTCAAAATCCGAAAAACTTTTTCCGAGTCCTTTTAGACCGTTGACGACATCCGTGAAACGGGTAAACATGTCGCCAATGGTTTCACTCGGTTTCATTCGGAAAAGTTCAAAAGAATGCAGCAACAGATTGATTTTTGACTCTTTCACTCTACTTGTGCCCTCGTGGGTCACTTCAAGTGTGTGCCAAATATCAAATGCAGTTTCGCAAGTTGAAACACGATTAAACTCGTTTTTATCAAGTGCGCAAAATAAGGCATTCATAGCCTTTGCATTAAGAGCGAAAGCCTTCTTTTCCAATTCATTCTAATCGATCATTGGAAGAGAAGACTTTGAAAATCCGTTTTCAACAAGGTTCCACAGTTCAAAATCCATAGAAATAAGAAAGATCCTCATTCGGGTCTTCCAGTAGGTATAATCCGTTCCACTGAACATGGGTAGATGTGTAATAGAATGCCCCTCTTGGTTTCCGGCGTATGCCATCTCTCTTGGGTTTTAATCCGTTAGAGAGTTAACCTTGCTCTGATACCAATTGTTAGGATCGAGAGCACTAAGGGGGGGGGGGGGGTGAATTAGTGCAGCGAAAATCTTTCAGCGATTAAAAACGAAAGCTGCGTTCGTCCGATAAAAATGATTTCGATGTAAAAGTCGATTCACAGTTTGTATCTAAGTGCAGTTTACGCAGTTTGCGTCTAAATGCAGTTTGCGTCGAAATGCAGATTGCGTCTAAGCGCAGTTTGCATTTAAGCGCAGTTTGCGTCTAAGCGCAGTTTGCGTCTAAACACAATTTGCGTCTAAACACAGTTTGCGCAGCTTGCGTCTGAGCGCAGTTTGCGTCTAAACGCAGTTTTACGTCCAAGTGCTAATTTACGTCTAAGTGTAGTTTTACGTCTAAATGCAGATTTACGTCTAAACGAAGATTTACGTCTAAACACAGATTTACGTCTAAACTTTGAAACTCGTTTGTAAAATCGCAGAAGGCAGTATGCAGTTGAAATCAAGATGTAAACGTAAATATGATGATTGTACGAGGAAAGCCGATTTACGTCTAAATGCAGTTTTACGTCTAAACGCAATTTTGCGTCTAAACGCAGTTTTACGTCTAAATGCAGTTTTGCGTCTAAACGCAGTTTTACGTCTAAACGCAGTTTTACGTCTAAACGCAGTTTTACGTCTAAACGCAGTTTTGCGTCTAAATGCTGTTTTACGTCTAAACGCAGTTTTACGTCAAAGCGTAATTTTACGTCTAAACGCAGTTTTGAACTTTGAAAAGCGTTTTATGAATACGTAGAAAGCAATTTGCAGTTATAAATGGAATCAAAACGTAAGCGTAAACTGCAGCGTAAAGATCGTACGAAGACACCGATTTACGTCTGAATGCAAATTTGGAAAGATCAGGATTTAGAGACTTGTTCGTAAAAGCGCAGAGGGCAGTAGCTATGTAGGAGGTTTGCAGTAATGATAAAGTGCTCAAAGTAAAAGCAAACTAGAGATTTAGAGTGGTTCGATCAGTCTTGACCTACTCCACTTTTGGCTTCCTCCTCCGACGAGGTCACCGACGTCAACTAGCTACCTTCCTTCAATGGGCGAAGGCTAACTGCCCTTTTACAGTTCCTCTCCTTTTGACGGGCTCAGGAGACAACCCTTACAGATCCTTTCTCTCCTCTCTTTACAACTCAAGACTTGAAGAACAGAAAGAGGAGAACTTTAGGACTTTACACAAATTTGAGCTCTTAGAATCACTGAAAAGATCAAGAATTCGGTGTGGATCTGTTTCTTTTCAGTGCTGAATGGGTGGGGTATTTATAGGCCCCAACCCAGTTCAAATTTGGAGCTCAAAATGATCAAATCGATCAAATCCCGAATTAGGGATCGGCGGTTGCACCTCTTGATGGAGAGGTTGCACCGCCGGGTGAGCTTTCGAGATCTGAGAGCCGGCGGTTGCACCTCTGTCGGGGCGGTTGCACCGCCTGAGTCTGGCTCGAAAGATCGAGCCCCAGGCGGTGCCACCTCGATTGAGGCGGTTGCACCTCTCGCTGAGCTTCGAAGACCGAGCTCAAGCGGTGCTACCCTCTGTCGGGGAGGTTGCACCGCCCGATCTAGCTTCGAAGACTGAGCTCTGGGCGGTTGCACCTGGGCTGGGCGGTTGCACCGCCGGTCTCTCGCTGGAGAGCGAGCCCTGGCGGTTGCACCTCCTGGCCTGGCGGTTGCACCGCCTTTGGTGCAATCGGTCCGAATGGTTAGCTCCATTCGCCCAATTTCAATCTTTTCAGGGGCCCAATTGCCCCAAGATTAAGCTAATGGGATCACCTCCCATTTTCAAGCTTAATCAACGTGCTAACTACGATTAAATCTAAGACAACTTCTACAGCTTTGCTCCGATGCGTCAATCGCTTCTTCCGGTGAGTTTCCGACGAACTTCCGTCGATCATCCGATGAACCCTCGGTGATCCTTCTGCAGACATCCGGCAAACTCCTGGACTTTGCGACGATCCACTTGGCGAGTTCCGACGAGCTTCGCTTGGCAAGCTTCTGGACTTCTCGGATCTGTTCTCGCTGAACCTCCGACGACCGTCCGAACTTCCGTCGAACTCTCGAACTCCCAACGTGATGATGATCTTGACTTCGGCGCAACACCTGCTGCTTGTCTTACTTTCATCGTAGTTAAACCTGCACACTTATCTCAACACATAGATTAGATAACAAATGACAATTGACTTCATCATCAAAATCCGAGATTCAACACGGAAGACCCGTAAATTCAGATTTTTGGCTCCATTTTTGAAACTATTTTGGGCCTATAAATACCTCACTTGGGCAGCAAGAAAGGAGCAAGAATTCTTGAGGAAAAAACTGAGTAAACTATACCAAAACTTTGAGTTCCCTCCTCCTAGTGCTTAGAGTTAGTCTTAAGGGATGTGTGTGAGGGAATGCTTATAAAAGAGTGACTTGTAAGGGTTATCTCCTAAAACCGTGAAAGGAGAAAGTGCTATAAAGAGGTGGTTGGTCTTTGCCTATTGAAAGAAGACCTTTAGTGGACGCTGGTAACCTTAACGGAGGAGGAATTAGAAGTGGATATAGGTCACTATGACCGAACCGTTATAAATTTTGGTGTGTTATTTCCTTACTGCTTATTCTCTTTACTACATTCTACTTTACTTCATTGCAAACTATCTAATCCTCTCTTCTCTATTCACTTGCAAACTTATACGAGTCAAATAAATAGTTTTCATCGAAATCGATTTTTATCGTACGAAGATTTTCAAATCGACGTAATTTTTCTACTGCACTAATTCACACCCCCCCCCTTTTAGTGCCATTCTTGATCCTAACAATTGGTATCAAAGCCATGTTTTTTCTAATTTGGTTTAACAATAAAGAGAAATGATTCTTTTTGGCTTTCAAGAGGGTCATTCTATCATTCGTCCTCTTATGTTCAATGGGATGGACTACACATATTGAAAAACTCAAATAAGTGTTTTCTTGCTTTATTTGGATTTAAATTTATGGAACATTGTAGAAAACGACTTTTAAAAAGTCTTCTCTTCCAATGAACAATTGGAATGAGTTGGAGAAGAAGACTTTCTCTTTAAATGCCAAGGCTATGAATGTCTTATTTTGCGCTTTAGATAAAAATGAGTTCAATCAAGTGTCTAATTGTGAAATGACTTTCAATATTTGGCACACACTCAAAATCACTCACGAAGGTGCTAGTAGAGTAAAATATTCGAAGATTAATATTTTGATATATGATTTTGAATTATTTCAAATGAAGCGAAAATACTGTTGACATGTACACTCGTTTTACGGATGTCCTCAAGAGTTTAAAAAGTTTTGATAAATATTTTTTTAATTTTGAACTTATTAACAAAATACTAAGATCCCTTCTAAAAAGTTAGGATCCAAAAGTGATAGCAATACAAGAAGCGAAGGACCTAAACAACCTTGCTCTCAAAGAACTTATTGTGTCTTTAATGACCTATGAAATGAGTTGTATGACACATGATGAATATGAGAACTACCTTCTAAAGAATATGAAGGATTTGACACTTAGAACTCAAGAAGATCACTCGAACCAAAGCTCAAGTGATGATGACTTTGAACTCTTAACAATAAAGCTTAAAAAGTTCATGAAACAAGAATAAAAAAATAAAAACAAACTTAAAAAGAACACAACTACTTGCTATGAATGCAAGAAGCTGGGTCACTTCAAAGATTGAGCACATAAAACTAAAGAAGAAATTGTCAAAGGACGAATTGAGAGTATCCGAAGATGATGAGCAAACCAACAAAGGCGAGGTGACGAACTATGCCTTAATGACTTTCGTCAATAAGGTAAGAAACTCAATCGAATCTCTTTTTCCTTATTATGAAATTACATAGTACTTTTCATGATTATATATATATATATATATATATATATATATATATATATAATCTTGACAATTGTATGTTTTGTAGTAATACTTGCACATCAAATAAGATGCCTTATGTTCAATGAAATTATGCTTAATGAGTTTATATTTTAAAATTATGCATGATGATTTTTATGATTTATGGCTTATTGATCTTTATCGTAATAAAAGTTACATTTTCGATTTTAAACGATGATACATATTTTTGATTTGGCATAAAAAGACAAAGGCATGCTTGCATGAAATCAATCACAAAATTTGGAATTAAAAGAACTTGAGCTATTTTTAATCTTATAGGAATCTATCTACGTTGTCTTCATTGAATTTTCTGAAAAGTGATTTTGATGATGATTTTAGATCTATTTTCATATGATTCATTTTACTAATGAGATGATATATCCAATTAAATTATTTATCATATTTATGACTTGTGATATATTTAACATGAAACATCATTCTTGATGCACGTATGATTCTCACTCTTTTAAGAGAATATATATCAAATCATGATAAATTAAGATTTTCTTTATATGAATCAAGAATTTTCATTATTCTCGTATGATTCTACTTGCTATATATTTAAGAAGAGCTATTCTATATAAATCATGAGATTTCTTATGCATGAATCAAAATATTCTACCATTTTATTCTCTTATGATTCTTTTTATCATTTACTAAAGAGGAGAATTATCCATATGAATCATTGTTTTTCTTGATTTCTCAGAATCAAAACTTGATATTTTCTTATGTAAATCAAGATCCATCACTTTTTATTCTCGAATGATTTCTTACATTTTATTAAAAAAATATTTATCAAAATGAATTATGTCTTTTGTTATTCACATGATCTTATCTTTCATGATATGATTTTTCTTTGTATAATTCCTTGTATTCATGAAGTATATCTCATTACCAAATTTTTCTTGATATCTTCTATGTGATGACTTGAATATTTATACCTTTGTGCTATTCCCATCTTTTTGTTGATGACAAAGGGAGAGAAAATAAATAATGAATGTTTGGTATCATGATCAAAATGTTGATTTAATGCATGAAGTGATAAATGCTTAAAAATTTTAATGTCTTAGCATCATGAATGCTATGCCCAAAATGATATATCATGAATGCTTGCTTGAGTATCATGTATGATATGCCCATAGTAATGATTTATTTTTGGTATCATGCATGAAGCAAGGATGAAATGTAATGGTTTGTGTTGAATCTTGGATTTTGATGATGACGTCAATTGTCATTTGTTATCTAATCCATATGTTGAGATAAGTGTGCAGGATTAACTACGATGAAAGTAAGACATGCAGTAGGAGTTACGTCGGAGTCAGACTATGATCACGTTGGGAGTTCGAGAGCTCGACGAAAGTCCAGACAGTCGTTGGAGGTTCTGCGGGAACAAATCCGAGAAGTCCAGGAGCTTGCCAAAAGAAGCTTTTCGGAACTCACCAAGTGGATCGTCGCAAGTCCAGGAGTTTGCCGGAAGTCCGCAGGAGCATCATCGAGGGTTCATCGGATGATCGCCGGAAGAAGCGATTGATGCACCGGAAGCAAGTTGTAGTAAATGTCTTAAGAAATTCATAGTTAGCACGATGATTAAGTTAGAAATGAGAGGTGATCCCATTAACTTAATCTTGGGGCAATTGGGCCCTTGAAAGACCCAAATTAGGCCGAATGGATTAGCCCATTCGGACCCAGATTACTTGGCCAGAGGTGGCACTGCTTGGGTCTGGCGGTTGCACCGCCCCAGTTAGGCGGTGCAACCGCCATACCCCGGAATTCTGGGAATTGACAGTTTTGAGCTCGGAATTCAAACTGGTTTTGAGCCTATAAATACCCCACTCTTTCAGCAATGAAAGAGCAACCAAAACCACCAAAATCCTGATCTTACTCTGTGATTTTTAGAGCTCAAAAGTGTTGTATGAGTTAAAAGTTCTTCTCCCTCTTTTCTTCCAAGTTCTGATCTTTCAAGAGAGGAGAGAAAATTCTGTAAGGGTTGTCTCCTAAGCTCGTCAAAAGGAGTGAAACTGTAAAAGGGTGGTTGGCCTTCGCCTATTGAAGGAAGGCCTCTAGTGGATGTCGGTGACCTCGTCGGTGGAGGAAGCCAGAAGTGGATGTAGGTCAAGATTGACCGAACCACTCTAAAATCGCGGTGCTCTCTAGTTTGCATTTAATTTGAGCATATTATCTTTACTGCAAACCTCCTCAATAGCTTACTGCCTTCTGCGAATTTATGATCGTGTTTCAAAGTTCAATATTTTCCGAATCGGTGTTTAGACGTAAATCCGTTTTATCGTACGAACATCATATTTCAGTTTGCGCTTACATTCTGATTTCCATCATAACTGCAAACTACCCTTATAGATTCGCTTTAACTGCATCTTGCTTGATCACAAGTTAAAGTGATTTACGAATTGGCTTTTATACAAAAATCGCTCTTATCGTACGAATGCAGTTTTAATCGTCGAAAGTTTTCTACTGCACAAATTCACCCCCCCCCCCACCCTCTTAGTGCTCTTCATCATAACAATTAGTATCAGAGTAGGGTTAACTCTCAAACGGATTAAAACCCAAGAGAGATGGCATACGTCGAAAACCAAGAGGGCCATTTTATTACACGTCCACCCATGTTCAATGGGACGGACTATACCTATTGGAAGACCCGAATGAGGATCTTCCTTATTTCAATGGGTTTTGAACTTTGGAATCTTGTCGAAATGGATTTTTGAAGTCTTCTCTTCCAATGATCGATTGGAATGAATTGGAGAAGAAGACTTTCGCTCTTAATGCAAAGACTATGAATGCCTTATTTTGTGCGCTTGATAAAAATAAATTTAATCGTGTTTTGGTGTGTGAAACCACGTTTGATATTTAGCATACACTCGAAGTGACTCACGAAAGCACAAGTAGAGTGAAAGAGTCAAAAATCAATATTTTGATATACACTTTCGAACTTTTCCGAATGAAATCGAGCAAGACTATTGGCGACATGTACACCCGTTTCACGGATGTCGTCAATGGTCTAAAAGGACTCGGCAAAAGTTTTTCGGATTTTGAGCTTGTGAATAAGATTCTAAGATCCCTTCCTAAGAGTTGGGACCCTAAAGTCACTCCTATTCAAGAGGCTAAAGATTTAAAGAACTTCCCTCTTGAAGAACTAATCGGGTCATTATTGACCTATGAAATGACATGCAAGGCTCATGAAGAGCAAGAAGACATCCTTCCAAAGAACAGGAAGGATATAACACTTTAGAACTTTAGATGACCACTTGAGAGAAAACTCAAGTGATGAGGACTGTGACGATGACTTGGCACTTCTAACAAGGAAATTTAAAAAATTCATTAAGAGAAACAAGTTTAAAAATGACACAAAAAATAAACTTGAACAAAAAAAGGACCAAGTTATTTGCTATGAGTGCAAAAAGCCGGGACACTACAAAAGTGATTGTCCCCAAGCCAAGAAGAGAACATCAAAGAAGAAGGCGCTCAAAGCAACATGGGATGACTCGAGCGCGTCCGAAGAAGAGGAGTCCAACACTAAGCAAGTTGCTCATTACGCCTTAATGGCTATCGGAGAGGAGGTAACAAATTTAATTGATGCAGATTTTTCATTTGATGAGTTATTAAATGCCTTCCATGACTTATTTGATGAATGCAAGATTATTAGTAGAAAATATAAATTGCTAAAAAAGGAGTATGATAGTCTTACTTGTAATTTTGATAAGTTAAAAACTGAATATCATGATAGTTTAGGTTCTTGTATAAAATGCCATGATCTAGAAACTATCGAAAAGGAAAACTTGCTACTTAAGGACACCTTGAAGAAATTCGAGGTTGGTAGCAAGTCTTTGAACATGATCCTTACAAATAAGGGTCATGTTCCCAAAAGAAGTGGAATCGGATTTGTGAGAAATCCTCACCAAAATCCAACCACCTTCATAAAAGGCCCCATCCTACATGTTCGACACCAAAGCAAATGCAACTTTTGTTGCAAACATGGACACAAAATGCATTATTGTCTATTCAAGAAAATATGTCAGAATAAATTAATTTGGGTTTCTAAAGGAACCATGATAAACTCTATGCAACATGACAAACAATGTAGATTAGTTTTTGAGGCACCCAAAAGTAAATGGGTACCTAAAAATTATCCTTTCTTGTAGAGACATACACCATCACAAGTTAGGAGCAAGAGATGATACCTTGATAGTGGATGCTCAAGGCATATGATCGGAGATCCATCGTAATTCTCTAAGCTCACTAGCATAAACGAAGGCTATGTCACCTTCGGAGACAACAATAAGGGTAAAATCATTGGCAAAGGAACCATAGGTAACAAATCCAACTTCTTTATTGAAGATGTTTTGTTAGTTGATGGTTTAAAATATAACCTCTTGAGTATTAGTCAATTATGTGATAAAGGATATATCGTCAAATTCGAATCTAATGCTTGCATCATTGAAAAACCACACAAAATCACATCTATGATTGCATTAAAACAGAATAACGTATACACCATTAACATCAATGATCTTTACAATGAAGTTTGTTTCTCAGTTTTGAATGAGGATGCTTGGCTTTGGCATAGGAGATTAGGTCATGCTAGCATGAAACTAATCACTCAAATATCATCCAAAGAACTTGTACGAGGAATTCCTCACATCAAGTTTATCAAATATAATGTGTGTGATGCTTATCAATTAGGAAAACAAATTAAGAGTAGTTTCAAATCTAAGAATCAAATAAGCACATCTAGGCCCTTACAATTGATCCATATGGACTTGTGCGGACCAATCTCTACATCAAGCCTAGGAGGTAGCAAATATGTCTTCGTCATTGAAGATGACTATAGTAGATACACATGGACTTATTTCTTGAAACACAAAAATGAATGCTTTAGATATTTCACCAAGTTTTGCAAACTTGTTCAAAATGAAAAGAGTTTTATGATTTCATCAGTT
This sequence comes from Musa schizocarpa, assembly GCA_900464855.2. Lineage (NCBI taxonomy): Eukaryota > Viridiplantae > Streptophyta > Magnoliopsida > Zingiberales > Musaceae > Musa > Musa schizocarpa. Next base: position 18,978,771 of record LS990923.1, on the reverse strand, counting down.
CGAAGTGATCAGGGTGGTGAATTTTAAAACCGTGATTTCTAAGAATTTTGTGAATCTAATGGATACAACCACAACTTCTCTACTCCAAGAAATCCTCAACAAAATGAAGTAGTAGAAAGAAAGAATAGAAATTTACAAGAAATGGTAAGAACCATGTTGAATGAACATAGCCTACCCAAATATTTTTGGGCCGATGCTCTAAACACTGCATGCTATATTCTGAATAGAGTTTTAGTACGACCCTTACTCACCAAAACTCTATATGAGTTGTGGAATAATAAAAAACCCAATGTTTCATATTTTAAAGTTTTTGGGTGTAAGTGTTTTATCTTGAATGAAAAAGATGCCTTTGGAAAATTTGATGCTAAATCCGATGAAGGAATTTTTCTTGGTTATTCTTTGGTTTCTAAAGCTTTTCGTATCTTAAATAAAAGGACTTTAATTATAGAAGAATCCATTCATATTATTTTCAATGAGATTTCTGAAATCAAGAAAAATGACTTTGATGATGATGTTAATTTCGATTCTTTGAATTTAAATGAAACCCCTTCTCCAACTAGCAACTTGGATGCATCCACTTCCGAAACATCCTTACACAAGGATTGGAAGTATGTATATACTCATCCTAAGGAGCTAATCCTAGAAGACACATCTAAGGGGGTTCAAACATGTTCATCTCTTAAAAATTTTTGTGCCAAAGCCGCTTTTCTCTCCCAAATTGAACCTAAATATATTAACGAAGTCATGAAAGATGATTCATGAATTATCGCAATATAAGATAAGTTAAATCAATTTGAGACAAATGAGGTGTGGAAGCTTGTTCCTAGGCCAAATGACCATTTAGTTATTGGTACTAAATGGGTCTTTAGAAACAAGCAAGATGAATATGGTATCGTGGCGAGAAACAAGGCTAGATTAGTGGTCAAAGATTTCAACCAAGAAGAAGGTATCGATTACGAAGAAACCTTCACTCCTGTGGCTAGATTAGAAGCCATAAGGATGCTCCTTGCCTATGCTAGTAATAATAATTTTAAGTTATTTTAAATGGATGTTAAAAGCGCTTTTCTTAATGGCTTTATTTCTGAAGAAGTTTATGTTGAACAGCCTCCCGGATTTGAAAATAATAGCTACCCTAATCATGTATTTAAATTAACCAAAGCTCTCTATGGTTTAAAACAAGCCCCAAAGGCTTGGTATGATAGATTAAGCACTTTTCTTTTTGAAAACAATTTCACAAAAGGCAAGGTCGATACTATATTGTTTATCAAGAATTTTGAAAATAATTTTCTCATTATTCAGATTTATGTTGATGATATTATCTTCGATTCTACGAATAAATCTCTTTGTGAATCTTTTGCTAAAACCATGAGTCTCGAATTTGAAATGAGTTTGATGGGAGAATTAACGTTTTTCTTAGGCTTACAAATTAAGCAACTAAGCAATGACATCTTTATTAGTCAAACTAAATATGCTTTAGACATACTGAAAAGATTTAATATGGATAGCTCAAAGGCTATTAACACCCCTATGAGCACCTCCACTAAGTTAGAAGTTGATGAGAGTGGAGAAAGCTTTGATAAAAAAACTTATAGGGGTTTGATAGGAAGTTTACTTTATCTCATTGCAACTAGACCAGATATCATGTTCAGTGTAGGACTTTGTACTAGGTTTCAATCGAACCCTAAGATATCTCATCTCAAAGCGGTTAAAAGAATACTTAGATATCTTAAAGGTACCACAAATCTAGGATTATGGTATCCAAAATCTAAAAATTTTGAGTTAATTGCTTATGTTGATGCGGATTTTGCTGGGTGTTGACTAGATAGAAAAAGCACATTAGGAACATGTCAATTTTTGGGATATTTCCTTGTTTCCTGGTCATCTAAGAAACAAAACTCGGTTACTTTATCAACAACTGAAGCTAAATATATTACAGCTAGTGCATGCTATGCACAAGTTGTGTGGATGAAAAACACCTTAGAAGATTATAAAGTCTATCTTAAAAACATTTCTATTAAATGTGATAATACGAGTGCAATATATTTAACAAAGAATCCCATTCAACACTCAAGAACAAAACATATTGATATTAGACATCACTTTATACGAGATCATGTTACTAATCATGATGTAATTATAGAGTTCATAGATACTAAGCATCAACTAGCTGATATTTTTACAAAACCTCGAACTGAAGAATAATTTGATTTCATAAGAAGAGAATTAGGAATGTTGATGTGTCCGAATGCATAAACTTGTTAAAATTATTTGGACTTTATTGATTGAATGATCAAATCACTTAATTTCCATTACATGCCTAAAATAACATGTTGGAAATTAATACAAAAATTTCCATAACAATGAGCATGTCTTCATGATTGTATAGTCTTGTCCGATTGCATGAAAGTGTTAAATTAAATTTTCAGTTCCAATCAAATTTCATGAATACATTATTCTCTTTCGGACTTTGATTCACATCATTGATTTTGACAAATAGAATCATCTAGCAAATGCATACCTTTTAGACTTATCATATGAAAAATATTCTTTTTGAGAAATAGATTTGATGATTTCTTCTTATAAAAGGAAGATATTTTTTGCAAGGATTTGATTCACATAAATATCCTGATCCTTGTAAAGCATGCCTTAATATCCTATCGATTTGAACTACACAAATGGCTTTCTCCTTCATGCAAAAAAAGGATAATAACAAAGAAAAAGGAAGAAGTTTTCACTCTATGTAAATAATCTCCATGTCATGTTTTTACTTGAGATGTTTGTATCCTATAAATGGCATGAACCTACTTATGGCATCACACGTATATTTAAAAGTTGTTTATATCGTTCTCCTTTTTATTGATGACAAAGGAGGAGAAGTATATGAATTGATGCTATAAATGCCATATTATGTTGAAAGAAGCAGATATATGAGTATTGATGCTATGATTATGCTATGACTGCATCATCAAAAATATATAAATTGATGATAACTATGATTGCCATATTTGCATTATGTCATGTTTGCTATGAATGCCATATTTGCATCATGTTAAGATATCAAGAACTTGCATCGTAATTTTACGTGTTGATATCTTACCATGTGATGAAATGCTATGATTGCTAAAACACTTGAAATGTGTGCATCATGTTAAGATATCAAAATCTTACTTCGAAATTTTACATATTGATATCTTATCATATGATGAATTGCTATCATTACCATCATTCACATTTGAAATTTGAAAATGGACGTCAAGCCTTGACATCATACATCATTTTCAGAGAGATACATCATGATGGGAATCATGATGGGAGTATTGATAATGTTAAATGATTTTAACTTATCAGTATGTCTCTTGAATTCATAGGCTTTGAATTCAAGAATGACTTATCTCAATTATGGCACATAGATAGGGGGAGTTAAGGTTAACTCCGTTATCAATTGATTGTCATCATAAAAAAGGGGGAGATTGTTGAATCTCGAATTTTGATGATGATGTCAATTGTTATTTGTTATCTAATCCATATGTTGAGATAAGTGTGTAGGATTAACTATGATGAAAGTAAGACATGCAGTAGGAGTTGTGCCGGAGTCAAGACTATGATCAAATTGGGAGTTCGAGAGCTCGACGGAAGTCCGAACGATCGTCGAAGGTTCTGCGGGAACAAATCCGAGAAGTCCAGGAGCTTGCCAAAAGAAGCTCGTCGGAACTCGCCAAGTGGATCATCGCAAGTCCAGGAGTTTGCCAGAAGTTTGTAAGAGCATCATCGAGGGTTCATCGGATGATCGACGGAAGCTCGCTGGAAGCTCACCGAAAGAAGCAATTGACGCACCGGAAGCAAGCTGTAGTAAACGTCTTAAGAAATTTATAGTTAGCACGATGATTAAGTTAGAAATGGGAGGTGATCCCATTAACTTAATCTTGGGGCAATTGGGCCCTTGAAAGACCCAATTTGGGCTGAATGGATTAGCCCATTCGGACCCAGATTACTTGGCCAGAGGTGGCACCGCCCAGGGCTCAGTCTCCGAGCTCTGGTTGGGCGGTGCAACCGCCTTTGACAGAGGTGCAACCGCTTGAGCTTGGTCTCTGAGCTCTGGCTGGGCGGTGTAACTGCCCTAGTCAGGCGGTGGCACTACCTGAGCTCAATCTCCGAGCTCTGGCAGGAGGTGCTACCACCCCTGACAAGCGATGGCACTGCCCAGAGGCTCAGTCTTCGAGCTCTGCCATGCGGTGCAACCGCCCCAGTCAGGCGGTGCAATCGCTAGACCCCGAAATTTCGGGAATTGATAGTTTTGAGCTCGGAATTCAAACTGGTTTGGGGCCTATAAATACCCCACTCTTTCAGCAATGAAAGAGTAACCAAAACCACCAAAATCTTGATCTTACTCTATGATTTTTAGAGCTCAAAAGTGTTGTATGAGTTAAAAGTTCTTCTCCCTCTTTTCTTCCAAGTTCTGATCTTTCAAGAGAGGAGAGAAAATTCTGTAAGGGTTGTCTCCTAAGCCCGTCAAAAGGAGTGAAACTGTAAAAGGGTGGTTGGCCTTCGCCTATTGAAGGAAGGCCTCTAGTGGACGTCGGTGACCTCGTTGATGGAGGAAGCCAGAAGTGGATGTAGGTCATGATTGACCGAACCACTCTAAAATCGCGATGCTCTCTGGTTTGCATTTACTTTGAGCATATTATCTTTACTGAAACCTCCTCAATAGCTTACTACCTTCTACGAATTTATGATCATGTTTCAAAGTTCAGTATTTTTCGAATCGATATTTAGACGTAAATCATTTTTATCGTACGAACATCATATTTTAGTTTGCTCTTACATTCTGATTTCCATCATAACTACAAACTGCCCTTATAGATTCGCTTTAACTGCATCTTGCTTGATCACAAGTTAAAGTGATTTACGAATCGACTTTTCTACCGAAATCACTCTTATTGTACAAACGCGGTTTTAATTGTCGAAAGTTTTCCGCTGTACTAATTCACCCCCCCCCCTCTTAGTGCTCTTGATCCTAACAGTTTGAAATTATGCATGTTATATATTGAAGACTTGAAACTATATTTTGGTATCATACATACCCAAGTAATATTGATTTAAAAATTTATTGATTTAGTATCATGCCCAACGTGATAATTATGATGACTTAGCATTTCTTACAAGAAAACTTTATGGGTTAAGATTTATTTTTTATCCAAATCATGATATTGATTTCTTGATGTTTGTTACATAATATTTTTCTATGATTTAAGATCTTGTTTTTGAACTCTCATGTTTCTTTTTGTTATTTACTAAAAGAGAGATTTGTCAAAATAAATCATGTTCTTTAGTATACATGACTTAATCCTTCATGATCTTTGATATTATATCTTTCATGACATGATTTCTTTGTATTTATGGTTTATATGCCTTGTAACGATTGAAATATTTTGTACTATTGTATCTTTCCCTTTCCTTGTGATAATGACATAGGGGGAGAAAAACTTACTAGCTTTATCATTGTAAAGAAAAATAAAATTATTGCTAGTGTGCACATCTCAAAAGAGAACCAAAATTTGCTAGCTTACACAATTCAAGAAAAAGCAAAATTGTTAGCTTGTATGTTCGAAAATGATATAAAACTTGCTAAATTTGCTAGCTTGAACATTGCAAAGGAAGCAAAAATTGCTAGCTTGCATATCTCAAAAGAGAAACAAAAAGTACTATCTTGCCTATCTTTAAATTTGTCCATCGCAAGAAGCAAAGGATTGCTAAACTTACACATCTCTAAAACTTGCTAGCTTACATATTCTAACTTGTTATCCTACTAGCTTGTATATCTAAAAATTTACTAGTTGTATTTCTCCTTTTTGTTGATGACAAAAGGGAAGAAGGTATGATGATAATCATGTATATTATGCCTAAAATGATAATTTAAAATTATGTATGATGATCATGCATGTAATGATGATTTTGAAAATATACATTATGTTTTGGAATGATGTATGCAATACTCATGATTTTATTATGATAATGTATATGATGTATTGCATATGATATGATTAAAAGAGTTTAAACTTGGACTAAAAGGTCATCATTTATTTGAATGATGCCTTATTTAAATATGATATATTGATAGGGGGATTGATTTAGGCTCATTGGGAGGCCCATCTAATGACCCAAAAGTTGGGTCAGGTGGTGGCACCACTAGAACAAGCGGTAGAACCGCTTGTGAGTTAGAAAACTCAAACAACCTAGTCTCCAAGGTTGTTAGGCGGTGGTACCATAAGACTGGGTAGTGGTACCACCCAGTGTCAGGTTGCAAGCAGTGGTACCACCTGTACCTGGAAGATCTGGAAATTTAAATTTTTGGCTCCATTTTTGAAACCATTTGGGGTTTATAAATACCCCACTTGGGAAGCAAGAAAGGAGCAAGAATTTTTGAGGAAAAAACTGAGTAAACTTTGCTAAAACTTTGAGTTCCCTCCTCCTAGTGCTTAGAGTTAGTCCTAAGGGAGGTGTGTGAGGGAATAGTTATAAAAGAGTGACTTGTAAAGGTTATCTCCTAAACCCATGAAAATGAGAAAGTACTGTAAAGAGGTGGTTGATCTTTGCCTATTGAAGGAAGACATTTAGTGGACTTCGGTAACCTCAATGGAGGAGGAATCAGAAGTGGATGTAGGTCACTACGACCAAACCACTATAAATTCCGATGTGTTCTTTCCTTATTGCTTATTCTCTTTACTGCATTCTACTTTACTTCATTGCAAACTATACAATACCCTCTTCTCTATTCACTTGCAAACTTATATGAGTCAAACAAAATATTTTCATCGAAATCAGTTTTTATCGTACGAAGATTTTCAAACCGACGTAATTTTTTCATAACACTAATTCACCCCCCCTCTTAGTGTCGTTCTTGATCCTAACAGACACAATCTTTAAGATTGTATCAGGCGGTGGTACCACCAGACTGGGCAGTGGTACCGCCTAGTGTTAATATGTCAAGCAGTGGTATCACCCAATGTTAGACTAGCAAGCGGTGGTACTGCCCAGTATTGGCGGTGGTACTGCCTAGTACTGGCGATGGTAAAAAAGGAAAGAATCCATTTGGGGCCTATAAAAACTCCACTCATCCCTGTTTGGAAAACACATCAATTGAGAGTAAAAAGGAAAGAAAACTCTGTTATAATCTTGTGAGAATTCTCCTCCTCTAGTCTAAGTATTGATTTCTATTTAAGAGAGGAGTGAGTGGGGATATAAAAGTTCTCTCTAGAGCCTATCAAAAGCAAAACAGAGTTATAAGGGTAGTTGGTCTTCGTCGATTGAAGGAAGACCATTAGTGGATGCTGGTGGCCTCGATGGAAGAGGAATCAAGAGTAGACATAGGTCATGACGACCGAACCACTATAAACCTTTGTTTGCATTTCCTTCATGCTTTTTCTTTATATTGCAAACTGATTTCTTAATCTCACTATGCTTTCATACTTTTTAAAGTTAATATCTTTCCGATAATGATTTTATCAAACAAGAAGAATTCTCAAATTGTTATTTTTATCGTACGCACTAATTCACCCTCCTCTTAGTGCCAACTTGATCCTAACAATTGGTATCAGAGCCATGTTTTTTCTCATTTGGTTTAATACCCAAGATAAATGACTCTTTTCAGCTTTCAAGAGGGTCACTCTTTCATTCGTCCTCCTATGTTCAATAGGACGGACTACACATATTGGAAAACTCGAATGAGAGTTTTCTTGCTTTCTTTGAACTTTGATTTATGGAATATTGTTGAACTTAATTTTCAAACCCCCTCTAAACCTATGAATGAATGGAATGATTTTGAGAAAAAAAATCATTTTGTTTGAATGCCAAAGCTATGAATGATTTGTTTTATGCTTTGGATAAAAATGAATTCAATCAAGTTTTTATTTGTGTAACGGCTTATGAAATTTGGCAAACTCTTGAAATAACACACGAAGGTACTAGTAGAGTTAAAGATTCGAAAATTAATCTTTTGATGCATGATTTTGAATTATTTTGAATGAAGCCAAGCGAATCTATTGTTGATATGTACACCCATTTTATAGACGTTGTCAATAGTTTAAAAACACTTGATAAAAGTTTTTGTAACCTTAAAATTGTGAACAAAATTTTATGATCTTTTCCTAAAATTTGAGATCCTAAAGTAACAGCTATTCAAGAATCAAAGAACTTGAATCATTTTTCGATTGAAGAATTTATTGGGTCTTTGATGACCTATGAAATGACGTGCAAGACACATGATGAACTTGATGAACATGAGAACAACCTTCCAAAGAATAGAAAGGATTTGGTACTTAGAACTCAAGAAGACTACTCGAACGAAAGCTTAAGTGATGATGACTTTGAACTCTTAACAATAAAGCTTAAAAAGTTCATGAAACAAGAATCAAAGAATAAAAATAAATTTAAAAAGAATACAACTACTTGCTATAAACACAAGAAGCCAGGGCACTCCAAAGATGAGTATATAAAACTGAAGAAGAAGTTGCCAAAGAAAAAAGAAGTACTTAAGGATGAATTAAGCGCATATGAAGATGAGAAGCAAACCAATAAAGATGAGATGACCTTTCACAATGAAGTATGCAACTCATCTGAAATGTATTTACTTTACCATGAAATTACTTAGTGCTTTCATGCTTTAATGAATTAGTTTTAAAAATATATATATTTTATCATGATAAGTACATATTTTATGATAAAAGAATAAAAATGTTAAAATTAAATGTAATGCTTGTACACCAAAAAAGATTAATTCTATGTATGTTTTAAAAAGTAATATTATATATCTTGATGATTTCCATATTACTTTTTAATTTTAAACGATGATGCATATTTTGATTTGACATAAAAAACTTGGACATGCTTACATGAAATCAAATTACTTAAATTGAAACAAAAAGGGGAGAATGCATGTTTCTTGAAAATATCTCTAAAGCTTTTCAATTTTTCAACAAGTAATTCTTAGTGATGAATTTATTTTATGTTATCTCTTGAATTAAGAAAAGTGATTTTGATGATAAGTTTGGATTTGACAAATTGAATTTGAATGAAAATTTTCCAACCGAATCATGAACTTTCTTTTAATTTCTCTACTTGAGCTATCTTTTATGAGAATCAAAATATTTTCTATCTTTGATTATTCCTTCTTATCATTTACTAAAGAAGAGTCATATGCAAACAAATTATAACCTTGAAAATGGTTTGTAATGGTTTGAAATTGTGCATATTATACATTGAAGATTTGAAATCATATTTTGGTATCATGCATACCTAAGTAATGATGATTTAAAAATTTATTGATTTGGTATCATGCCCAAAGTGATAATGATGATGACTTGGTATTTTTTACAAGAAAATTTTATGGATTGAGATTTATTTTATTTTATTCAAATCATGATCTTGATTTCTCAATATTTGATACTAAAGATCTTTCTATGAATCAAGATCTTGTTTTTGAACTCTCATGGTTCTTTTTGCTATTTACTAAAAAGGAGAATTATTTAAATGAATCATGAATTTTCTTGTAAATTCTTGGAATTATAACATGAGATTTTTTATGAATCAATATCATTTACTATGATTCTTCTTTTCACTATTTGAGTCATCCAAAAAGAATAATAATTTTTCTCTTGATTTTTCGATATTTAGAATTTAAAATTTGATTCATGACTCCCTTGTATTCATGAAGAGTATATCTCATCACTCAATTAATTTTTCTTGATATTCTTCATGTGATGATATGAAATTATGTATGAAATACTCATGATATTATATTGATGCATACAAATGAGAAGTTATGATTATGCATAGTAGGATGTAATGTAATTTGACATTTTGATACCATTATGATTTGAAATATTTATGATTTGGAATGATGCATGCAATACTTATGATTTTTTGATGAAATGATGTGAAAGTCAACAACTATCATTTTCTCTAAAATTATACCTTATTTCAATATGCCATATTGAAATAAGATTGATAATTTATCTTTGTCATGATTTGAAAATTGATGTAAAGGGAAAATAATTACAAAATTATATTCTTCCCTTCTTTTTGACAATGACAAAGGGGAGAAAAATTGCTAGATTGCATGTTCAAAACTTGCTATATGTTAGGATCAAGAGCACTAAGAGGGGGGGTGAATTAGTACAGCAAAAAACTTTTATTGGATCAAAAAGTCTTCATACGAAAATTGTTTCGAAAAGATCTTTAACTTGAGAGCAAACGAAAGTATAGTTGATGTAAAGCAACAAAGGCAGTTTGCAGTTAAGATAAAGAGCATGATGTAAATGCAAACCGAGATTTAGAGTGGTTTGGTTAATCTTGACCTACATCTACTTTTTGCTTCCTCCTCTGACGAGGTCACCGATGTCCACTAAAGGCCTTCCTTCAATAGGCGAAGACTAATCACCCTTTTACAGCTTTTCTCCTTTTGACGGGCTTAGGAGACAACCCTTACAAGTTTTCACACCTCTCTTGAATGATCAAGACTTAGAAAGAAAAGAGGGAGAGGAACTCTAGCCTTTTACAACACTTTTAAGCTCTCAAATATTCAGAATAAAAGCAAGCTTTCGGTGCCCTTTCATGCAGGAAAGGGTGGGGTTTATATAGGCCCTAATCAGTTTGAATTCAGAGCTCAAAAGTGTCCATTCCCATATTTCCGGGGTTCTGACAGTACCATCACCATAATTGGGCAGTACTACCGCCTGTCATCTGTCACTAAGCAGTATTACCACTCAATCTAGGTGGTACTACTGCCTGACATCGCTCGAAGATCGAGCTCAGGCAGTACCACCGCTTGATAGGGGTGGTACCACTGTTGGCAGTAATAACGGCCGGCGGTACCACCACCTGATAGGGGCGGTACTACTGCCCATAACTCCTGGGAGACCGAGTCTCCTGGGCGGTACCTATGTCTTCGATAGATGATAAAGGAGCTTGCTCAATTGGGTGTGATTCCTCAAAGGGACCAGTTGGAGGAGATTGATTACCCCTAAAGATTGGTGTTTCTAGTTTTGGTTCAGGTTGAGGGGGATCGGTTCTTCTAGGTATTCTAACCCACATACTATTTCTAAATATACATCTCATTCGACGAAATAGATTTTTATTTATGATGCTAAATCTATATACCTTTATAACCTCTTTGTCGGGTGGTATTGCAATATCGTAGGTATATGGAAGCATATGGAAGTATATGGAAGCATCATGTCCTTTTTAGATATCTCTATCATGTTTTGTTGGATAAGGTAACCAAAACAGTTGTTAAATCCTTTCATGATCCAATACATGGTTCCTAGTTTAATCTGACTTACTTCATCATGATGGTATTGTTTAGGAAGAATGATACTAATTAGGATATGATGAAGTATTTTGATATTTAATGGTAATAGATGTTCACAGCTTTTAGGAAGTACCATTAAGTTGGGATTACCGAAAATTATTCATAAGGCATCAACATATGTGGTCCCAACCGTTTCATCATCCCATTGTCCTCTAAAATTACAATCTCTATCTTTTAGAGGGATGCCTATGATGTCGCAAAGGGATCTATCCGTAATGGATATGTGATGTCCTAGAAGATAAGTAGACACCCTTTCTTCTTCATCTACATATAGATTGTTATAAAATAACCTAACAAGTCTAGGGTAGATGGGTTCACTTATTTGTAGGATTGGGAGAAGATCTAGATTTGTAAACCATTGAATTGACTCTAAATTACTTAGTTCATTTAGATCAACATACTTTCCCTTATGAATATTTCTAAATTCTATGAAAGCAAATTTTTGGACATATAGATTTGAATCAAAAAGTGTGGAATCAAAGTTTTCTTCTAATCTCCTCTTTCCTTTGTCCCTAGAGGATCTTCTAGAACCCATAAATACTGCTATTTAGGAAGATAAATAATGAGCAAGAGTAGATCAAACAAAAGAGAAATCAAAGGGTTTTTTGAGAATACCTTAGTTGAGATCTTCAAGAGGAAGTAGGATTGATTCTTGATCTTGCAGGAAATAGGCAGTTTTTGGGTAGCTAAAGGGGAGGAATGGAGTTGGATGAGAGTTTAGAGCTGCAAGGAGGAGAAGAGAATGAGTTGGGGTCGGTTCTACCTCTGGCCCTAGCTCGGGTTTAAAAAGAGGCAGGTTGCGGGCGGTGGCACCGCTGGCTAGTCGGTGCAACCGCCTGCCACACGTGACAACCGGCGGTGCTACCGCTAGTTGGGCGGTGCCACCGCCTATAAGTAGTGAGCACTGCTTTCAGGGCTGTGTGGGTTGATGTGGGTGTTTTCAATTTGAAGAGAGTTTTTATTTATAGAGCAGCCAACCTTAATTATGTAAAAGTTTCCATCACAAGATGAGAAAATTTTGTAAGTTTATGATAAATCTTGTGAAATGCATACTCTACTCAAATGTGTTTATGATAGAGTTTTCAATATGTTCATGACTTGTCATGCAAGCTTGTAAGCCTTGCTGGTTCATGATTTGTATGCAGACTTAGCTTGTAAGTCGTATGTTCGTGATCTTGTAAGATATAGTTGGATTCGGAAAAATTTGAAAAAGAAATGTATCCGATGAATTCGGAATTCCACAGGATGTGTGAAGGGGAAATCATGAGTTTCAAAATTTGAGGGATCAAATAGGATTGTATCAGTATCATTTTGTAATTGATAGTTTTAATTTTACTAATCATCTTTTTGTCATTTTAGCTAGAGAGTGTTATGAGTCATTTTGGATCTCTTAGTCATAGATTTTGAGCATCAACTATCAAGGTACCATCTCTTGCTCCTAGCTTGTGGTGATTTATGTTTCTACAAAAAAGGATGATTTTTAGGTACCCATTTAATCTTGGGTGCCTTAAAAACCGATCTAAATTGTTTATCATGTTGCATGGAATTTATTACGGTTCCTTTAGGAATCCAAATCAATTTGTTAGGACTAATCTTCTTGAATGGAAAATGATAAGTTCTATGTCTATATTTGTAACAAAAGTTACACTTGTTTTAGTGCGAAACATTTAAGAGAGGGCCTTTAATGAAAGTGGTTGGATTTTGGTGAGAGCTTCTCACAAATCCGATTCTACTTCTTTTAGGAACGTGACCCTTATCGGTAAAGATCATGTTTAAGGACTTGCTACCAACCTCAAATTTCTTCAAAGTGTCCTTGAGTAGCAAGTTCTCCTTTTGGAGTACTTCTAAGTTATGACATTTCATACATGGAACTAAACTATCATTATGTTTAATTTTTAATTTATCAAAATTACTAATAAGAATATCATGCTCCTTTTTTAATAATTTATATTTTTATTAATTATTTTGCATTCATCAAATAAATCATGGAAAGCAGTTAACAATTCATCAAATGATAAATCTGCATCAATTAAATTTGATACCTCCTCTCCAATGGCCATGAGTGCATAATGAGCAACTTGCTCGGTGTTGGATTCCTCTTCTTCAGATGTGCTTGAGTCATCCCATATTGCTTTGAGCGCCTTCTTCTTTGGTGTTCTCTTCTTGGCTTGGGGACAATCACTTTTATAGTGTCCTAGCTTCTTGTATTCGTAGTAAATAACTTGGTCATTTTTGGATTCAAATTTATTCTTGGTGTCATTTTTAAATTTGTTTCTTTTAATAAATTTTTTAAATTTCTATGTTAGAAGTGCCAAGTCATCATTAAAGTCCTCATCACTTGAGTTTTCTCTCAAGTGGTCTTTTTGAGTTCTAAGTGTCATATCCTTTTTGTTCTTTGGAAGGGTGTCCTCATGCTCTTCATGAGCTTTGCAAGTCATTTCGTAGGTCATTAATGACCCGATTAATTTTTCAAGAGAGAAGTTGTTTAAATCTTTAGCCTCTTGAATAGCAGTGACTTTAGGGTCCCAACTCTTTTGGAAGGGATCTTAGAATTTTATTAACGAGCTCAAAATCTGAAAAACTTTTACCAAGTCCTTTTAGACCATTGACGACATCCATGAAACAGGTGTACATGTCGCCTATGGTCTCATTCGGTTTCATTCAAAAAAGTTCATAAGAATGTACTAAAAGATTGATTTTTGACTCTTTCACTCTACTCGTGCCTTCATGAGTCACTTAGAGTGTATGCCAAATATCAAATGTAGTTTCACAAATTGAACCACGATTGAACTCGCTTTTATAAAGTGCACAAAATAAGGCATTCATAGTCTTTGCATTTAGAGCAAAAGTCTTCTTCTCCAATTCATTCCAATTGATCATTAGAAGAGAAGACTTTGAAAATCCATTTTCAATAATATTCCAAAGTTCAAAATCCATGGAAATAAGGAAGATCCTCATTCGAGTCTTCCAATAGGTGTAGTCCGTCCTATTGAACATGGGCGGACATATAATAGAGTGATCCTCTTGGTTCCCAGCATATGCCATCTCTCTTAGGTTTTAATCCAACTGAGAGTGAACCCACTCTGATACCAATTGTTAGGATTAAGAGCACTAAGGGGGTGAATTAGTGCAGCAAAAAACTTTTGTCGGTTCAAAAAAACTTTGTATGAAAATTCTTTCGGAAAGATCTTTAACTTGAGAGCAAATGGAAGTATAGTTGATATAAAGCAATGGAGGCAATTTGCAATTAAGATAAAGAGCAAAATGTAAATGCAAACTGAGATTTAGAGTGGTTCGGTCAATCTTGACCTACATCCACTTTTGGCTTCCTCCTCCGATGAGGTCATCGACGTCCACTAGAGGCCTTCCTTCAATAGGCGAAGGCCAACCGCTCTTTTACAACTTTTCTCCTTTTGACGGGCTTAGGAGACAACCCTTACAAGTTTTCACTCCTCTCTTGAATAATCAAGACTTAGAAAGAAAAGAGGGAGAGGAACTCTAGCCTTTTACAAAACTTTTAAGCTCTCAAATACTCAGAATAAAAGTAAGCTTTCAGTGCCCTTTTATGTAGGAAAGGGTGGGGTTTATATAAGCCCCAATCAGTTTGAATTCGAAGCTTAAAAGTGTCCATTCCCAGATTTTCGAGGTCTTGGTGGTACCATCACCATAATTGGGTAGTACTACCACCTGTCATCTATCACTGAGCGGTACTACCGCTCAGTCTGGGTAGTACTATTGCTTGACATCGCTCGGAGATCGAGCTCAAGCGGTACCACCGCTTGACAGGGGTGTCGGTAGTAATAACTACCGGTGGTACCACCGCTTGATAGGGGCGGTACTATCACCCAGAACTCATGGGAGACTGAGTCTCCTGGGTGGTGCCACCGTCGGCCAAGAATTCTAGGTCAGAATGGGCTGATCCATTCAGCCCAATTTGGGTCTGCTAAGGGCCCAGTTGGCCCCCAGATTAACTTAATGGGATCACCTCTCAATCCTAACTTAATCTATATGCTAACTACGATAATTAAGACATCAATACTGTAGATCGTGTTCCGGTGTGTCAATCGCTTCTTCCGGCGAGCTTCTGGCGAACATCCGACGAACCCTTGGCGATACTCTGGCAGAATCCCGGTAAACTCCTAGACTTGCGATGATCCTCTTGGCGAGTTCCAACGAGCTTCTTTGGCAAGCTCTTGGACTTCTTGGATTATTTCCGCAGAACCTCCGACGATCGTCCGGACTTCCGATGAACTCTCGAACCCCCAACGTGATCTTTGTCTTGACTTCGGCTAAACACCTGCTGCATGTCTTACTGCCATCGTAGTTAATCTGCACACTTATCTCAATATACTGATTAGATAACTAAATGACAATTGACTTCATCATCAAAATTCGAGATTCAACACTATTTTACTAGCTTGCATATCTCAAAATTGATAGTCGCACTTCTCCTTTTTGTTGATGATAAAAGAGGAGAAGATATGATTATGATGTATAAGTTATGATGATAATCATGCATGAGATGATGTTCTTAGATGTTTTGATTATGCATGATTTTATGTTGCATGCAATGATATGATTGGTTCCTTCAGTATTCATGTTGCATTTAATGGTAAAATACTTATAATTCTATAAATTATAAAATTCTATCAATATGTCATATTGATAGGGGGAGTTTAGTTAAACTTCGTCATCAAAAAGGTTGAGATTATTGAATCTCATATTTTGATAATAAAATCAATTGATGAGTTAGTGATCTAATCTGCGTTTTGAGTGATGCAAGACTAGCTTCGATCAAGGAGAGACAAATTGATTAAAGTAGGAGGAATTAGACGTTGGGTTGGAGTGAACATGTTAGATGATTGGACATCAGGCTAGAGGATCGGTCGACATGTCGGCAGAAGGCTTTGTGCCATAAGTTCGAGCATTGGGCCAAGAAGATCAGACATTGCGCCAAGAAGATCGAATGTTACGGGAAGACAACAAGCCAATTGGGTAATATGCTGAAGGAGAGGATGATGCACCGAAGGATCAGACGAAACGCCGAATGAACCAATGACATGCCGGACAACATAGAATTCATGATTGTAATAATTTGTCTAGATTGAGTTAGTTTAAGTTTAATTGAGTCTGTATTGGGGTGAAACAATGCCAACTCAATTAGGGGCCAATTAGGCCTGAATAAAGACTGAATTGGGCTTATTATTTGGCCTATTCAGTGTCCTATAGTAGGGTCTGGCGATGGTACCGCCCATACACAATCTTCAAGATTATATCAAGTGGTGGTACCACCAGATTGGGCAGTGGTATCTGCTAGTCATAGGTGCCCAACAAGCCAATCACGTGAGTGATGGCACGTGTGACTTAATATAGAATCTTTTTGCTGATTATATTTTGGCATATATCACTTTATAACTATTGCATAAATGCATACATATATTGTGATGTCCTTGGATTTGTGCAATGGGAATCGGATCGTGATGAGATCACGATAGTGAGATCGATTCACCTTTAAACACATATCCTAAATAATCCCGGTCATAGGTTACTCGAGAGGGATATTGTGATAACCGGACAGACTGGTGTGTTGTATACCCGTCCATATGATGGATGCAGTTGGTCTCATAGTTGCTTGTGTAGGGACACTAGGGATACAGTACAAGTGCTCATTGGAGAATGAGTTCACTTATTGATCCGCTTACGGAATGTTGGATGGTTGATGATGTCTTATTATCAGACAGTGATTCCATAGTCCTACTGGTGTATCTGGTCCTTAGACTTGAGATACCAAGGATGTCCCGTATGAGTGCTCCACTCTTTGATACCAGACTTATAGGTTTGGCTGTCCTAGATCTAGTACAGTTGGTCATTGGGAGTGGTAGTCGACCTTACGAGGGCTATTGAGTGTCGATAGAGGATCATCCACTCTCGGCGTCATGAGAGGAATATCCCATGTGTTCTTGCTCAGATAAATCCCTGGCCAGGGTCATTCGGGTTGAGAGAGAAAGAGTTCTCCGGGAGAATCCGATTAGAGCGAGACTCGAGAAGAAACCGTGTGAGTCTGACAACACCATGCTCGATATACGGTCTCTGGTATATTAGATGAATGAGGGACTATAGGTACACGGTAACTGAGGACATACAGGTCCAATGGATTGGATTCCCCTGTATCGTCTGGGGACTACGGCGTAGTGGCCTAGTACGTCTGTAGTCGATGAGTCGAGTGAATTATTACAGAGATAATAATTCACTGAGTTAGAAGGAGTTCTGACAGGTATGACTCACAGCCAGCTCGATATTGGGCCTAGAGGGTCACACACATATGGTAGGCATTGCGATGAATAGAGGTTCAGATATGAGATATCCGACGGAGCCCTTGTCTTATTAGATGCAGATCCAATACCCACTAGAGGAGGACCCATTAGGGTTTGACAGGGGACCTCTATAAATAGGAGGGATTTAGAGCCCCATGGGCTAGAGAGCTTTTGTTTGCCTTTTCCTATTCTCCTCTCCATCTCCACCTCAGAGTAGGTCTGGAGTTTTGAGGAGCGTCGTCGCAACCCTGCTGTGTGGATCACCGCTAGAGAGGTGGACGCTTGACCTCCTTCACCCTCTCTTAAGGATATGCAAGGAAACAGGGATATACGATCTCCCTAGGTAACACAATCTACTCTATATGCAGTTTCATGTTTCGCGAATTTTTGCGTACCAATCTTCACACGACGACAAACATCTCTTTGGGAATCGAGGATTTTGTTTTTCTTGTTCTTCCGCTACGCATATGATGTTGCCCCCTAGGATTTCCCAACAAGGTCAAGGGCATCAGCACTACCCTATTCGGTGCTGCTATTATGATGTGAGTCGGTGGCAGCGCTATGGGAATGAAGGCCCAATTTAGTGATGTTGCTATGATGCCAGTCGGTGGTAGCACTATGGGAGTGAAGGGTTGCCAGGATGCCGATGAAGCCCTGGGCGCTGAGAGGCTGGGAGGCAGTGATGGTGGCACAGTTGGGAGCAATGTCACCGAGGGCTCGCTATGGTCATTGCTATCGAGGGCTAGGAGGTAGTGATGCTCATGGTAGTTGCTACATGGAGAGATCACTATTGTTGAGGGCTGGGAGGCAGCGATAGTGGTGCGGCTAGGAGTAGTGCCACTGAGGGCTCGCTACGATCGTTGGAGGCAATCACGTGGTTGCAGCGGGACGGGACACTGGCGACCACATGGCTGGGATGGGCACTGATGATCCTGGTCGAGAGCGACAAGGAGTGGTACACTAGCTAATAGGGAAGAAAAAGGTTGTTGGAGCACCGAGGGTCCCTACGAAAACCCTAGCCTTTGTGCGACGATGTTGGGAAACCGCGGTGATCGTGCTACTGGTTAGCAGTGGGAGGCCGAGCGATCACGAGTGGTCAAGGGCTGAGGCTACGGCGGCTGCTGTCGATGCCGATGATGAAGAAGGAAGCTAGAGTAATTGGAAGGCACATTATTCGAAGGAGATGCTGACAGTGCCATCTTTGGCGGAGGCGTGGCTAAGGAGAGATGGCGTCAGAGGGGGTGAAGGTGATGGTCCTAGTGAAGTCGCTATTAAAGTGCGACTACAGCGGAAAAGGGATGAGGTGTGAAAATTGCAAATCAATGGGCTGGGAAAGCGCGATGCTTGGTTATGTGATGACGATCTCTTTCTTCGATCTTCACACTATAGGGAAATCTAGGAGCGATATCACATGCGCAACGGTAGAACAGAAAATAAAATACCCAAATTCCTCAATGATGTGTTCGTCGTCTGTGAAGATTGGTATGCAAAATCTACATAAATGAAAACTATATATATGAAAGATTATATTTTACCTAGAGAGATTGTATATCTCTGAATTCCTATAGATCTAAAAGAGATGATGAAGGAAGTTAAGCGCCCTTCTCTCTAGCGATGATCCACACAATAGGGCTATGGCGACGCTCCTCAAATCTCCAGGCCTGCTATCTGAGGAGGAGAAGGGGGGAAGAGAATAGGATATAACAATCAAGAGAAGCTCTAGCCTATGAACCTTTGTTTCCCTTCTGTTTATAGAGGCCCCCTATCAACTTAACCCTAATTGATCTTACCCTATTAGGTACTGGATTTCCATCCAACTACCCAAGCCTCTTAGATTTATAGATCTCTATCAAATAATCTCTCATTGGCTCTTATTGGATCTCAACCATAGGATCCAATAATTCAGGAGCTTATTGGATATCCAATAAGATAGGGGCTCTGGCAGATATCTCATATCCGAACCTCTACTCGTCGCAATGCCTACCATATGTGTGTGACAATCTAGGCCCAATATCAAGCTGGTCGTGAGTCATACTTATCAAAACTTCTTCTAGCTCAGTGAATTATTTTCTCTATAATAATTCACTCGACTAATCGATTGCGGACGTACTAGGCCACTATATTGTAGTCCCCCGATGATACAAGGGAATCCAATCCATTAGACCTATTTGTGCACAATTATCATGTACCTATAGTCCCTCATCCATCTAATACTCTAGAGACCGTATACCGGGCATGGTGTTGTTAAACCCATACGGTTTATGCTCGAGTCTCGCTCTAATCGGATTCTCTTAGAGAACTCTTTCTCTCTTAATCCGAATGACTCTAGCCAGATATTTGTCTGAGTAAGAACACATAAGATATTCCTCTCATGACACTGAGAGCGGATAATCCTCTATCGACACTCAATAGTCCTTGTAAAGTTGGTCGTTAGTCCTGATGACCGACTGTCCTATATTTGGAACTTTCAAACCTATAAATTTGGTATAAAAAAGTGGAGTACTCATACATGACATCCTTTGGTGTCTCAAGACTAAGGACCAGGTACACCACTGGGATAACGGAATCACTGTCTGACAATGGGAGCGCTATCACCTTTTTGGTGTTATATGAGGATGACATCCTAATCATTGGGAATGACGTAGGAATGCTATCCGTAGTAAAGGCTTGGTTATCTAGACACTTCTCCATGAATGACTTAGGGGAACCATCCTATATCTTGGGGATTCAGATCTATAGAGACAGATCCAAGAGGATGCTTAACTTGTCCTAGTCCAGGTACATAGAAACCATTATCAAAAGGTTTGGCATGGAAAATTTCAAGAGAGGTCTCAGACCGATGAGACATGGGATATCGCTTTCTAGGAGTATGTCCCCAAAGAATCCAGAAGAAAGGGCAAACATGGATATGATACCTTATGCCTCAGCGATAGGGTCTATCATGTATGTCATGCTATATACTAGGCATGATATAGCGCATGCTCTGAGTGTCACGAGAAGGTATCAGGCGGATCCAAGCTTGGAGTACTAGAAAGCAGTAAAGTATATCCTTAAGTACTTGAGAAAGATTAAGGATCTTTTACTAGTATATGGAGGTAGTAGCCTTAGGGTTGAAGGCTACACGGACTCAAGTTTTCAGTCTAATGTCGATGATAGCAAGTCGAATTCGGGGTATGTGTACACATTGAATAGAGGAGCAATGTGCTGGAAGAGTTCCAAGCAAGATACTACTACTGACTCGACCATAGAGGTGGAGTACATTACTACAACAAAGGCAGCAAAGGAGAGAGTTTGGATGAAGAAGTTCATCACAGATCTAGGAGTTGTGCTGGGTAGCGAGGGATCGATTTCCTTATATTACGATAACAACAGGGCGATTGCTCAAGTGAAGAAACCCAGGTCTCATCAGAAATCTAAGCATGTTATGAGGAGGTTCCACCTGATCAGAGAGATCGTAACCTGAGGAGATGTAGTAGTGGAAAGAGTTCCATCTGAAGATAACATTGCAGATCTACTAACAAAGCCGTTGTCTCAAATTATCTTTGAACGTCATAGGGGTCTGATGGGGATCAGACACATAGGTGATTGGCTTTAGGTCAAGTGGGAGATTGCTAGTCATAGGTGCCCAATAAGCCAATCACGTGAGTGATGGCATGTGTGACTTGACACGGAATCTTTTTGCTTATTA
Source organism: Musa schizocarpa (assembly GCA_900464855.2). Lineage (NCBI taxonomy): Eukaryota > Viridiplantae > Streptophyta > Magnoliopsida > Zingiberales > Musaceae > Musa > Musa schizocarpa. The sequence goes on along the minus strand of LS990923.1, from coordinate 18,957,404 downwards.
TATTTTGACATTTATCACTTTATATTAACTATTACATATATGCATGTATATATTATGATGTCATTGGATTTGTGCAATGGGAATCGAATCATGATGAGATCATGATAATGAGATCGATTCACCTTTAAACACAGATCCTAAATAATTCCGGTCATAGGTTACTCGAGAGGGACATTGTGATAACGGGATAGACTAGTGTGCTGTATACCCATCCATATGATGGATGCAGCTGGTCTCATAGCTGCTCGTGTGGGGACACTAGGGATATAGTACAGGTGCTCATTGGAGAATGAGTTCACTGATTGATCCGCTGACGAAATGCTGGATGGTTGATGATGCCTTATTGTCAAACAACGATTTCATAGTCCTAGTGGTGTATATGGTTCTTAGACTTGAGAAACCAAGGATGTCCTGTATGAGTGTTTCACTCATTGATACCAGACTTATAGGTTTGGATGTCCCAAATCTAGTGCTGGTCATGTTCGGATCAAGAGCACTAAGAGGGGGGGGGGTGAATTAGTGCAGCGGAAAACTTTCGATGATTTAAAACGACATTCGTATGATAAAAATGATTTCGATAAGAAAGCTGATTCAGAAATCACTTTAACTTATGATCAAGCGAGATGCAATTAAAGTAAAGATATAGAGATGGTTTGTAGTTAAGATAGAGAATATAATATAATTGCAAACCGAAATACGACATTCGTACGATAAAAGTAATTTCGGTATAAAAGCCAATTCGGAAGTTGCTTTAACTTAGATTAGGCGAAGTGCATTTAAAGTAAAGCTATGGAGGTAGTTTGCAGTTAAGATAGAAAACATAAAGTAAATGCAAACTGAGATTTAGAGTGGTTTGGTCAATCTTGACCTACATCCACTTTTGGCTTCCTCCTCCGATGAGGTCACCAACATCCACTAGAGGCCTTCCTTCAATAGGCGAAGGCCAACCACCCTTTTACAGTTTCACTCCTTTTGATGTGCTTAGGAGACAACCCTTATAGAATTTTTTCCTCTCTTGAAAGATAAAAACTTGGAAGAAAAGAGGGAGGAGAACTTCTAGCCTTTACAATAATTTTGAGCTCTAAAAATCACAGAGTAAGATTAGATTTTTGGTGCCCTTTCATGCGAGAAAGGGTGGGGCATATATAGGCCCCAAACTGCTTTGAATTTGGAGCTCAAAAATATCATTTCTCGGATTTCTGGGGTCCTAGCGGTAGTACCTCCTGACTGGGGCAATACAACCGCCTGGCAGCTCAGAGACTGAACCTCTGGGCGGTGCCACCGCCTGATAGGGGCAGTTGCACCGCCCAGTCTCGCTCGGAGACTGAGCCTAGGCGGTGCCACCGCCTAACTTGAGCGGTTGCACCGCCCAGCTTTCCTGGGAGACTATCTCCATTCGGACTAGAATTCCTGCTAGGCGGTGCCACCGCCTAACTTGGGCGGTTGCACTGCCCAGCTTTCCTAGGAGACCATCTCCTAGGCGGTGCCACCGCCTAGCAGAAATTTTGGTCCGAATGGGTTGATCCATTCGGCCCAATTTGGGTCTATCAAGGGCCTAATTGCCCCCAGATTAAATTAATGGGATCACCTCCCATTCCTAACTTAATCTATATGCTAACTACAATATTTCTCAAGACATTAACTGCAACTTGCTCCGGTGCGTCAATCGCTTCTTCCGGCGAGCTTCCAGCGAACATCCGACGAACCTTCGGCGATGCTCCAATGGACTTCCGACAAACTCCTGGACTTGCGACGATCCACTTGGTGAGTTCTGACGAACTTCTTTGGCAAGCTCCTAGACTTCTCGTATTTGTTCCCGCAGAACCTCCGACGACCGTCTGGACTTTCGTCGAACTCTCGAACCCCCAACGTGATCATGGTCTTGACTCCGGCGCAACTCCTGCTGCATATCTTTCTTCCTTCATAGTTAATCCTGCACACTTATCTCAACATATGGATTAGATAACAAATGACAATTGACTTCATCATCAAAATCCAAGATTCAATAATCTCCCCCTTTTTGATGATGAGAATCAATTAATAACGGAGTTAACATTAACTCCCCCTATCTATATGCCATACTTGAGATAAGTCATTCTTGAATTCAAAGCCTTTGAATTCAAGAGACATATTGATAAGTTAAGATCGTTTAACCTTATCAATACTCCCATCATGATTCCTATTATGATGTATTTCTCTGAAAATGATGTCAAGGCTTGATACCCATTTTCAGGGTTTACATTTCAAATGTGAAAGATAGCAATCGTAGCAATTCATCATATGGTAAGATATCAACATGTAAGATTGCGATGTAAGTTCTTGATATCTTAATATAATACAAACGTTTCAAGTATTTAGCAATCATAGCATTTCATCACATGGCAAGATATCAATAAGTAAAATTGCGATACAAGTTCTTGATATCTTAACATGATACAAACATGGCATAATCATAGCATCAATTTACCATATATTTCGATGCAAGCTTCTTTTGATATCTTAACATAATATGGCACTTACAGCTGTTAGGATTAAGAGCACTAAAAGGGGAGGGGGGGGGGGTGAATTAGTGCAGCGGATAAAAACATCAACTTCGTCAAATCTCTCGTATGATAAAAATCGATTCCGACGTAAAACCAATTTCAGAAACTTAGCATGAAAGCATATGTAAATGTATTGAAGACAGTAAGCTATTGAAGGGGTTTGTAGTAAGGTAATAGTAGGAAACAAAATGGAAACCAGAGAAGACGGGAGTTTATAGTGGTTTGGTCAATCGTGACCTACATCCACTCCTCCGATTCCTCTTCCATCGAGGCCACCGACATCCACTAATGATTTTCCTTTACTAGGCGAAGATCAACCTCCTTCTTACACCCCTCTTCTCCTTTTACCGGGTTTAGAAGACAACCCTTATAAGCACTCACTCTCCTCTCTAAACAGAATTCTAACACTTAGAATTTAGAGGAGAGAAACTCTAGAGATTACAGTAATGTTTTCTCTCTTTTAATCTCTCTGTGCTTGTGTGAATTAACCAGGGATGAGAGGGTATTTATAGGCCCCAAACCAGTTTGAATTTTGAGCTGAATGTTGAATCTCGTATTTTGATGATGAAACCACTTGATATGTGTTTATAATTTAAACTGCATTTTGAATGATGCAGGTCTACTTGATCAGGATTAGATAGTTAACGCAGGAGGAATTGACGTTGCGCCGGAGGAGATCACGTCAGGATATTGGACGGCAGAAGGCTTCGGACGTCAGGCATCGGGCCAAGGAGAGCGGAATTGCGCCAAGGATATCGGGATTGCGGAGGTCAACCGCCGATTGGGCAACAAGCCGCAAGAGAGGACGATGCGCTAAAGAATCGGACGAAGCGCCAACCAATGACGTGCCAGGCAACGGAATGTCGATTCGCGTTGTAATAATTGTCTAGATCGGAGTAGAGTTTTAGTTTGTGTGTGCAGGAATAACTATGATAATGAGAAAGACATAAAGTGAAACAAAGTGCGGAGTCAAGCGCGAAGGATTCATTGGGAGTTCGAGAGTTCGACAGAAGTCCGAAGGTTCGTCGGGAATGCTGCCGGAACTAGCCGAGAATGAGTAGGGCAAGCAAAGGGTTTTTTGGAAGCTCACCGAAAGGTTCGTGGGAAGTTCACGGAGCTTGCCGAGAGAGATCAGAGCTTGCCAAAGAAGCTCATTGGAACTCGCCAAGATCAAATCGTGAAGTTTAAGAGCTTGTCGGGAGTCCGCAGAATGGTTTCCGAGAGTTTATCGGAAGATCGCCGAAAGTTCGCCGGAAGCTCGTTGGAAGAAGTCTTGACTTATGGACTTTGTAATAGCTTATAAAATATCTTTAAATTCGTAGTTAGTATGTTTATTAGGGTTAGGATTAGGTATTAATCCTATAACCCAAGTAGGGGCCAATTGGGCCCGAGTTCGGACTAGTTTGGGCCAAGATTGAAGCCCAACTAGTGGGCTGAAAATACTGTAGGCGGTGGCACCGCCTGGGCTGGGCGGTGGCACTGCCCAGCACTGTCAGGGCCTGACACTAACAGGCAGTGGCACTGCCAGCATCGGGAACTCTACGAGAATTCATATTTGGAGCCCAAATTTGAATCCTCTTGAGGCCTATAAATACCCCTCAAATCTCAGCTGAGATTACTACTTTTAGAGAAGCAATTGATTGAGAGAAAAGTCTTAGAAGAGTCTTTGCTAGTCTTATTTTCAATTTGCTAGTGTTCACCTCCTTCTTTCTTGCTGAAAATCTGTAAGAGAGTGAACCGCTTGTAAAAGTTGTAAGAGGGGTATTTACCCTTCCCTTTCAAGAGATTTGCTAGTGGAAGGTGGGAGCCTCATCAAGAGGGGCCTCATAAGTGGATGTTGGTCATTTGACCCAACCAACAGAAAAAATCGGCGTGATCTCTGGTTTGCATTTACTTATTGTCATTTATATTACTACAAACCATTTACACTTTAATGCTATACTGCTTTGTCTCCGTCTTACTTATCTCTTCAAGTTAAAAGCATAATCAAAACGGTTTTAAACGAAAATGTTGCTTTTTATCATATGAAGTTTCGAAAAAGTGTTTAAATCGTGAAAAGTTTATCGACTTCACCACTGCACTAATTCACCCCTCTTAGTGCCGCTCCGATCCTAACAATTGGTATCGAGCCGGGGTATTTCTCATTTCGGATTTTCACCCAAGAGAAATGGTTCTTCATGGCTTTCAAGAGGGATTATTGGTTGTTCGTCCACCGTTGTTTAACGGATTAGACTACACTTATTGGAAAACTCGAATGAGAGTTTTCTTGATTTCTATGAATTTGGATTTATGGAATATTGTTGAAAATGATTTTCAACTTCCCTCTAAACCAATGAACGAATGGTCGGATTTGGAGGAGTATTTTTCTTTAAACGCAAAGGCTATGAATGCCTTATTTTGCGCTTTGGACAAAAATGAGTTCAATCGGGTTTTTTTGTGCGAAACGACTTTCGACATATGGCACACTCTTGAAATCACACACGAAGGCACTTCTAGAGTTAAAGATTCGAAAATCATCTTTTTAATACATGATTTCGAGCTTTTTCGAATGAAGCCGAGTGAAACCATTGTTGACATGTACACCCGTTTTACGGATGTCATCAATGGTTTACAAGCCCTTGACAAATGTTTCTCGAATTTTGAACTTGTTAGTAAGGTTTTACGATCACTTTCTAAAGCTTGGGAATCAAAAGTAATGGCAATACAAGAAACAAAAGATTTAAATATTTTTCCACTTGAAGAACTTATCGGCTCATTGATGACATATGAAATGGTACGCAATGCACACGATGAACATGATGAACAAAATCACCTTCCAACGAACAGGAAGGATTTGGAACTCCGGACAAATGAATACCACTTGAGCGATGACTCAAGTGATGAGGACAATGATGAACTTGAACTTCGAACACTAAATCTTAATAAGTTCATTAAACAAAAATCTAAAATAAACAATGAACTTGAACGGAGGAAGAGGCCAAAGAAGAGGAAGACAACCAAGGATGAATCAAAAACTTCCAAAGATGAAACGGCGAATTGGGCTTTGACTACAAGGTAAGTAACTCAACTCTTTTGAATTACTTTGAAGTTATTTGAAGTTTTTCATGAGTGCTTAATTTAGATAGTAGGAATAGAAAATAAAAAATTATTTTTCAAAAATTATATCATGTTTCTCTTTTTAGCATCTTTGAAAAATTAAAAATGTATAATGAAAAGTATATTGCTAAGGTTCTTATATGTTATGTTTTGAAATGTTGAATGAAAAGTATATTGATATGTTAGTATATTAAAAAATTATGTTCTTATATGCTAAGATTCTTAGATTTGAAACTACCCTTAATTTGTTTTCCTAATTGACAAGCATCACACACATTATCTTTGATGAACTTGATATGAGGAATTTCTCGTACAATTTCTTTGGATGATATTTGAGTGATTAGTTTCATGCTAGCATGACCTAATCTCCTATGCCAAAACCAAGCATCTTCATTCAAAACCGAGAAACACATTTCATTGCAAAGATCATTGATGTCAATGGTGTATACGTTATTATATTTTAATACAATCATAGATGTGTTTTTGTGTGGTTTTTCAATGATGCAAGCATTATATTCGAATTTGACGATATATCCTTTATCACATAATTGACTAATACTTAAGAGGTTATGTTTTAAACCATCAACTAACAAAACATCTTCAATAAAAAATTTAGATTTGTTACCTATAGTTCCTTTCCCAATGATTTTACCCATGTTGTTGTCTTTGAAGGTGACATAGCCTTCGTCTATGCTAGTGAGCTTAGAGAATTGAGATGGATCTCCGGTCATATGCCTTGAGCATCCACTATCAAGATACCATCTCTTGCTCCTAGCTTATGATAGTGTATGCCTCTACAAGAAAGGATAATTTTTAGATACCTATTTACTTTTGGGTGCCTAAAAAACTGATCTACATTGTTTATTATGTTGCATAGAGTTTATCATGGTTCCTTTAAGAACCCAAATCAGTTTGTTCGGACTATTTTTCTTGAATGGACAATGATACATTTTATGCCCATGTTTGCAACAAAAGTTGCATTTGCTTTGGTGCTAAACATATAAGATAGGGCCTTTTATGAAGGTGGTTGGATTTTGGTGAGGACTTCTCACAAATCCAATTCCACTTCTTTTGGGAACGTGACCCTTATTTGTAAGGATCATGTTCAAAGACTTGCTACCAACCTCGAATTTCTTCAAGGCGTCCATAAGTAACAAGTTCTCCTTTTGGAGAGTTTCTAGATCATGACATTTTTCACATTGAGCTAAACTATCATGATATTCAATTTTTAATTTATCAAAATTACTAACAAGACTATTATGCTTATTTTTTAGCAATTTATATTTTCTACTAATTGTTTTGCATTCATCAAATAAGTCATGGAAGGCATTTAATAATTTATCAAATGATAAATCTGCATCAATTAAATTTGTTACCTCCTCTCTGATGGCCATTAGGGCATAATGAGCAACTTGCTCGGTGTTGGACTCCTCTTCTTCGGATGCGCTCGAGTCATCCCACGTTGCTTTGAGCACCTTCTTCTTTGATGTTCTCTTCTTGGCTTGGGGACAATCACTTTTGTAGTGTCCTAGCTTTTTGCACTCGTAGCAAATAACTTGGTCCTTTTTGGGTTCAAATTTATTTTTTGTGTCATTTTTAAATTTGTTTCTCTTAATGAATTTTTTGAATTTCCTTGTTAAAAGTACCAAGTCATCGTCACTGTCCTCATCACTTGAGTTTTCTCTAAAGTTCTAAGTGTCATATCCTTCCTGTTCTTTGGAAGGATGTCTTCTTACTCTTCATGAGCCTTGTAAGTCATTTCATAGGTCATTAATGACCCGATTAGTTCTTCAATAGGGAAGTTGTTTAAATCTTTAGCCTCTTGAATAGCAGTGACTTTAGGGTCCCAACTCTTAGGAAGGGATCTTAGAATCTTATTTACGAGCTCAAAATCCGAAAAACTTTTGCTGAGTCCTTTTAGACCATTGACGACATTTGTGAAACGGGTGTACATGTCGCCAATAGTCTCGCTCGGTTTCATTCGAAAAAGTTCAAAAGAATGTATCAAAAGATTGATTTTTAACTCTTTCACTCTACTTTTTCTTCGTGAGTCACTTCGAGTGTATGCCAAATATCAAACACGGTTTCACAAACCAAAACACGTTTGAACTCATTTTTACCAAGCGCACAAAATAAGGCATTCATAGCCTTTGCATTAAGAGCGAAAGTCTTCTTCTCCAATTCATTCCAATCGATCATTGGAAGAGAAGACTTCGAAAATCTATTTTCGACAAGATTCCAAAGTTCAAAATCCATTGAAATAAGGAAGATCCTCATTCGGGTCTTCCAATAGGTGTAGTCCGTCCCATTGAACATGGGTGGACGTGTAATAGAGTGGCCCTCTTGGTTTCCGGCGTATGCCATCTCTCTTGGGTTTTAATACATTTGAGAGTTAAATTGGCTCTGATACCAATTGTTAGGATCAAGAGCACTAAGAAGGGAGGGGGTGAATAAGTGCAGCGGAAAATTTTCGACGATTTAAAACGACGTTCATACGATAAAAATGATTTCGGTAAAAAAGCCGATTCAAAAATCACTTTAACTTGTGATCAAGTAAGATACAGTTAAAGTAAAGATATAGAGACAGTTTGCAGTTAAGGTATAGAACAGAATGTAATTGCAAATCGAAATACGACATTCGTACGATAAAAGCGATTTCGGTATGAAAGCCGATTCAGAAGTTGCTTTAACTTAGATTAGGCGAAGTGCAGTTAAAGTAAAGCTATGGAGACAGTTTGCAGTTAAGATAGAGAATAGAAAGTAATTGCAAACCGAGATTTAGAGTGGTTCGGTCAATCTTGACCTACATCCACTTTTGGCTTCCTCCTCCGTTGAGGTCACCGATGTCCATTAGAGGCCTTCCTTCAATAGGCAAAGGCCAACCACCCTTTTATAGTTTCACTCCTTTTGACGGGCTTAGGAGACAACCCTTACAGAATTTCTCTCCTCTCTTGAAAGATAAAAACTTGGAAGCAAAGAGGGAGGAAAACTTATAGCCTTTACAACACTTTTGAGCTCTAAAAATCACAGAGTAAGATTGGATTTTCGGTGCCCTTTCATGTAGGAAAGGGTGGGGTATATATAGGCCTCAAACTGGTTTGAATTTGGAGCTCAAAAATGTCATTTCCTGGATTTTTGGTGTCCTAGCGATACTACCTCCTGACTAGGGCAGTACAACCGCTTGGAAGCTCAGAGATTGAGCCTCTGGGCGGTGCCACCGCCTAACAGGGGTGGTTGCACCACCTAGTCTCGCTCGGAGACTGAGCCCAGGCGGTGCCACCGCCTAACCTAGGCGGTTGCACCGCCCAGCTTTCCCAGGAGACCATCTCCTAGGCGGTGCTACCGCCGACCCTAGTGGTGCCATTGCCGACCCTAGCGGTGCCACCGCCTAGCAGGAATTTTGGTCCGAATGGGTTGATCCATTCAGCCCAATTGCCCCCAGATTAAGTTAATGGGATCACCTCTCATTCCTAACTTAATCTACATGTTAACTATGATATTTCTTAAGACATTTACTGCAACTTGCTCCGGTGCGTCAATCGCTTCTTTCGGCGAGCTTCCAGCGAACTTCCGACAAACCTTCGGCGATGCTCCGACGGACTTCTGGCAGACTCCTGGACTTGCGACGATCCACTTGGCGAGTTCCGACGAGCTTCTTTGGCAAGCTCTTGTACTTCTCGGATTTATTCCCGTAGAATCTTCGACGACCGTCCGGACTTCCGTTGAACTCTCGAACCCCCAACGTGATCATGGTCTTGACTCCGGCGTAACTCCTGCTGCATGCCTTTCTTCCTTCGTAGTTAATCCTACACACTTATCTCAACATATGGATTAGATAACAAATGACAATTAATGTCATCATCAAAATCCGAGATTCAACAGGTCATTGGGATTGGCAATCGACCTTACGAGGGCTATTGAGTATCGATAGAGGATAATCCACTCTCGGCATCATGAGAGGAATATCCTATATATTTTTGCTCAGACAAATCCCTGGCTAGGGTCATTCGGATTGAGAGAGAAAGAGTTCTCTGGAAGAATTTAATTAGAGCAAGACTCGAGAAGAAACCTTATGGGTCTGATAGCACCATACTCGATATACAGCCTATGGGATATTAGATGGATGAGGGACTATAGGCATACGGTAACTGAGGACAAACAAGTCCAATAGATTGGATTCTCCTATATCGTTTGGGGACTACGGTGTAGTGGCCTAGTACGTCCGTAGTTGATGAGTCGAGTGAATTATTATAGAGATAATAATTCCCTAAGTTAGAAGAAGTTCTGACAGGTATGACTCACGGCTAGCTCGATATTGGGCCTAGAGGGTCACACACATATGGTAGACATTACAATGAGTAGAGGTTCAGATATGAGATATCCGCCGGAGCCCCTATCTTATTAGATATCCAATAAGCTCCTGAATTATTGGATCCCATGGACGAGATCTAATAAGAGCCCATGAGAGATTATTGGATAGAGATCCACTAATCTAAAAGGCTTGGGTAATTGAATGCAGATCCAATACCCACTAGGGGAGGATCCATTAGGTTTTGACAGGGGACCTCTATAAATGGGAGGGATTCAGTGGTTCATAGGCTAGAGCCTTTGCTTGCCTCTCCTATTCTCCTCCCCCTCTCCACCTCAGAGTAGGCCTGGAGTTTTGAGGAGCATCATCGCAGCCCTACTATGTGGATCACCACTAGAGAGGAGGACGCTTGACTTCCTTCACCCTCTCCTAGAGATCTGCAAGGAAACAGGGATATACGATCTCCTTAGGTAACACAATATATTCTATATGCAATTTGTTTTATGAATTTTTGCGCACCAATCTTCACACGACGACGAACATCTTTTTGGGAAATTAGGGATTTTATTTTTTTTTCTTGTTCTTCCCCTGCGCATGTGATGTTGCCCCCAAGATTTCCCAACATGAGGGACTATAGGTATACGGTAACTTAGGATAGACATATCCAATGGATTGGATTCCCCTTTATCATTTGGGGACTACGGCGTAGTGGCCTAGTACGTCCGTAGTTGATAAGTCAAGTGAATTATTATAGAAATAATAATTCACTAAGTTAAAAGGAGTTTTTATAGGTATGACTCACGGCCAGCTCGATATTGGGCGAGCGACACCCACAATGGCGAGCGAGCACCACCCTTATGAGCGGGCATAGTGCTCACGCACAAGCAGCCTTGCCTATGGGTGGACGATAGTCCCCCGCCAATCGCCAAGGGTCCCTTCACGCAAGTGGCCTACTATAAGTGGTCGAGACCTCCCTTTGAGCTCTTGGCCAAGGCTGCAAGCAGCCTTTGGCCAACCTGCAAGGGCAGTAACAATTGCTACCCTTTCTCACCTTTTTTGTTAAAGATTTTGATGTCAAAAGCTTTTCTAAAATACAACACACATAGTTCAAAACTAATCTTTCACACGAACAACTTAGCTCTAATACCACTATAGGAAAATCTATGGGTGACATCAAATGCATAGCGGAAGAAAAGGAAACAAAAACCTTAAATTTCCCAAAAGGGTGTTTATTGTCGTGTGAAGATTGGTGTGCAAAAACTCAAAACTAGAAACCACATGTGAGATAGTGTTTTACTTAGGGAGATCGTATATCCTTAAATTTCTCCAGATATGTGGGATTGGATGAAGGAGTTCAAGTGCTCTCCTCTCTAGCGGTGATCCACACAGTAGGGCTGTGACGAAGCTCCTCAAATCATTGCACAAATTTCTATACCTACTATATGAGGAGTGTTGGGGATATAAATAGGAATAATCTTTGTATATGAATAAATACTATAAGACCATAATACGCAGCGGAATTAAATGAAACCACAATCAAATATAACACCAAGATATACGTGGAAAACCCCTTCAATATGAAGGATAAAAATTACGGGGCAAACTAGAGATAATCCACTATGAGAATAATGAATATACAAATCTCAATCTCTTGCCCTAAACCCTAGCAACAATCACAAGAGAATAACTGGGATACAAGGATCACGTCACTGCCTACAATATCTAAAACCTCCCGAAGTAATCACAGTAAGAGTCTACTATAGATTTGATCAAACCTGAGATGAGAACACTGATAGATGATTGAGAACAGCCTCTCTGCGTTGTCCTTGTCTTCTTCCCTTTCTTTCTCTTCCCTTTCTGTCTTGTTTTCCTCCTTTTCTTTGGAATCTCGTGGCTATTTTCTTCTCCCACATTGCTGCCCTATTTATGCCTTTTTCTGCCTCTAAAACGTAGCCACCATACCCCTCTTAATGTTAATTAGGGTTAGGTTAAGAGGGGGTGAGCTGTGGGCTGCCCAAGCCCACTATGGGCTGAATTTGTGGGCTGTCAGCCCAACAACCTCCCCCTTCAGCCCATAAGGGAGGCTGTCCCATGACTTCTCAATGTGAAGTCATGCCGACCAGTTGTTGGTATATCTCCTGCCTTTCTTTTGGTAAGGTCTTCATTCCATTTGGTAGTAGTACCATATCATAAGTATGGTTCTTTTGAAGAGCATCCATCTCTTCCTGCATAGCAACTAACCACTTCTCTTTCTGCTCATTTTCAACTGCTTCATGGTAACTCTCTGGTTCACCTGTATTAGTAAGCATCACATACTCATCTATAGAGTATCTTCTGAAAGGTTGACGTTGTCTAGAAGATCTTCTCAACTGAGGTTCTGCGGGAAGTTGCTCTCCAACTTCTTCTTGCTCAACATGTCATGTAAGTAGATCAACATCAGGCTCTACACTATCTTCCTACACATCTCCCCCATCACCCTGATATACTAGAGGAGTAATTGGGTCACAATCTGCTAATCCTTCTGCAGAAGTATTGGCTGGTGCCTTCTTCTTCAAATCTTTAAAAGTTTGATCCTCAAAGAAGACTACATCTTTGCTTCTAAACATCTGCTTTTCTGGATCCCAAAGCATGTAACCAAAATGATCATGTGAGTAACCAAGAAAAATACATTCTTTAGTCTTACCATCCAGCTTGGACCTCTCATTATCTGGAACATGTGCAAATGCACGACAACCGAACACTCTCAAATGCTTGTAGGAAACATCTTTCCCTGACCATACATGCTCTGCAACATCACTATCTATGGCGGTACATGGTGATAAGTTGATCACATCAACTGCAGTCCTCAAAGCCTCATCCCAAAACCTTTTGGGTAACTTAGCCTGTGAAAGCATACATCTGATCTTTTCCATGATGGTGCGGTTCATCCTGTCACGACTCAGGTTTGATGAGCTAACTAGCCAATAACTCCATTTTGGTCCTTGCAACCACGGACCAAAATGCTTAAGCGGGAGGTAACGTAGTACACTCATCAAGCCCTTATAAGCCAATCATATACATTGCCCACCGATGTGGGACTAATGGGATGTTACAATATCCTCAACTCAATTAACTTGACGTCCTCGTCAAGGCCCAATATATCCCAGATCGAACCCTAGCATAGTGCATGTGAGGATTAACTCAATGGTGGCTCCACGCCGTGATGAGTTCTCTGACTCCATCCACGGGTAGCCCTTTCCTACTCGAGCCCTCTTACCCTGCCCATATGCTAGGTCAGCTCTGATACCAAATGTCATGACCCGAGTCTGATGAGCTAATTGGCCAATAACTCCATTTTGGTCCTTGCAACCACGGACCAAAATGCTTAAGCGGAAGGTAACGTAGTACACTCATCAGGCCCTTATAAGCTAATCATACACATTGCCCACCGATGTGGGACTAATGGGATGTTACAATATCCTCAACTCATAAAAGATGTCACATCTTGGATTTTTTTTTTTTTTATCTTTCCACACATTTAGGCCAAATAGATAAACATCACTTTATTCATCATTCATAAACATTTATTATAATTCATTTATTACAATCCATTTATTCATCAAATCATAAATAGAAAAATAAACATGGTGATGTTAACTTCAAGAATCATCCAAGTGGCTCTACCTAGCGGTAGAGGAAGGTCCGCTCTCTATTGGAATCCGATTTAGTACTAGAGGGAGACTGCTCTGAAAATCAAAAACAAAGAAAATTCAGCAACGCTGAGTAGGAACCCCAAAAGTCAACTCAAAATGTATATATGATCAAAATTCAATCAATCATCCTATTGGCGTATATCAAATACCCGAAGGAGCACTCCCCCAATAGCGGATAGAGAGGCTTTACCCTACTGGATGAGTTTATGTTCTCCCAACAACGGATGGAGGCAAACTCATATCACACTCCCAACAGCGGATGGAGTGGCGTCCCACACCTACCAAAGTGGGGACACGTTCCTCCCAACAGCGGATGGAGGAACCATCTAGCCGCCACGTCTGACGGCCCGCTAATCCCCGAAGGGAATCGCCGTACTTGCTCTCGGTAGGAAATTAATATAATCTCATACTGGTCATATCCATTTCGGGATGAAATAACATATTTAAAATATCTTTTTCAAATATCATCAATATCAAGTAATATAAATTAGCCCTCAATTGATTTGAACTCTAGTTCAATTGATCCAATTAAACTCAATTTACTAGGACCTAACTGAACCGATCTCTGATCATTATTTAACTGGTCTGGAACCACCCTAGACTAGTATAATTTGGATTAGATTAGGTTCAATTTAGGTTAAACTAACTTGAATAAGTCAATCAATTTGGAATCACCCTAAATTGATCTAGACTAATCAAGCCTAGTTTAGTTCAATCAATACTTGGGCTCAAATCCAACAATAATATTGAGCTAGATTAAGTCAGCTCATCTATTAGTCATGTGCATTATACATGACTGGGCATGCATCACACAAAGCTGGCCCAGCCTTGGCCCATGGACTGGTCATATGCATCGCATGTGACCGACCATGATGGTTAGGCTGGGTTAGCCTACGGGCCAAGGCCTGATCCGTGGGTTGGGCCTGGCCTACGAGCTGGGCCTAATCTGATTAGGCCTAACCAATAGGCTGTGGCCTGACCTATGGGTTGGGCCTGGCCTGTGAGCAATTTCAATCCAAATAATATATAATTTCATACCGCAACATATATTCATTAGCAATATAAACAAAAAACATAATAACGCATTGAATGATAGACAAGAAGATAAGCTTTAAAACAAGGAAATAACATTCTAATTTGAATGGAAATCATAATACATTAAAAGACATAAACTTTAATATAATGAAATAACCTTCTAAATTCACATAAAAATCATGCTTTCAATACATATAAAATTTCAACATATTCTAGTCAAATTCTAAATCATTCAGAATAACATATTTTAAATTTTAAATTAATAAATATCACAAAAGATTTTAGATAATATATTTTAATCTAATAATATTTTAATCCAGATAAGATTAAGGATAAACAATAATATCAGGAAATATCAGATAAAACATATAAATTTTTAACATCTTTAAATCTACAATAAAAACTTAATCATGGGTCCACATTATACAAGCGATTACTTTAATGTAATAATAAAAAAAATTTAACATTTAAAGAATTGATAAATATTTTTCAAACTACAAGCTTTCAACATTCAAAGAATCAAAATAAAAACTAAAACTTTTAAATTTAAGAAAGGCAGGGAAACCTACCTCTTGTCAACATGGTATAACTCCTCGTTCCTCCCGTTGCCAAGCTCGACTAGGTGAGGAATGAAGGAGAGAAATCCCTCCCTTTAAATAGGAGGAGGTGAGCCTCTATTAAAGGAAATTTATTTTAATTTTCGTATTTATTTAATATAAATTATTTTCATTTAATATACTAACAAATATGATATCATCATATTTGGAATACTTAATAGTTATTTCCTTAATTCATATCAACAAACAAGGAAGTAGATTAAGATTTCCTTAAATTATAATAACAAGTAGGGAAAGAAAATCAAATTATAACTTAAATATTTGATGTGATTACACATCCTCTCTGCAATTGCATTATGCTGAGGTGTACTAGGAACTGTCATCTCATGTTGGATCCCATGTGACCTGCAATAGTCATTAAACAATCCTGTATACTCACCACCATTATCTGATCTTATATATTTCAATTTCCTTTCTGTCTCCCTTTCAACCCTGGCATAAAACTCTTTGAAGACATTAATCACCTGATCTTTAGTCTTCAAAGCATAGACCCAAACTTTTCTAAAAAAATCATCTATAAAAGTGATAAAATAAAGTGCACCACTTATACCAAGAACATCAACAGATCCACCAGGAGTTTTTGTCCTCAAAGGACCACATACATCTGTATAAACACGATCTAAGGCATGCATTTTTCTAGACATAGCAGGACTAGAAAATGAAACTCTATATTGTTTACCTGCCAAACAATCAATATAAGGGTTCAAATGTACACCTCTAAGGTCTGGTAATACCTCTCTCTTGGAAAGAGCTTGTAGCCCCTTCTCTCTCATGTGTCCCAGTCGCCTATGCCACAACTCCATGCTGAAGTCTTTTTCTGTAGCATTTAACTGCTCACCATAAGCTTTAGCCTGCAACCTGTACATAGTATGACATTTCTTTCCATTAGCTATAACAAGAGAACCCTTACTGAGCTTCCATTGCCCTTTGTGAAATCTGTTATCATAGTCTTCATCATCTAGCCTTCCAACTGAAATTAGATTCAGCCTCAAGTCAACCACATGCCTCACATCCTTAAGCATCAACTTGCAGCTTAGGTTAGTCTTTAAATGGATATCACCCATGCCTATGATGTCTGTTGTGCCATAGTTGCCCATCTTGACAACACCAAAATTTCCATACCTATATGTAGTAAAAAACTCCCTCCGTGGTGTAGCATGATATGAAGCACCTATGTCAATCACCCACTCAAGATCCTAACACACACAAGAAAAAATATCATCAGAATGAGATAAAATCAAATAATCACCACCCTGCATTGTAGCTGTAGTATTATCCTTTGAGTCTATAGACTCTACTTCTTTTCCCTTTTTCTTGTTCTTCTTAGGTTGCTTACATAGGTTCTTGTAATGTCCTTTCTCACCGTAGTTATAGCAAACAATATCTTTTCTTGATCTTGACTTGCTTCTACCCATGCGTGAACTGCTTCTAGACTTTGACATTCCTCTGTTCTCTGAGATAAGTGCCTATGAATCATTCTGAGATATTGTCGAACTCTTTCTTCTCAACTCCCCATTCAACAAACTACTTGTTACTTGACTCATAATAACAACACCATCTAGCGCAGAATTACTTAGGGAAACCACCAGTGTCTCCCAACTTTCTAGTAATGAACTGAGAAGTAACAATGCTTGCAACTCATCATCAGGAGATATTTTCATAGAGGATAACTGGTTACTTTGCATTTCATTCAAATGTTTAGCAATAGAAGCACCCTCTCTATATTTTAGGTTCATAAGTTTTCTGATCAAAAAAGCTTTGTTGTCAGCTGTTTTTCTTTCATAGAGACTTTCCAACTTTTTCTAAAGAGAATATGCAGAAATTTCAGTAGAAACATGGTGAAAGACACTATCAACAAGCCACTATCAAATAAATCCAATTGTTTTTTAATCTAACCTCTTCCACTCATCATCTATCATAGTTATAGGTTTTGTACTATCCCCCTGCAAAAGTCTATACAAATCTTTGCAATATATGAGATCTTCCATTCTTGGTTTCCATATCATCCAATTGTTTCCATTTAAACTAATCATGCGAGAAACATTACTGGCCTCCATGTTCAAATACAAAATTAAATCACCAAAACCCCTTGCTCTGATACTAGTTGTTGGGGATATAAATAGGAATAACCTTTGTATATAAACAAATACTAGAAGACCATAATACACAGCGGAATTAAATGGAACCATAATCAAATAGAACACCAAGATATACGTGGAAAACCCCTTTAATGTGAAGGGTAAAAACCATGGGGCAAACTAGAGATAATCCACTATGAGAATAATGAATATACAAATCTCAATCTCTTGCCCTAAACCCTAGCAACAATCACAAGAGAATAACTAGAATATAAGGATCACGTCACTGCCTACAATATCTAAAACCTCCCCAAGTAATCATAGCAAGAGTCTACTGTAGATTTGATCTAACCTGAGATGAGAACACTGCTAGATGATTGAGAACAGCCTCTCTACGTTGTCCTTGTCTTCTTCCCTTTCTTTCTCTTCCTTTTCTACCTTGTTTTCTTCCTTTTCTTTAGAATCCCGTGGCTATTTTCTTCACCCACATTGCTGCCCTATTTATGCCTTTTTCTGCCTCTAAAACGCAGCCACCACACCCCCCTTAATGTTAATTAGGGTTAGGTTAAGAGGGGGTGAGCTGTGGGCTGCCCAAGCCCAGTATAGGCTGAATTTGTGGGCTGCCAGCCCAACAAGGAGGAGAAGGGGAGAGGAAAATAGAAGGTGGCAACTAAGAAGCCTCTAGCCTATGAGCCTTTAGTTCTTTCCTTTTTATAGAGGTCCATTGTCAACATAACCTTAATGGATCCTACCCTATTGGGTATTGGATCTTCATCCAACTACCCAAGCCTCTTAGACTAGTGGATCTATATCCAATAATCTCTCATTGGCTCTTATTAGATCTCATCCATAGGATCCAATAATTCAAGGGCTTAATAAATATTCAATAAGATAGGGGCTCCAATGAATATCTTATCTCTCAACCTCTACTTGTTGCAATGCCTACCATATGTGTGTGACTCTCTAGGCCCAATATCGAGCTAGCTGTGAGTCAAACCAATCAGAACTCCTTCTAGCTCAGTAAATTATTATTTTCATAATAATTCACTCGACTCATCGACTACAGATGTACAGGCCACTATGTCGTAGTCCCCAAACTATATAGTTGAATCCAATCCGTTGAACATATTTGTCCTCAGTTACCATTACCTATAGTCCCTCATCCATCTAATATCCCAAAGATTGTATACCGAGCATGGTGCTGTCAAACCCATACGGTTTCTACTTGAGTCTTGCTCTAATCGGATTCTCCCGGAGAATTCATTCTCTCTCAATCTGAATGACCTTAGCCAAGGATTTGTTTAAGCAAGAACACATGGGATATTCTTCTCATGACACCAAGAGCGGATGATCCTCTATCGACACTCAATAGCCCTCGTAAGGTTGATTGCCACTCTCGATGACCAACTGTGCTAGATCTAAAAGTTTCAAACCTATAAGTCTAGTATCAAAGAGTAGAGTACTTATACAGGACATCCTAGGTATGTCAAGCCTAAGAACCAGGTACACCATTAGGATAATAGAATCGTTGTCTGAAAATGAGGTATCATGAACCATCCAACATTTCGTGAATGAATCAATCACTGAACTCATTCTCTAATGAGCACCTATACTGTAGCCCCAATGTCCCCACACGAGCAGCTATGAGACTAGTTGTCTCAATTGTTGAATCTCATATTTTGATGATGAAGTCAATTGTCATTTGTTATCTAATCCATATGTTGAGATAAGTGTACAGGATTAACTACAATGAAAGTAAGACATGCAGTAGGAGTTACGCTGGAGTCAAGACTATGATCACAATGGGAGTTCGAGAGTTCGATGGAAGTCCGGACGGTCGTCGGAGGTTCTGCGGGAACAAATCCGAGAAGTCCAGGAGCTTGCCAAAAGAAGCTCGTCGGAACTCGCCAAATGGATCATCGCAAGTCCAAGAGTTTGCTGGAAGTCCGCAGGAGCATCACCGAGGGTTCATCGGATGATCGACGGAAGTTCGTTGGAAGCTCGCCAGAAGAAGCGATTAACGCATCGGAGTAAGTTGCAGTAAATGACTTAAGAAACATTATAGTTAGAATGATAATTAAGTTAGAAATGGGAGGTGATCCCATTAACTTAATCTTGGGGTAATTGGGCCCTTGACAGACCCAAATTGGGCCGAATGGATTAGCCCATTCGGACCTAGATTTCTTGGCCAACGGTGGCACCGCCCAGGGCTCAGTCTCCGAGCTAGGTTGGGAAGTGCAACCGCCCCTGACAGGTGGTGGAACCGCCTGAGCTCGGTCTCCGAGCTCTGCCAGGCAGTGCAACCGCCCTAGTCAGGCGATGGCACTGCCTAGGCTTAGTCTCCGAGCGAGATTGGGTGATGCAACCGCCCCTGTCAGGCGGTGGCACTGCCAAAGCTCGGTCTTCGAGTTCTGTCAGGCGGTAGTACCGCTAGGACACCGTAAATCCGGGAGGTAATATTTTTGAGCTCTAAATTCAAACCAGTTTGGGGCCTATATATACCCCACCCTTTCCTGCATGAAAGGAAACCAAAAATCCAATCTTACTCTGTGATTTTTAAAGCTCAAAATTGTTGTATGAGTTAAAAGTTCTCCTTCCTCTTTTCTTCCAAATTTTGATCTGTCGAGAGAGGAAAGAAAATTCTGTAAGGGTTGTGTCCTAAGCCCGTCAAAAGGAGTGAAACTATAAAAGGGTGGTTGGCCTTCGCTGATTGAAGGAAGGCCTCTAGTGGACGTCGGTGACCTCATCAGAGGAGGAAGCCAAAAGTAGATGTAGGTCAAGATCTACCGAACCACTCTAAAATTGCGGTGATCTCTGGTTTGCATTTATTCTTACTGCTTACCTTACTGCAAACCTCCATATGTGCTTTACTTCCTCTTTACTTTTGCTGCACTCCTTTACGAACTCGCTTTCAAGTTAAGTTTCCAAAAATGGTTTTACGTTGAAAATGATTTCATCATATGAATGCACTTTTAAACGTCGAAAGTTTTCCACTGCACTAATTCACCCCCCCCTCTTAGTGCTCTTGATCCTAACAATTGGTATCAGAGTCTGGTTAACTCTCAAACGTATTAAAACCCAAGAGAGATGACATACACTGGAAACCAAGAGGGCCACTCTATTACATGTCCACCCATGTTCAATGGGATGGACTACACCTATGGGACGGACTACACCTATTGGAAGACCCGAATGAGGATCTTCCTTATTTTAATGGATTTTGAACTTTGGAATCTTGTCGAAAATGGATTTTCGAAGTCTTCTCTTCCAATGATCGATTGGAATGAATTGGAGAAGAAGACTTTCGCTCTTAATGCAAAGGCTATGAATGCCTTATTTTGTGCGCTTGATAAAAATGAGTTCAATCGTGTTTCGATTTGTGAAACCGCGTTTGATATTTGGCATACACTCGAAGTGACTCACGAAGGCACAAGTAGAGTGAAAGAGTCAAAAATCAATCTTTTGATACATTCTTTTGAACTTTTCCGAATGAAACCGAGCAAGACTATTAGCGACATGTACACCCGTTTCACGGATGTCATCAATGGTCTAAAAGGACTCGGCAAAAGTTTTTCGGATTTTGAGCTCGTAAATAAAATTCTAAGATCCCTTCCTAAGAGTTGGGACCCTAAAGTCACTACTATTCAAGAGGCTAAAGATTTAAACAACTTCACTCTTAAAGAATTAATCGGGTCATTAATGACTTATGAAATGACTTACAAGGCTCATGAAGAGCAAGAAGACATCCTTCCAAAGAACAGGAAGGATATGACACTTAGAACTTTAGATGACCACTTGAGAGAAAACTCAAGTGATGAGGACTGTGATGATGACTTGGCACTTCTAATAAGGAAATTTAAAAAAATTATTAAGAGAAATAAGTTTAAAATTGACACAAAAAAAAACTAGAACCCAAAACAATTAGTAGAAAATATAAATTGTTGAAAAATAAGCATGATAGTCTTGTTAGTAATTTTGATAAATTAAAAACTGAATATCATGATAGTTTAGCTCAATGTGAAAAATGCCATGATCTAGAAACTCTCCTAACGGAAAACTTGCTACTTAAGGACACCTTGAAGAAATTCGAGGTTGGTAGCAAGTTTTTGAACATGATCCTTGCAAACAAGGGTCACGTTCCCAAAAGAAGTGGAATCGGATTTGTGAGAAGTCCTCACCAAAATCCAACCACCTTCATAAAAGGCCCCATCTTACATACTCGACACCAAAGCAAATGCAACTTTTGTTACAAATATGGACACAAAACGCATCAGTGTCCATTCAAGAAAATTAGTCCGAACAAATTAATTTGGGTTCCTAAAGGAACCATGATAAACTCTATGCAACATGATAAACAATGTAGATCAGTTTTTGAGGCACTCAAAAGTAAATAGGTACCTAAAAATTATCCTTTCTTGTAGAGACATTCACCATCACAAGCTAGGAGCAAGAGATGATACCTTGATAGTGGATGCTCAAGGCATATGACCGGAGATCCATCTCAATTCTCTAAGCTCACTAGCATAAACGAAGGCTATGTCACCTTCGGAGACAACAACAAGGGTATAATCATTGGCAAAGAAACTATAGGTAACAAATACAACTTCTTTATTGAAGATATTTTGTTAGTTGATGGTTTAAAACATAACCTCTTAAGCATTAGTCAATTATGTGATAAAGGATATATCGTCAAATTCGAATCTAATGCTTACATCATTGAAAAACCACACAAAAATACATCTATGATTATATTAAAATAGAATAACGTATACACCATTGACATCAATTATCTTTGCAATGAAATGTGTTTCTCGGTTTTGAATGAGGATGCTTGGCTTTGGCATAGGAGATTAGGTCATGCTAGCATGAAACTAATCACTCAAATATCATCCAAAGAACATGTACGAGGAATTCCTCATATCAAGTTCATCAAAGATAATGTGTGTGATGTTTGTCAATTAGGAAAACAAATTAAGAGTAGTTTCAAATCTAATAATCAAATAAGCATCTCTAGGCCCTTACAATTGATCCATATGGACTTGTTCGGACCAATCTCTACATCAAGCCTAAGAGGTAGCAAATATGCCTTTGTCATTGTAGATGACTATAGTAGATACACATGGACTTATTTCTTGAAACACAAAAATGAATGCTTTAGATATTTCACCAAGTTTTGTAAACTTGTTCAAAATGAAAAGGGTTTTATGATTTCATCAATTCGATGTGATCACGGTGGTGAATTTCAAAATCGTGATTTTCAAGAATTTTGTGAATCTAATGGATACAACCATAACTTCTCTACTCCAAGAAATCCTCAACAAAAGGGAGTAGTAGAAAGAAAGAATAGAAATTTACAAGAAATGGCAAGAACCATGTTGAATGAACATAGCCTACCCAAATACTTTTGCGCCGAAGCCGTAAACACTGCATGCTATATTTTGAATAGAGTTCTAGTAAGACCCTTACTCACCAAAACTCCCTATGAGTTGTGGAATAATAAAAAACCTAATGTTTCATTTTTTAAAGTTTTTGAGTGTAAGTGTTTTATCTTGAATAAAAAAGATGCTTTAGGAAAATTTGATGCTAAATCTGATGAAGGAATTTTTCTTGGTTATTCTTCGGTTTCTAAAGCTTTTCGTATCTTCAATAAAAGAACTTTAATTATATAAAAATCCATTCATATTGTTTTCAATGAGATTTCCGAAATCAAGAAAAATGATTTTGATGATGATGTTAACTTCGATTCTTTGAAATGAAATGAAACCCCTTCTCCAACGAACAACTTGGATGCATCCACTTCCGAAACATCCTTACCCAATGATTGGAAGTATGTAGATGCTCATCATAAGGAGCTAATCCTAGGAGACACATCTAAGGGGGTTCAAACACGTTCTTCTCTTAAAAAATTTTGTGCCAACGCCGCTTTTCTCTCCCAAATTGAACCTAAATGTATTGACAAAGCCATGAAAGATGATTTATAGATTATCGCAATGCAAGATTAGTTAAATCAATTTGAGAGAAATGAGGTGTGGAAGCTTGTTCCTAGGCCAAATGATCATTTAGTTATTGGTACTAAATGGGTCTTTAGAGACAAGCAAGATGAATATGGTATCGTGGTTAGAAACAAGGCTAGCTTAGTGGCCAAAGATTTCAACCAAGAAGAAGGTATCGATTATGAAGAAACCTTCGCTCCTGTGGCTAGATTAGAAGCCATAAGGATGCTCCTTGCCTATGCTAGTAATAATAATTTTAAGTTGTTTCAAATGGATGTTAAAAGCACTTTTCTTAATGGCTTTGTTTTTGAAGAAGTTTATGTTGAACAACCTCTCGGATTTGAAAATAATAGCCTCCTTAATCATGTATTTAAATTAACCAAAGCTCTCTATGGTTTAAAACAAACCCCAAGGGCTTGGTATGATAGACTAAGTACTTTTCTTATTGAAAATAATTTCACAAAAGGTAAGGTCGATACTACATTATTTATCAAGGATTTTGAAAATAATTTTCTCATTGTTCATATTTATGTTGATGATATTATTTTTGGTTCTACGAATGAATCCCTTTGTGAATCTTTTGCTAAAACCATGAGTCTCGAATTTGAAATGAGTTTGATGGGCGAATTAACCTTTTTTTTAGGCTTACAAATTAAGCAACTAAGTAATGACATCTTTATTAGTCAACTAAATATACTTTAGATCTTCTGAAAAGATTTAATATAGATAGCTCAAAAGCTATTAACACTCCTATAAGCACCTCCACTAAGTTAGAAGTTGATGAAAGTGGAGAATGCTTCGATCAAAAAAGTTATAGGGGTCATGTTCAGTGTAGGACTTTGTGCTAGGTTTCAATCGAACCCTAAGATATCTCATCTCAAAGCGGTTAAAAGAATATTTAGATATCTTAAAGGTACCACAAATCTAGGATTATGGTATCCAAAGTCCGAGAATTTTGAGTTAATTGCTTATGCTGATGCGGATTTTGTTGGGTGTAGACTAGATAGAAAAAGCACATCAGGAACATGTCAATTTTTGGGATATTCCCTTGTTTCCTAGTTATCTAAGAAACAAAACTCGGTTGCACTATCAACAACTGAAGCTGAGTATATTGCAGCTAGTACATGCTGTGCATAAGTTGTGTGGATAAAAAACACCTTAGAAGATTATAAAGTCCATCTTAAAAACATTCCCATTAAATATGATAACACAAGTACAATATATTTAACAAAGAATCTCATTCAACACTCAAGAACAAAACATATTGATATTAGATATCACTTTATACGAGATCATATCACTAATCATGATGTAATCATAGAGTTCATTGATACTAAGCATCAACTAGCTGATATTTTTACAAAACCTCTAAGCGAAAAATAATTTGATTTCATTAGAAGAGAATTAAGAATGTTGATATGTCCAAATGCATGAACTTGTTAAAATTATTTTTCAGACTTTATTGATTGAATGATTAAATCACTTGATTGTCATTACATGCCTAAAATTACATGTTGGAAATTAGGTGTTTTGGATACAAAATTTTCATAACAATGAGTATGTTTTGTCTTCATGATTGTATTTGAAAATCTATAGTATAGTCTTGTCCGAATGCATGAAAGTGTTAATTTCATTTTCGGATTCTCTTAACTAGTGGTATCTTAACAATCAGATTTTTTCGATACATTATTCTCTTCCGAACTTAATAAGCATATGTCATATCGAGTTTGATTCTCATCATTGATTTTTGACATATGAAATCAACTAGCAAATACATCTCTCATACACTTGTCATGTGAAAAATATTTTTTGAGAAATGGATTTGATGAAATGATTCCTGTTTGTAAATTCCTTCTTGAAATATGGATTATAGTGTTTTTACTTGCAAGGATTTGTTTTACATACATATCTTGATTCTTGTAAAAATAAAATATGATTTAATCTCTCATCGATTTTAACTTCATTCAAAGTAAACTCACAAATAGCTGGTATCACAAATAGCCTTCCTCCTTCATGCAAAAAGATAATAACAAATAAAAAGGAAGAAGTATTCAAAGCTATCTCCATGTCATGTTTTCCTTGAGATGTTTGCATAATTAGTATTCTATCACTCACTGATGGAAATTGACATGAACCTAGTTATGGCATGAATAATTATCGCACTTATGCGTAAAATTTGCTTATATCGTTCTCTTTTTTGTTGATGACAAAGGGGGAGAAATATATGAATTGATACTATGAGTACCATATTTGAATGAGAAATATATGAATTGATGCTATGAGTGCCATATCTGCACTATGTTATTGCCATATTTGAACTATGTTATTGCCATATCATGATAAAATATCAAGAACTTGCATAGCAACTTTACTTGTTGATATCTTGCCATGTGATGCTACGATTGCTAAACACTTGAAATGTTTGCTTTACATTAAGATATCAAAAGCTTAAATTGTAAATTTACATGTTGATATCTTATGTTGAACTGCTACCATCATTCATATTTGAAATGTAAAACTAGAGAATGGATGTCAAGTCTTAACATCATTTTCAGTAAGATACATCGTAATAGGAATCATGATGGGAGTAATTGATAAGGTTAAGAGTTCTTAACTTATCAATAAGTCTATTGAATTCAAAGGCCTTGAATTCAAGAATGACTTATCTCAAGTATGGTATATAGATTGGAGGAGTTAAGGTTAACTCCGTTATCAATTGATTGTTATCAATAAAAAGTGAGAGATTGTTGAATCTCATATTTTGATGATGAAGTCAATTGTCATTTGTTATATAATCCATATGTTGAGATAAGTGTGCAGGATTAACTACGATGAAAGTAAGACATGCAGCAGGAGTTACGCCGGAGTCAAGACTATGATCACATTGAGAGTTCGAGAGTTCGATGGAAGTCCGGACGATCGTCGGAGGTTCTACGGGAACAAATCCGAGAAGTCCAAGAGCTTGCCAAAAGAAGCTCGTCAGAACTCGCCAAGTGGATCGTCGCAAGTCCAGGTGTTTGCCGGAAGTCCGCAGGAGCATCACCAAGGGTTCATCGGATGATCGACGGAAGTTCACCGGAAGCTCACCGAAAGAAGCGATTGACGCACCGAAGCAAGTTGCAGTAAATGACTTAAGAAACATTGTAGTTAGCATAATGATTAAGTTAGAAATGGGAGGTGATCCCATTAACTTAATCTTGGGGAAATTGGGCCCTTGACGGACCTAAATTGGGCTGATTGGATCAGCCCATTCGGACCCAGATTTCTTAGCCAACGATGGCATTGCCTGGGTCAGTGGTGGCACCGCCTAGGGCTTAGTCTCCGAGCTAGGCTGGGCGGTGCAACCGCCCCTGACAAGCGGTGGAACCGCTTGAGCTCGGTCTCCAAGCTCTACCAGGTGGTGCAACCGCCCTAGTCAAGCGGTGGCACTGTCTGGGCTCAGTCTTTGTGCGAGACTGGGCGGTGCAACCACACATGTCAGGTTATTTTACCACCCCAGTCAGGCGATAGTACCGCCAGGACCCCAAAAATCCGGGAGATGACATTTTTTAGCTCCAAATTCAAACCAGTTTGGGGCCTATATATTCCCCACCCTTTCCTGCATGAAAGGGAACCAAAAATCTAATCTTACTCTATGATTTTTAGAGATCAAAAGTATTATATGAGTTAAAAGTTCTCCTTCCTCTTTTCTTCCAAATTTTGATCTGTCAAGAGAGGAAAGAAAATTTTGTAAGGGTTGTCTCCTAAGCCCGTCAAAAAGAGTGAAACTGTAAAAGGGTAGTTGGCCTTCGCTTATTGAAGGAAGGCCTCTAGTGGACGTCGGTGACCTCGTTGGAGGAGGAAGCCAAAAGTGGATGTAGGTCAAGATTAACCGAACCACTCTAAAATTACGGTGCTCTCTGGTTTGCATTTATTCTTCCTGCTTACCTTACTGCAAACCTCAATATATGCTTTACTTCCTCTTTACTTTTGCTGCACTCCTTAACGAACTCGCTTTCAAGTTAAGTTTCTGAAAACGGTTT
>LS990923.1:18915019-18927519 GCA_900464855.2 Musa schizocarpa | reverse complement strand
CACTCTTGACAAAAAAATTCAAACAAATTATAAAAAAATAAATCTAAAAATGACACTAAAAATAAAATTAAACCTAAGAAAGAACAAGTTATCTGCTATGAATGCAAGAAGTCAGGACATTTCAAAAGTGAATGTCCCCAAGTGAAGAAGAAACAACCAAAGAAGAAGAAGGCACTCAAAGCAACATGGAATGATTCGAGTGATTCCGAAGACGAAGAACAAAGAAACAAGAAAATCACCAACTATGCATTAATGGCTATCAGAGATGAGGTAAGTGATTCATTAGATGCAAATTTATCTTTCAATGATTCATTAGAACCATCATACTCACTCTTTTATAAGAACTCTGACCTCCTACAAATGAAAATCATATTTAAATTCAAGAAGGGGAAAGAGACTCAAACAATACTTAAAGAGAGATTTTACAACACTTTTATACTCAATAATAGGTGTTCCATCAACCAAGCCTGAATGAGGTATTTATAGACCCTATAATGCTTCAAGAATGGAGCCAAAATTTTAAATCTCTAAAATTTTGAGGTACTAGTTGTACTACCGCCAACATTAGACATTACTACCATTGTAATAGGGCTGTGAATCATGACTCTAGTAGTACTATCGTCAACCTGAGTTATACTACCACCGAAAATACCAAAAAAATCACAAATAATGCTTTTCAGCTAACTCAAGCGGTACTACGCTTGGGCCTAGTGGTACCATTGCCTAAGCTTGGTTTATATGCTTAGTTTAGGCCACTGATTTAGCCTTATAACAGGCCTAATTTAGACCTAGTTCAATTCCAATGGGTTCCTTAACAAATTGGCATAGTTTTAGCCCAATACCAACTTAAATTGGCCCAAAATAATGTGATCAAGACTTTAACAAATCAATCACATATTTGGCATATTTATGAAGCTTTCAGCATGTTGTATGCTCTTCCAATATATCGTCTGATCTTTCGACATTTTGTTCGAACATTCGACACATCGTCAATTTCTTTGGCATATCATTCATTCAACCAGCATGTTGACTTTCCTACAACATTCAATCTTCTAATACAATATTCGATCCTTCTGACATGATATTTGAACCTATAACTAGAAGTCTAATCTCTGGTACGTCGATCAATCCTTCAACTTGACATCTAATTTTTGGCATGATAATTTTTCAACACAATGTTCGACTCTCCTACTCAATAGTTAGCCATTCAGTGATCCAAGTCCATGATTAAAGTATTTTCTAGATCATTTATTTTAAAAATATATTTAATCCAATAAACACATCAATTAGTTTTATCATCAAAATCAGGGATTAGATTGAGAAGTGATATGTAATCTCAATAACTAATTGTTTCATCTCCTGAAGGTCTTATATTTTATTTTTATGGACGGGAGTAAAAGTGTCTAGGATGATAATTAAAAGAATTTCTCCAATAAAAATAATCTCCTAAGAAATTATATTATAATTAGATTCTTTTATTAATTGATAATTATAATAATAATCTAAATAAATTTATAATATATTTTTATCTAATTAAATAGAATTATATAATCTAATAACTCGATCTCAACTTTTAGCTCGTTGATCTTGATCCGCGTCAACTCGAGCTAAATAAGGTTTTGTCGTAGTCCATAGTTGAATCGAGAGTTGATAAGTTTTAGAGGAAGTCGGATGCTCATGTCAATGATAAGCTTTAGCTGGCCTCTATCTTCTCTACAATTTATCTCTCCTTTTTTATTGGATGCAATCCTCAAGTCGCTAGTTTCTCAACATGATTCTTTTAGTCCAAATCTTTACTTAGCTTTTTATTGTATACTTTTTTTTAAGAAAGATAAATAATAGAGGTGGAATTCATACCCAATATCTTATAATAAACTTTCAAAATTTTTATCTAGATTAAATGATATTTTAAACATATATAAAAAATAATACACATGTGGAAAATATGTCAAATAAGATTATAAACCCTTAATCTTTTACCAGCGAAGTTAATTGATTTTTTAAAAATATAAAAAATGATACATAATAAAAAAAATATATCGGATAAAGTTTTGATCCCTCAATCTTTTGGTAATTGTTAGGGTAAACAACTTTAAGTCGTGGCCTCGGGGTCGATGCGGCTTGGTTCGGGCCCAGTTGACGAGGAGATCTTTCCGAGGTGGGCTTCGAGTCCGCCGAGGTGGTCGCGTGCGGTGTCGTTGGTTCCTCCGGGAGGCAGCTCCTCGCCTGGGTGCCCAGCGGGAAGTTGTCGTCTTCATACCTGCACAAAGGTCGGGTTGGAAGCTCGACCCGACCCCTTCGACGATCGAGTCAGTCGATGTGGAGTGGGTTTTAGATGGAGAAGTAGCAGTTTCAGTCCCCCTCACCGTTCAGAATGCGAGAGTATTTATAGGGAAGCTTACTGTTTCCTGATTTGCCTGCTTCCAGGGGACAGGCTGGTAGCGTCTGACATTGGTGTTGGCGTGGCGTGAAGAACCGAAAGCTTGAGCGAAGGCGTTAGTGCCTCACTTTCGCCCGGTCCCAGTGCGTTGACCTAGGGGTGTGAGGCTTTATTTAGGACGACTGACGTCATGCATGTCTCGTCGCTTTTATTACCCTTATCATATTCCCTCCCGGAAAGAAGCTATGAGTCGGTCGTTGTAACAGGAGTCCGAGGCATGGCTTCAGCTTTCAGGCAGGTTGGCCGTGCAGGCATATCTCGAGGGTTATAGAGGCCGAGGAGCATGACGCAGGCGGGTGAACCGCGACGGTGTGGTCTCAGAGCTTAAGGGTAGAGGACGACGCAGGGTGGCCGCCAGCGCAGTGTGTCGAGTCGGAGGCCGAGGAGCACGACACAGTGGGTGAACCTGCGCAGTGTGTCTCGAGGAGGGGCGAGGAGCATGACATGGGTGTAAAGCCACGCTGATGGTGTGTCCCGGTGAGCCGGAGGCCAAGGAGCACGACAGCAGTAGGTGAACCTAGCAGTGTATCTTGGGCATCGGCGACGAAAGTAGCACGATCTTGCAGGCCGGCCGTCGTGGTGTGTCTCAAAGGAGCGAAGCCGAGGAGCACGACGCAGCGGCTGGCCAGGCTGCGTGGAATGTCCCGAGGCCGGAGGAGGCAGGAGTACAACACAAGCGGGTGAACCGCTGCAGGTGTCTCGAGCAGGGGCCAATAAGGACACGACCTTGACCGGTGGCCCGTCGCCAGTGTGTGTCCCGGAGCCCGAGTACGAGGAAACACGAATTTGGCGGGTGAACCGGCGGAACAGTGTGTCTCGGGGAGCGGGGGCGAGCAACGACGCAGCCAGGCTGGCGGCCAAGGGTGTGTGTCCAGGCGGAGGTCGAGGAGCACGACGCAGTGGGTGAACCCAGCAGGTGTGTCTTAGGCATCGGCGATCAAAGTAGCACGACGCAGTAGGGCTGGCCGCAGGCAGTGTGTCTCGAAGCAGAAGCCGAGGAAACGACATTATGGCCCAGGCTGGCCAGCCATTGTGTCCTGTGGCCAGAAGGTCGAGGAGTGAACGCAGCGGTGAACCGCAGTGTGTCTCGGGAAGCGGGGGCCAAGGAGCACGACAGCGGCTGGCCAGCAGCAGTGTGTCCCGGGAGCGAGGAGGCGAGCGAGATAACGACACAGAAGATGAATTGCGCAGTGTGTGTCTCGGGGAGCGGCCGAGGAGCCACAGCGTAAGCCCAGGTCTGGCAGCAGTGTGTCTCGAGGCGGAGGCCGAGGAGGAGCATGACGCGCGGGGTGAACCGCCAGTGTGTCTCGGGAGCCGGAGGTCGAGGAGCACGACGCCTTGGCGAAAGTGAACCAGCGCAGGTGTGTCGGGCATCGTCGCGTTTAACCGAAGCACTGACGTAGGCGTAGCGGCCGCTGAGTGTGTCTCCCGGGAGCGGAAGCCGAGGAGCACGACGCAGGCGGGTGAACCGCGCAGGCGTGTCTTGGGAGCAAGAAGCTGAGGACCACGACGCAAGCGGGCTGGCCACGCAGGTGTGTCTCGGGAGTAGGAAGCCGAGGACCACGACGCAGGTGGGCTGGCCGCACAGGTGTGTCTCGGGAGCAGGAAGCCGAGGAGCACGACGCAGGCGGGTGAACCGCGCAGGTGTGTCTCGGGAGCAAGAAGCCGAGGAGAACGATGTCGGCGGGCTGGCCGCACAGTTGTGGTCTTGGGCATCGTGCGACCGAGTGGCACGACGCAGGCGGGCTAACCGCGCAGGTGTGGTCTCGGACATTATGCGACCGAGTAGCACGACGCATGCAGGCAGGCCGCGCAAGTGAGGTCCCGGGCATCATGCGACCGAGTAGCACTGCTTATGACGGGCTGACCGCGATAGGGTGGAACTTCGGCCCACGTCAGGGAGGGACGGCTCGAGCCAAAGGATATGATTTCGGGCCATGGGATCTGACTTCGGGGGAAAGGCCCAAATTTGAGGTATGACTTGGCGGTCTACGACCGAAGAATATGGCTCAAGCCGAAGGATACGGCTCGAGGTTGCCTCCGGCCGAGCCGTGTTGGCTCGGAGGAGTTTAGGCCAG
Source organism: Musa schizocarpa (assembly GCA_900464855.2). Classification (NCBI taxonomy): domain Eukaryota; kingdom Viridiplantae; phylum Streptophyta; class Magnoliopsida; order Zingiberales; family Musaceae; genus Musa; species Musa schizocarpa. The sequence continues at coordinate 18,923,001 of LS990923.1, read as the reverse complement.
GGCTAACAGCGAGTCTAGAGGAGGTAAGGCAGATACTGAACCTTCGCTCAGAAAAGACCGAGGCAGAGCGAGTGCTTGACCTCTCTTATGGAGCTCGCTGTCGGAAGTCATCCCTTCTCCTCTCGGTCGCCCAGGTCTCCGCTGCGATGTACCGGTCAGCCCACTGGAGCATCTCTGGCACCGTGGTGGGAGGTCGCTCCACGAGGGACCAAAGAAGTCTGGAAGGTCGCAGGCCTATCACGAACGTCTGCACTATCAGAGAGGGGTGAGTGTCCGACAAACCCCGGATTTGCGTGGCAAAGCGATCCACAAAATATGAGAGGGGCTCGTCCTCCCTTTGTCTGAGTCCAAGGAGCAGTGCCACGGAAGGCTTCGGGCGTGCATTGGCCATGAAGTGGAGCTCGAAGTCATTGATGAGCTGGTCGAAGGACGCGATCGTTCCGGTCTTCAAGCCGTCATACCACGCGTGGGCCGGCCCTCTCAGAGTGGTGGGAAACACTCTACACATCAGAGCATCATAGGTCCCGTATAGTGCCATCTGGGCATGAAAAGCAACTACATGGTCCGTCGGGTCGGCGGAGCTGTCGTAAGCGTCCAGAGAGGGGAGCTGGAAGTCCGGGGGGACTATCAGATCCCGTATCTTGGGCGTGAAGGGAGACCCTTGGTGTACGTCCTCCCTTAGCTCTCCCCTGGACCTATGGACCTCTTTCTGCACCTCGTCGAAGTATTTGACGGCGAGCAGCCGAGGCCCATAGGGATTCCGGCGTGCCTCGGGTTAGGGCAGCGCTTCGGTTTACCATCACTCGATCCTCGAGTGGTAATGACGGACCGAAGGCGAACAAGGGGAAGCTCGAGGGGCGTGTGAGCTGAGCGGTGGCTCCTCTTGCCGCAGCGATTGGGCGATGGATGGGATGATGGGTTGCACCATGTCAGTTAGAGCTTGGACTTGATGAGCGAGGGCCTGAAAGGCCTCGGATGACACGGGCGTCGGGTCGGCTGGGACGCGCGATGGGCGGGAGACAAGGGGAACAATGGATTGCACCATGTCGGTGAGTAGTCAAACCTGATGAGTGAGGTCATAGAAGGCCTCAACGACACAGGCGCTGAATTGATGGGGGCCCCGTCGTGTCACGGACTTAGCTGGTTTTGCCTAAGTCGTGCGGCACCCTTGCGTGTCCATCCGCAAGGGTCAGCCTCCCCGAAGCCTCCCATGGCCCCCTTAGGTCCCACAAAAGAGAGAACAGGACAGAGAAAAGGCCTCACTCGGGATCCACAAGCAAACATCTCCGAAAAACACTTTATAAACAATGCAAATTACAAAAGAGACTTTACAAGCTCTAAACAGTTGCACAACAAAGGGTAAAATGGTCCATTACAGACCGAAAATCTCTCACACATGTCCACATGACACAACCTTTATTTACAAGCCTAAAGCGACCCTTGACCCAACTAAAATGGGACTATCAAGCCTTTTGACCGTCCCCCTACATCTTTGTAGAATGCATGAACATATCAAAAGACAGGACATACATAAGCATTACATCAAACACCCTGTTTAGAAGTTTGTCCGTGACATTCTCCCCACTTATTCCTTCGACGTCCTCGCCGAAAGCCTTTGTCGACACTTTGCAACTCCTTGCCTCTACCGAAGTCTTCAATCTTACGCTCCAGTACTGATCGTCCCTTGGCTCCCAAATTGCTCTCCCTTTGTTGTTTTCAGTAGTCGAACCTTTTGATCCGCCATCTTTGCTTCAACTCACCAATGACTCGACTCCGGTGTGGGGTTGGCTGAGTTGTGTTGATCTTTGTTGATTCCTACGGATCCTTCAAATGAAGGAAAAGACCATCCTTCTTGCGCCGATCTCTCAAATGCCTCATCTTTGCTTGAGGCGGGTGGATGCTTGTTGAAGCTTTTAACGAGCATCGTCTCGCAAAACTTCGAAGATTTGGGTCCTTCCTCCACAAAATTTGCTCATTGACTCTTCTTTCACTTAGTTGTCACATCCAAGTAGGTTCGCATCACTTCGCTTTGATTGGCATTTGTTGGGAAATGGCCGGACAATCTACTCTCAATAACATTGATCACCATTGGTGAGGATTTGACAACTATTGTCTTCCATTATCTTGAAGGGTCTTTGAACTTTTGCGAGAGCTCCTCTGGCTGGATAGATAAGAGACTTGGGGTTTTCGGTTTCGCCCATTCTCTTAAGGGTTGAGAAGGCAAAGGTTACTTGACTTGGCAGCCTCCTCGAGGGTTGTACTCCATGCATCGAGCTGGTTCTTGGCCCTTTTGCTCTTTGCTCACACTTAAGCACTTGAAGTGTTTGCACTCCTTGCGTTGAGTTAGCTCTTGTGATTCACCTTCTGATGCCATTGAACTTCTGGAATGTAGGAAGTTTTCACCCCAACTTGGAGTAATTCTCTAATAGATTTTAGTCGTCTGCGGGATTGTACCGTCTTCTCCATCAACCCATTGGCCTACTCCACGAGTAGCGAAGAAGGTACAACACCAGCGTCTTGACTACCGTTCCTTGGTGGTGCACTCTTGCATGACCGAAGTCCTTCACTTTTCGACTATCTTGATGAAACTCATTGACACCGGTCTTCTGAAGTTCCTTGGCCTCGCCCTTGACCTTGTCTCGGTGCCCGGAGTTTGCCTCTGCATGCTCTACCTCCTCGACCCCTTTTATGACCAAGCTCTCTCCTCCATGAGAGCAAGGGATCAATGACTTTCACGGAAGTCCGCCTCTGCGGTACCATAAACATTTGCCATGCCCATGGCACTACTATCGTCGCCTCGCATCTGCATCCCTTTTCTTCACGATCGGTAGAAATGTCTCGTAGCACTCCTCTGAGTCCACCTCCATTCTAGCGATGCTTGATTTTTGGGTAGCTAAGTCCCTACGGACTCGTCGTCGCTTCTCGCCCCTTTCGACCCCCTGCCCCAACACCTCGTGTTCTCCAAGCGGTCCGTCGGTCGATGGAGAGACGGAACTACAACTCCCATGCACGGCCTCTGCCATCACGTTGTAGGGTTTGCGCTGATTACGTTCTCCTTAGCTTCCTTGGTAGCAGCGTTTGCTTACTCGACCTTGTCCTTTGCGACTTGTCGGGCTCCCTTAGCGAATATGAGCTGCGGGTAGTCAACTCTCCGGCTGCCCGATCATACCGATGTATGATCAAGTCCCTCCCATGGGACTCTTTGGTACTTGCATTCGAACTTTTCCTTGGTGGAACCAGACCCCCATATGCTGATGACCAAGGCTTTCATCCGATGCAAAATTGATGCTGCGCACGGAAGACCCACCTCTGCGGTACCATGGCTTTCACTCCTTGAATCCATAGCCCTTCTTGTCGTAGTGTTGTTCACGAAGTGGAGCTTCGGTAGCTCCCAATCATACCTCCGTATGATCTAGTCCCTCCGGGGCAAAGTCGTGTGTCGCATTGCCGCGAGGGCTGTTCCTACGATCATTTTGCACCATGTAAGCCTCACGGTGACTTCTCCATTGCATTCCGATCCTTGTGGAAAAACTTCGGTGTGAACCCTCCATGTGTGGCCTCTGCCAATACATCAAGGGGTCTCCTCTACCGCCGATTTTGTTGGCTCCTCGTGTCGACCTTCATCCACCACTCTTGGGTCACACCACGATGAAGCACCGGCTCTAGGGACGATCCGTCGCCTAGTAGCTCCCAAAGTCCCGACTTGCTGCAATTAGTGCACCATTATGCGGATCACGGGTCTCTACCCTACCGGCACAATCTTCGCTGCTTACCGCCTCCTTTATAACAACTTGAATGACAACTTTGTGGCATATTCTTCAAAAGTACCCAGCCTCTGCGTCCTCTTGCCCGTGCTAAGGCCTTCGATCCCAACCGCCTCCATGAAATTGAGTAAGCCTTAGTTCCTCCATCAAATGCTCCTCCCGAGATAAAGTGCATGTGCCCGAAGCTCCTTTCGTCTTTGGCACCATGCAAGATGAGTCGCTCCCGAAGGAATGAATGACCCATGGAACAACATGATCTGCTCTTGCCTCGCAGAGTTCGTATCCTTGACCTTTGTCCAAGGAAAGCACTATGCCTCGGTCCATGTTCCATCTTTCTATGCTGGCTCCCTTCATGCGGCTTGGGTGCCGTAAGTTACACCCAAGTTGCTCTGCTCCTCGTTTTTGCATTGAGTCGATGGTGGCCCTCGCCCACCATTCCGCAGGGTCAGCCCCTCCTTGAGTCCGATCTCTATATCGACTCTAAGTGTGCCTTCATTTGTGTTGCTTTGGGTCACTCCCCCACTTGATCTCGCAATGCATCCACCAATGCATTCTCTCAAGCGAGATCATACGACGACTCCTCGCCGCTTGCTTTCGGTCCATTGAGCCGTGGAGTTGTTATTTGTTGAGAGTACTCCTCCTCAACTTGTGAGGTCCGTCGCACATGATTCTCCCTCACGGAGAACGAGACTTATCCCTCTGGACAAACTGTCCCATTGGAACAACATCTCTTCGTTTGGAGACCACCATCCCCTTGGACTACTCCGATCTGCTGAACAAAGCTGTGCATTGTTACGCCTCTTGCAAACACACTTGCTAGATTGCGACTCCGCGTCAATCTGGTCCCATTTGCACCCCTCAAGGCCTAGCAACATCTTTGAACTAGTTGCACCATTCGACTTCCTACGGATGTATCCTTTACATCGAAGAAGAAAGTTTCAATGCTCCATGGCGCCGAGTTTGATTAAGCCTTGGGATAACTAATGAACATTCCGTCGATCGCATACAAGCCCATGTATGAGTACCAAATTCTTCGAGCTAGCAATCCCCTCACCTCGTGAGCTTTGCATAACTCTTTTGGTGGTTGAGCAGCTCATTCCACCTTGCATGGTCTCATCCTTTACCAAGCACCTCGCTTGCCTTGAGCACCATCAAGTATGGTTGTCAACGTTGAGCCGTAGCTTCAAACTCAACCATCCCAACCTTTGTGCGCTTCACATTCTTCAAAGTTTGTGCGTTCTCGTGGTGCCTCTTGCGCGAAGGGTTGGCAATTCCTCACGAATGCCGATCTCGGATGCAGCTCTCTCGGCGACTCCTCTTCCCAACATCTCCATGCCCGTTTTTTCCCCAAGCGGTGGCAGGCGTAATCTTGACCGCCCTCAAGCGTAGTCTGCTAGGTCCCCACGTTTGCATGCTAAGTGTTTCTATGAGTGCTTGTCTGCTCTCGATACCATCGTCGCGGACTTAGGCTGGTTTTGCCTAAGTCGTGCGGCACCCTTGCGTGTCGTCATGAAGGGTCGACCTCCCAAAGCCTCCCATGGCCCCTTAGGTCCCCAAAAAGAGAGAACGGGGACTGGAGAAAAGGCCTCACTCGGGATCCACAAGCAAACATCTCAAAAAACACTTTATAAACAATGCAAATTACAAAGAGACTTTACAAGCTCTAAAACAATTGCACAACAAAGGGTAAAATGGTCCATTCTGGGGCGAAAATCTCTCCTGCGTGTCCACATGACACAACCTTTATTTACAAGCCTAAAGCGACCCAGACCCAACTAAAATGAGACTATCAAGCCTTGGCCCCCCCCTACATCTGTAGAATGCATGAACATACCAAAAGACACGGACATACATAAGCATTACATCAAACACCCTGTTTAGAAGTTTGTCCGTGACAGTCGGGCGGCGACAAGCCCGGATCGTTGAATATCCGCCAATAGCGCTCCGAGGCCATGGCGGGACCTTCGTCATGAGGTCCCCGAAGCGGGGGGCTCAGCGGGAAGTCGTCGTCTTCGTACCTGCACAAAGGTCAGGTCGGAAGCTCGGCCCGACCCCTCCGACGATCGAGTCAGTCGATGTGGAGTGGGTTTTAGATGGAGAAGTAGTAGTTTCAATCCCCCTCACCGTTCAGAATGCGAGGGTATTTATAGGGAAGCTTACTGTTTCCTGATTTGCCCGCTTGCAGGGGGCAGGCTGGTAGCGTCTGACATTGGTGTTTCCGTGACGTGAAGAACCGAGCTTGAGCAGGGCATCAGTGCGTCAGTGTGCCTCGGTCGACGCCCTGGTCTGCGTTGACCTGGGGGTGTGAGACTTTATTTAGAACAACTGACGTCATACATGTCTCGTCGCTTTTATTACCCTTATCAGTGATCGATGAGATTTTAAACCTTTTAATATTTATAAATTAGTATAGAACATCATCATTAGATTAAGATTTAAAATATATAATATCTTAAATTAAAAAGATGATTGAAAATAGTACCATACATGAGATGAGAGTGCGGTGTTTTCATAAGGAGGTGTGATGGGGGCGGAGTCTGACCAGCTGATTTCAGATACAGCCAGTTGAAATGTAATTTCCGAGAGCAACGGGAAGAAGAAGAAGAAGAAGAAGAAGAAGAAGAGCAGCGCATACTGCTGATTAAGAAGTGCAAGCAGACTCGCAACTGCTGATGCGTGCTCTCAGCTTCAGTTGAAGCATGTCGCTGCTGCATCTCGCAGTTGCATATGGTTTTATTTGTTCCCGGCTGAGATCAGTCACTTGGATGCTTCCCAACTTAATCGTGTGCTTCACACCGTTGTTGTTTTTTCTACTTCATACGGAGAACGAAGTCGCGTGCTCGCACGTGCCACCAAATTCTTCGGTTAAATAATTTGAGAATATCTTAAAATCATCGAAAACTTTTTCTCAATGGAGATGCCAATAGAACAAACCAGGGATCACAATTGACCATCACAAAACGTGGATTTAGTTAGGGAAGGAGGTGGAGTTGAGTTAAACCCCGGTCAAACCAGACGTTGATTCGCTGTCCAACCAACTCCCTGCTCTAACGACGACAGTCTCATGCGGCTAAAATCTTAACCGTTAGATTAGAGATTGTCAATGCATCAACGGATGAATTTGTGATAGCATCGGAGAGTTTATGCTGATAGAGGGTCTCATAAAAACGTATCGCAGAATTGAACGTGTACGTGTAATCATGACGTCACGTACCTGTGCTCCTCCCCCTACTCTACCCAGCCCCGGAAAACGATGCACTCATAGGACTAAAATACCCTTCAAACTACATACATTTACGGAAATGCCGTACGCTCGCCCAGGCCACTGCGTTGACTTTTTGACCGATTTCCACTTACTCCGGTGTGTGGGTGGCCAAATCAACAAAAGATGCCTTTTAATAGGTGACAATTAAAGGGGAAAAGATGTATTTAAGCCACTTTAAGATTCAAGCTGAGGTTTCCAAAGCCTGGGTTCAGCTTCCTTCCTGATCTTGATCAACCATGCAATCGAATTATGTAGCACTGCTCGCAATCTTTAGATTTAGGGTTTCTTGTTTGGTTGAAGTCCTCAGGTGGAGGTCTTCATGCACGACAAGTATTATTCTTGGCTAGAGAACACATAAGAACCGAACAGAGAAGAGAGAAAGAAGCCAGAGCAGGAAAGACCTTCTATTATAAGATCATGGGAGGGACAAAGATGAGACAAAGGGGTGCAAACAAATTTAGGATCTATGTCGGAGTTCTCATGGTCTCTCACTCAACATAAAACACATTTGGGGCTCTGTATGCCAAGAATCTCCTCTCACTAACAAATCGCTACCAACAAGCATCAGGAGATTCTACCGATACAAAGCCTTCAGGTCTTCTCTTCGTCGCCTATACACCACCAGCAAGAGAACCAGAACATGAAGGAAGCTACCGTAACCTGTACTCACTTATAGTTACGAGGAAGCGCAACGTGGTTCGTCTTCATCGCCTGTTATGCAGCGGGTCGGGGCAGCTCGGGACCCGTCGCTTGCTGTCTTCCACACCTGCCGCCGCCGTGGAGGGACCGAGAGGGGCCGGTCTCCGCCCGAGGACCGGTGCGTGACCCCCACTGTGACCTCCGGAGATCAACGAGAAGAGCCGGGTCGCGGTTGCTGCTTCGCTGCCCTCGAAGCACCGCCAGAAGCTCGTCACCAGCAGCAGCGCGAGCCACAGCGACGCTCTCCTCCTCCG